>JAPPVO010000003.1:47038561-47566776 GCA_030407325.1 Camellia japonica
TCTTGTTTCTTTTATTTTTATAGAATTTAATTTTGTGAATTTGGATTAATTTTCTGTGTAGTATAAATTCTAATTATAATTTTATTTTATAAATTAGAATTGATGGCTACTGAAACTAATGCCCAAACAAGTACTACTGTGGTGGCTGGAATGACGCCATCCCCCTCTCCTGTTGTAACAGTACCGGTAAATCACGGTGAAAAGCCAAAGAAGTTCTTAGGAACTGACTTTAAAAGATGGCAACAGAAAACGTTGTTCTATCTTAAAATTCTGAACCTGGCTCGTTTCCTTCGTGAAAATGCCCCTATCTTGAAAGAGGATGAAACCGACCGGCAAGTGGTTACTGCGGTTGATGCCTGGAAACATGCCGATTTCCTTTGCCGGAACTACATCTTGAACGGACTTGACAACACATTATACAACGTCTACAGTCCTATCAAGACAGCAAAGGAACTTTGGGAGTCTTTGGAGAAAAAATACAAAACGGAAGATGCCGGCTCAAAGAAATTTGTAGTTGGCAGATTCTTGGATTTTGTAATGGTTGATTCAAAAACTGTGATCAGCCAAGTTCAAGATTTCCAACTCATTCTGTATGACATTCACACAGAAGGCATGTCTCTCAGTGAATCCTTCCAAGTTGCAGCCTTAATTGAGAAATTACCAAAAGGCTGGAAGGAATTCAAGAACTACCTCAAACACAAGTGCAAAGAAATTTCTATGAAAGAATTAATTGTGCATTTGACGATTGAGGAGGACAACCACAATTCTAAAAAGCGGGCTGGTAAGCATCCTATGGAATCTAAGGCAAATGTGGTGGAACATGCTTCAAAAATCAAGAAACGAAAGTTTTCTGGAGAAAGTTCATCACAAGGCTCTAAAGGGGGGGAAAATAAAAAGTACAAGTTTAATGGCAAATGTTACATCTGTGACAAAGAGGGACATCGCGCCAAAGATTGCCGTAGCAAAGGCAAAAGCAAAAGAATAACAAGCAAGAAGCCTACTCAAGCCCATATGACCGAAGTGGACAATATTTCTAATGGTATAGATGATATGAATCTTGTCGGAAATCCTAAAGAATGGTGGGTGGACACTGGTGCTACTCACAATATTTGTGCCGACAAAAAGATGTTCACATCTTATTTTACAGTGGACAATGGTGAACAACTTTTTATGGGCAACTCCTCAACTTCCAAAGTTGAAGGACAAGGAAAGATTGTACTCAAGATGACATCTGGAAAGGAACTCACTTTCAACAATGTGCTGCATGTACCGGACATTCGCAAGAATCTTGTTTCCGGATCTCTGTTGATTAAGAATGGGTTTAAGCTAGTATTTGAAAGTGATAAATTTGTACTTACTAAGAATGGGATATATGTAAGAAAATGTTACATGTCTGATGGCCTTTTCAAGTTAAATGTAATGACCATTGTACCCTCAGTTATTAATAATAATACATCTTCTTCTTACTTGCTTGTGTCTTCAAATTTATGGTATGGTAGACTAGGACATGCTAATTATGGATCTTTGCGTAGATTAATTAATATGGAATGTTTACCTAAATTTGACATTGATTCAAATCATAAATGTGAAATTTGCGTTGAGACAAAATTATCCAAAACTTCTTTTTATTCAATTGAAAGAAGTACGGAACCACTTATATTAATTCATAGTGACATTTGTGATTTTAAATCAATTCAAACTAGAGGTGGGAAAAAGTATTTTATCACTTTTATAGATGACTATACTAGATATAGTTATGTTTATTTAATTCGAACCAAGGATGAAGTTTTGGAAACTTTCATTCAATATAAGAATGAAGTTGAAAATCAACTTGGTAAGAAAATCAAGAAAATAAGAAGTAATAGAGGTGGTGAATATGAATCACCTTTTGGTGAATTTTGTAAAGAACATGGAATAATTCATCAAACCACCGCTCCCTACTCACCTCAGCAAAATGGAATTGCTGAAAGGAAAAATAGGACTTTAAAAGAAATGATGAATGCCATGTTAATCAGTTCTGGATTACCTCAGAACTTGTGGGGGGAAGCAATACTTTCTGCTAATTATATTTTAAATAAGGTACCCCGAAAGAAAATAAATCAAACACCTTATGAATTGTGGCATGGAAGAGTACCATCCTACAAATACTTAAAAGTGTGGGGGTGTTTGGCTAAAGTGGCTATTCCTAGTCCTAAAAAGACTAAGATAGGTCCTAAGACCATTGATTGCATTTTCATTGGTTATGTCAAGAATAGTAGTGCATATCGGTTGTTGATTCATAAATCAGAACATTCCGAAATGCATGTAAATACTATTATTGAGTCTCGGAATACATCATTCTTTGAACATGTATTTTCAAATAAGACTGGACAAGAGAGTAGTAACAATAAAAGATCTCATGATGTTATTACTAGTCAAGATCAAGAACATGATCAAGAACAAGAGTTAGATCAAAATGAGGAAGAGGAACCTAGGCGTAGTAAACGTGTTAGAACCTCAAAATCTTTTAGTCCAGATTTTCTAACATATTTGTTAGAAAATGAGCCTTTAACTTTTAAAGAGGTTATGTCCAGTCCTGAGGCTCCTTTATGGAAAGAAGCTGTCAATAGTGAAGTTGAATCCATCTTGCAAAATCACACTTGGGAATTGGTGGATTTGCCACCAGGTTGTAAACCTTTTGGGCACAAGTGGATTTTCAAAAGAAAATTGAAAGCGGATGGATCAATAGACAAATACAAGGCAAGACTTGTGGTCAAAGGTTTTAGACAAAAAGAAGGTCATAATTACTTTGACACATACTCACCGGTTTCTAGAATAACATCCATGAGAATGCTAATTGCCATTGCATCTCTATACATATAGAAATTCATCAAATGGATGTGAAAACCGCTTTATTAAATGGTGAGTTAAATGAAGAAATTTACATGGAACAACAGAAGGTTTTTCTATTCCAAGAAAAGAAAAGAAAGTGTGTAAATTGGTTAAATCATTATATGGTTTAAAACAAGCGCCAAAGCAATGGCATGAGAAATTTGACAAAGCAATGATATCAAATGGATTTAAAATTAATGAGTGTGACAAATATGTTTATATTAAAAACACAGACAAAAGTTATGTCATTGTATGTCTTTATGTGGATGATATGCTCATTATAGGTAGTAATAATGATATGATTAAAATTACCAAGAAAATGTTAAATAAACATTTTGACATGAAGGACATGGGCATTGCTGATGTAATTCTTGGTATGAAAATTACCAAAACATCAGAAGGATATGCTTTGTCACAATCTCATTACATTGAGAAAATACTTGACAAATTCAGCAAAGATGATGATCATCTTGTTAGAACACCTGTAGATGTTAATTTGTATCTTTCTAAGAATGTACAGGAAAGTATTTCTCAATTAGAGTATGCCCAAATTATTGAAAACTTAATGTACTTGATGAACTGCACTCGCCCAGATATAGCTTATGCAGTAAGTAAATTAAGTAGATATACGAGTAACCCGGGAGTAGAACACTGGAAATCAATTATAAGGGTTCTAAGATATCTCCAATTTACTCGTAATATTGGGCTGAATTATACAAGATATCCAGCAATACTTGAAGGATACTGTGATGCAAATTGGATATCAAATACTAGAGACTCAAAGTCCACTAGTGGGTATGTTTTTACTCTTGGTGGGGCGGCTGTATCATGGAAATCTTTCAAACAGATTTGTATTGCTAGGTCTACTATGGAATCAGAATTCATAGCTTTAGACAAAGTAGGGGAAGAGGCAGAATGGCTTCGCCACTTCCTTGAAGATATTTCAATATGGCCAAAACCAGTGCCCGCTATATGCATACATTGTGATAGTCAATCAGCAATTGGTAGAGTACAGAGTCATATGTATAACGGTAAGTCTCGACATATTCGTCGTCGACATAATACCGTAAGAGAACTACTCTCTAATGGAATTATTTCCATTGAATATGTGAAGTCTAAAGATAACATAGCGGATCCACAAACCAAAGGGCTAGCAAGAGAGCTAGTTGAGAATTCATCGAGAGGAATGGGACTAAAGCCTATTAAATAAGAGTTACCACAACGGCAACCCAACCTAGTTGACTGGAGATCCCAAGATCTAGGTTCAAAGGGACAACCGAGTTGTGTATGACTCAAAAGGATCACTGGGGAGTTAAACACCTACCCATTTCTATGATGAAATAGTGATGACTGCAGAGTTTTAGGTTAAGTAATACTTTTAATGATTCTTATATCTAGGTATACCTAGTGGAGTATGATAGGATACTCTTCATAAGAATCACCTATGTGAGTGTGAACTAGGCCGGTTCTATGAGATTTGTGAAGGGCTACAATTCTCTAGAGCACTCATGAAAGACCAGGTTGTTCAGGGCCAAAATGAACACAATAGTGAGAACTAAACTGTGTCTGGAGATATAATGTGTGAGTTCTATTGTCTTGGTTTACACAAACGGCTGAACAGTTCAAGACATCATGTTCACTGGTTAGCTAGTAAATCCGATAGTGTCTCACAAGGGAAGGTTCAAAGCCAAAAGTTACCTATCCTTTGCAGAATATTTCCAATTTCTGTACTCTCTGTATTTACATCATGTTGTTGCATTTTCTCTCTGTCAATTTCATTCATGTGGGGGATTGTTGGAAAAATTTATAAAGAAGTAGTTGTGAATTGAAATAAACTCCATTTTGAATGAAATGGTGTAACCTTTCATGGTGTCTTTTTGTTTTAAAGGAAGGGTCAAACCTCCATTTGAATGAAAGGGTGCAAACCTTTCATGGTGTCTCTTTATTTTAAAGGAAGGGTTATGTCCCTTCTTCATACCTTTTTTATTCAAATTGAATAGGTGCCAACAAAGCCTATATAAAGGCAGCCCCATTCCAATTTTGATTGATTCCGAAAATTCATTTTCCTTGCCTTCATTTTGCTCTCTTGCGTCATTTATTCTTCATATTAGATTTAGAATAAATTTCAAAGAGTTATAGAACACAAGGTTCTAGTTCGCCGGACAAATTTGTTTGAAGTGCTACTACAAATTTGTGAAGATCATTATATCCTGGGAGATAGACGCCACATAACCGTAAACACCGTAGCGGGGCGAATCTGTCTTAAGGACAGAGTGTCACACATTCGACTTGGTCTTTAATTATTGATTCGGTTCAACAAAATAAATTCTGTAAGTTTTATTTTATTTTGTTTGAATTATTTCAATTTATTTTATTTACACAGAAGATTGTTCCAACAATTTACTCGGTAATCGCCTTACTTATGAATAATACTTACCGATCATATGCTGGTCCACAATGTCAAAAATTAAAAACGTTCTAGAAATTTTGAAGTCTCCTATTTTTTTTATTTTTTATTTTTAATATAAGAAGAGACTGCTTTAATTTAAATCAAAACTCATAAAATATTATTATTTAACAAAATATTCGAGGATCGCGATGCGGTGGTGAATAGGACTAGAAATTCAAATTAGTTTAAAATATTTGAAAAAATCCTTTACAAGTAACCAAGAAGCAACAAACATAATGACTTACGATTAACGTAAAAGTTTTACTACGGAATTTTCATCAATAATATATACAATTGATGATAATAAATATTAGATATTTAATATTCCAAGGGGTATTGATTCACAAAAGTAAGGCTCTGATAATACATGTAAATATTAACATACATGTAACCATAATAATAATGCAGAATTGAACTTTTGTATGTTCTTGAATTCAGTATAACTCAAGAATAAAACGAACATACCTTTGTCAGCCATTGAATTAGAGAAGTTAAGAAAATACCCCTAATAGTTGAATTCTTGGCTCACCTTCTTCTCTTCGTCTCTTTTAATTAGGATGACTATATAACTTAGAGTGATGAAAAAAATACTTATGATATGAGAGGGGAGTTACCCATTCTTATATAGAGGAGAAAAGAGAGTTAGATAAACTCTATTAGAAGAATTCCTGTTTATCAAGGTTTCCTTCTTATCTTAGAAGAGTAATTATCCCATATTTAAAATTCTAATTACTTAATTTTATCTAAAATATTGGCTTTATTTAATTGTGGAGTCCAAATAAAATAAAACATGTAAAAGATATATAAGCTATTAGGCCACACCAGAAAATAAATCCAACACTACATTTAGAAATGCATGCCTATATTCATATATATGCTTGCATATAACATCACTGGATAATTGATTTTCCAGGATCTTTGGACTAGATCTGTGATTAGAATCACAGAGAGAGAGAGAGAGTGAGTGAACACCAGATTTACGAGAGAATAACCTAGCAATGTGGGTGTGCTGTAGAGCTCCAATCGCGTCTCAGTCAACACATGCCCTCTTTCTCCTCCCTTTTGATTGTTGTTGTTGTTATAGTGGTGAATGAACAGATAAATAAAAATTGAATAGATATATTTGTGTATATACTGGATTATATTTGAGTGTTGGTAGAGAAGTTTCAACAAATAAGAAGAAAGAACAAGAGATAGAAAGAAAGGTGGAGAGAGAAACAAATAAGGAGAGAAAGAGCGTTGGAGAGAAGAATAGAGAGAAAATTTGAAAATTGTGTGAGTTTGAACAGATAAAAAAAAAAGGTTATAAAAATTCAACAGATAAAAAAAATCCAACAAATAAACAAATAAAAAAATATTTAAACAGATAGTCAAAAAATTTGAACAAATAGATAAAAAAAATTAAATAGATAGAAAATAATTTGAACATATATATAAAAAAATTGAACAAATAGAAAATAATTTGAACAGATAGATATAAATTTGAACAAATAGTAAAAAAAAGCCAACAGATAAATTAATAGATAAAATTGGAAACAAAATGTTAAAAATCACCAAACTATTTCACAAAGAGTGGACCTCTCATTAAGAACAAATATTCACTGGATCTAATGCTTTATACCC
Source organism: Camellia japonica (assembly GCA_030407325.1). NCBI lineage: Eukaryota > Viridiplantae > Streptophyta > Magnoliopsida > Ericales > Theaceae > Camellia > Camellia japonica. Next base: position 47,045,505 of record JAPPVO010000003.1, read on the forward strand.
TCCTTAGCTTGGACTTTTCAACAATTTACTCTATAATAATTTGAATAAATTATATCAATAGTTTTTGTATTTTGTTATTTGTGTTACTTTAGTCTATATAGTTTCAATTGGTTTAATTTTGACTTTTAATTATAGATTTTGTATCAATTTAATTCAATTGATAATCCCACTAGGGTTTTTGACGGAAAATGTTCATTACGTTAATTTTATGTCATATGCATCATATGTATTTTTTAGTAAATGTTATGTAATGTTTTTGATAAAATTACGACAATTTGTAATTCTGAAATGAAATTACTTATTTTTGTGGTAATCTTATGAATTTTTGTAGTAATGTTACACATTTTATGATTAGAAAATGTTTGGATAAAAAAAAGTAAGGAAATTTAGCCCAAATCCCTCCATTGGACCCTTATTTGGTAAAAAAGACAGTCCAATTTATTTTGTTTTATAAACCTCCTAAGGAAGATGCGCATAATTGAGTAAGGACAAAATCAGTTCAAAAAAAAAAAAAAATTTTGAGTAATAAGGATAAAGTAAAATATCTTCTTTTTTTTTTTGGACAATATTGCGAGAGTAATATGTTACTGTGAACCAAAGTAATATGTTACTTTAAATTAGAGTAACATGTTACTGTGAAATAGAATAATATGTTACTGTCAAATAGAGTAACATATTATTGTTTACATCAATTTCGACGATAATATATATATATATATATATATATATATATATATATATATATTTTAAGAATTTCATAGTCAACATGGATTTTATTTGATAGATCTTAATGAGAGGATTCTAAAAATATTAATTTTATTAAAAACTGACATCTAAATTCAAAGTTAAATTTTTTTAAAGTTTAATATTTTGGTAATAGTAGTATATGTTAAACTTTTTAAAGAAAACTTTTTGTGCTTATCTTTAATGCATTAAAGTTTTATTATGAGAGAGCTTTAACAAAATCCTCCAAAAAAGTATAATATTATCACCAAAATGCGTAACATTATTATAAAATGATTAACTTCATTTTTTAATCACAAATTATTATAATTCTTCTAAAAAATATATAATATTTGATTTCCAATTTCAAAATTCACTTTTTAAAAAATTTTACTTTTCGTTTCTGTATTTTTTTTTTTGTTTTCATTGAATTTTTTAAATATTTTAAGTATTTTTTTTTAATTTTTAAAAACGCCCAAAAAAAATGTATTCTAATTGGGGCACTTAAACAATAGGTGGTGTTACAATTCTATTCTTGACAAAATATACGAATTGAGTTATTTATTTATTTATTTATCTTTTAATTATCTAATAAAGGTAAACCAACATTGTCTTATTGGAAAATTTTGTTGTTACATTATTGATTGATGAAAGTACCTATTCTGAAATTATTGAATAATTACTCAGGTTCTCATATAAATTTATAAAGATAAATAGAATAAAATCATATAATTATAATTATCACATCAATTTTATTTTTTAAGTGAGCGGTTTACATATAAAGACTTACGAGATGAACAAATCGTATAACTGGATGCTCCAATGTGGATTGGAGATAATCTTCTTTTCTTGTTTAAATAAAATGAATTATAAATAGGTATGACAAATTCTTTTGTCCTACTTTGCCCTTGCATCCCCTGCCCCGCTTTATGTGAATTTTTTCTACTCGGATGAGAAGAGGAGTGAGGACAGGTTTTGCTCCCCGCTCTCGTCTCAACTATATTTATTATATATTTTTATATGTATATCATATATATAATTTAATTGTTTCAAATATAAAAAATAATTAAAACACTAAAATATTACACTTAACATCATTTTTACTAATTTATTTATTATCTTACATCTTTTAATTTTGATTATTTTAAATTATTACCCTCTGCTCGCATTGTTATCATCTCTTAGTACACATGCAATTAATTATGTAAATACAAAATGTGGAATATATTGGGTAACAAACATCAATTTTTTTTTTTCCATAAAGTAAAACAAATTAATCTTAGAACGGTAAACTTATATAATTTGATTTTTTAAAATAATACTAGGGTAAATTATGTAAATAATTTCTGTAATTTATACGATATGTCAATTTGGTTCCTATATTTTAATTTGCTTGATTTTGCCCATTGATTTAACGGATTGTGTCATATTAGTCCAATAAATAACGGCTGTTTGGTTTGGTGGACGAAAAAGTCAAATTATGTGTCAATTTGGTCCCTATAATTTACACAATGTATTAATTTAGTGCCTGTCAAAATCAAGCAAATTAAAACAATAAAAATCAAATTGACACACCACGTAAACTATAGGGACCAAATTGATACATTATTTGAGCACGCGACGACTTTTCATCCATCAAACTTAACAACCGTTATTTATTGGCCAAATAGGACACAATTCATTAAATTAAGGGATAAAATCGAACAAATTAAAACAACATGGATCAAATTAACACATCGTGTAAATTATAGAAACCATTTGCATAATTTAACCTTAATACTAATATTAAAAGAGGTTTTTGAAACTCTGGAGGTAGTTGCCCCAAAGTGCAATACTAAAATCTCAGAAGTAAACACCCAAAAAATATCCAAAATTTAAAATTAATGGTCTAGATTTACAAAAGATATGGACCCATGACAACAACATCAAATATCAACCATAGATTTGATATTCTGGTTTATATTATGGTACCATAGAGTTTTTTGCGTCCCAAATGTCTCGCTTGAGTCCCAGGCATAGAGGGGTTAACCTTGTCTTCCTCTCAAAATAATCAAGGTGGGAATTAGTTCTACTTATCTCATGACTACTACTATTAAATATATGCAAAATATATCTTCTAAAAAAAACTTTATGGTTTCTTCAAGAGAGAGCACGAGATATTTGATAACTGTTATTTAAAAAGAATTTTTCTTTTTTTTTTTTGATAACGATGAGAGTTTGGTTAATTTGTTATTTACTTAAATTTTATTTTTGAAAACATCAGAATAAAAAATAAAAACTTTATGGTTATGTTTCTTTGGTTAAGTTGGATGCGCCAGTGAGTATGACAAAATTGAGTGAGTAGATTATTAATATAGTGATATTAGATTAGAGATGTTAGATAAATTTTATTTGTTTATACATTATTGTAGTGATATTAATTGGTTGAAATTAAATTTATAAAATTATGTAAAGTTTCTTTAAAAAATTTGATTTAAACTTTGTAACAAAATAAACTTAAAATTTTAATTTTATCAATTTTAATTTGAATCTATCTGTCTTTTTGTAAAGTAAAATCATTACACTACTATAACATATAAGTGTTGGAACAATCTTCTATGTATATAAAATAACTTGAAATAAATTCAAACAAAATAAATAAATAACACACCGGATTTATTTATCGAACCGAATTAAAATTAAGACCAAGTCGAGTGTGTGACACTCTGTCCTTAAGATAGATTCGCACCGCTACGGTGCTTACGGTTGAGTGGCGTCTATCTCCCAGGATACAATGATCTTCACAAATTGTAGTAGCACTTCAAATAATTTGTTCGGCGAACCAAACCTGTGTTCTATCTCTTTATTATTTTCCTAAAACTATAATGTAAGAAAATGCACTAAATAAAAGAATTGGACAGCAACAAGATATTTTCCAGACTCACTTAATCGGATGCAAAAGATTGCTGAAAATAGGTTGTATTTATAGGCAAACAATTAATCCGAACAAGTACCAAAATTAAGTGAAAAGGTGTACAAAACCTTTGAACAGGTGCACCCACAATTTGAGTAATGGTTTTGTCCGTTGAAGAACAAATTTCCAAAACATTTGAAAAGGAATCCATTGGAACAGTTAAGGTAACTGTTTGACCTTTATTATATAAACCATTTGAAATATAAATATAAATATATATATATATACAGTAAATATATATATAGTAAACTATTTAAATATATATATAAATTATTTGAATAGTTTAATAAATAAAGGACGAGGTACAAACTTTAAGTAACCACTTAGGAACCTAAAATTTAAATTTAGAATTTAAATTAAATTCCCACAATTACAAACTTTAGAAACACACTTAGGAACCCAAAATTTGAATTTAAAATTAAATTAAATTCCCACAATAATTTTTATTTAAAAATTCAAAAGAATTTTATCTAAATAAAAATTAATGTTAGACCCGAAAACGACGTCAACTTCCCATTCACTCATAAATGGTTTTTTGACGTTCCGTCTTCACCGTGTGACTTGCCACGCGGCAAGGAACACGTCACCTCTTCAGACCCACCCCAAAAGACGTTTGGGGCCCACTCAAATTGGCTCAAAAATATGCCTATATTAAACTATTTTTCCAACAATTGTTGGAACAATCTTCTGTGCAAATAAAATAACTTGAAATAAATTCAAACAAAATAAATAAATAACATACCGGATTTATTTATCGAATCAAATAAAAAATTACAAGACCAAGTCGAGTGTGTGACACTCTGTTCTTAAGACAGATTCGCCCCGTTACGGTGCTTACGGTTGAGTGGCGTCTATCTCCCAGGATACAATGATCTTCACAAATTTATAGAAGCACTTCAAATAAATTTGTTCGACGAACTAGAACCTGTGTTCTATACTCTCTTAGTAATTTTCCTAAAACTAGAATGAAGGAAAATCCCCTAAATAATTTTTAGACAGCAATATAAATAATGCAGCCTAAAACTCAGACTGTTTTTTCCGAACCAATGGACTGCTGAAAACCAAATAGTATTTATAGGCAAACAATAGGACCCGAACTGTCACGACCCCATTCCGCCCCTAGTAGAATGGTGCCGTGATGGCCAGTAATCCGAGATTACCGAAAGCCAACTTTCAAAATTCACACACAATCAGAGTATTATATATGGGGCTAGCATGTGCGGAAGCAATATATACAAATCTAATTAGTCCATAAGAGCTGTGCATAGATCAAATGAAATGATATACATCGTAATATAGTTTACAACTCGGATACAAATAAAATAAAGTACATGTTACATCTTGATCAAAAGGCTTCTCAAGCCGAAGTATACAAAAGACATGAATTACAACTAAGAAGCTTAATCTTCAAGACAATACAAAACATGAATCAAAAATCTTGCACATAACATCTTAGGCGTCACCGCCTTCTTGCTTGCCACCTACATATATATAAGGAGAGGGTGAGCTTGGATACTCAGTGAATGGTACAAGTAATAAAGGGTTAAATGAATGATTCCCGAAATCTTGTCAAAACAATACATATATCATAGCTTGTTCAAAACATGTACTTGGCATAACTTGTGTTAAAACATGGGATGAAGCAAGTTCATCAATCAAAACTTTCAAAGCATTCTTGGATGTTAAAACATCAACATATACTTGGGGTGATGACATTCCGGATAAACAATCCACCCGTTCATAGACCGTCGGTGGCCGAGACTTTTCAAACATGGATGCTACATGGGCTTAACGTCCCCTAGCACGAAAGGACGATGCTACTTGGGCTTAACGTCCCCTAGCACGAAAGGACAATGCTACTTGGGCTTAACGTCCCCTAACACGAAAGGACGATGCTGCTTGGGCTTAACGTCCCCTAGCATGGGAGGACTTTCCAAGAATGTCATCCAAAACAAAGCTAATACTTGATACACAAAATAGGGATAATCATTCATGCTTAACAAATACTTTTCAAAACAAAGCAAAGCAAAGCTTATCAAAACATTATAACATAGTTTTATTAAAAATACCACTCACTTAGTTCTTGGGACGTCGGGATCAAGGTGTAGACGTCCCCGAACGCCCCGGGAGGGTTTAGGTCCCGTTCTGTTCATATTGGGGTCACCACAGTTCGAAGGACTCAAATGTCACGGTTCTTAATCTCGAACCAAAGAGTCCAAATCCGGCAAATCGTTTTGAAAACAGATTTTTTTGAAAGAAGTGCCAAACATGGACTGCTTTGCCAGATAACAGAGTCGCCACCTAAATATTTTTAAAATGGGAAATTTAGGAAACCCTGACTCGGTGCCAAAAGGCCACGTATCCGTCATCACCAAAGTTGGCTCGGGAACTTGGGTACGATTGGGGAAGGTCACATCGTGAGCACCCCCGCTCGCCCGGTCAAAGACCGGCCTCTACTAACCATGATATCAGATTTTGAAAACATTGTGAGTTCTTATTCCGGTTATTAGCCTAGGTTACTATGTGATGCTCGCAGCAAACAAGTATAGACTGAGTCGCCTGAATTGGAACTAAACATTTCATGTTTGTTTGTTTGAAAATGGTTTGATGGTGCTACCCGCAGGTAGGCTAAGACGCGGATTTGCCACCCTCAGGTGGGCTTAGAAAACATGATTTTGCCACTATCTAGTGGGCTTAAAACAAACAGTCAATGAATTGTTCCACTTCAAGTAACTCAACCTCCACCCACAGGCATCCAAGGCAGTTATATCACATAAGCATATAGCCTCATGGCAAGCATGCTATCATGGCAACACTCACACGCATGCAAGGATGCTAAAGCATAAAACTCACCTAGTACTCCAAGCCAAAAAAAGAAGCTGATTAGAAACCATGCATGGATCCTAAGTATACAGAAATGCCTAATGCAACACATGCAATAATGCAACTATAGCAGGCTCGGCTATTCTAAAGATGGCATGTGAAATGTTACAACTATCACGTATTCAATTTGGAATTGAAATACAGATGCAGTTTGTATGATGCGCCGAGCCCGGTGCGTGCAAAACAGATGAATGATGCAAACATGCTATCATACTGTATGCTAATTGAAATATGCCCTATATCTAACCATCGTAAGCAGGTAAATAAAAGGGAGAAAGAAATGGGGATTGGAAGACATACATCACACACACGCACACTTATTACAGTTATGCCCTCGCGCAGAGGGTCCGAATAAAGAATAATACAGTCCGAATGTCCGAATAAATATACAGATTTTCTAAGTATTTAAACAATTTAAACTAGAAAGCGGTAAACTGGCGTGCAAGCCAGGGGCTTCCTTGCTTCGTTTCGGATAATGGAGTGATGTATGCTGGGCTGCCTGCGTGGTGGAAATCCACTGGGATGCCCAATTTAGCCTATGTTCGCAGTGTTTCTTGAAATGCGCGCCCGACTCCGAGAAGTTACTGATTCCTTATTTTGCTGCAACAGAGAGCAGGAAAGGGCACAGCAATGTATTTCACAAATATATGCATGCCTCGATTCTCGTGCCACCAATCACGCATATCGATGCATGATGGCCGAGGAATCGGATTGCACAACTCACTATAGAATGAATGCATGAATGCTACAATGAAAACCTAACTCCATCATGGGTTATCCGGAGCGTCGGTGACTGGGGAATTGAGACCCGTTCCGTCACTCGGAGTACGAAACGTGCCTCGTTTCCCGTGTCCGGGCTAACTCCTATCCCGAACACAATGCAATATGCATGATATGCATGAAATGCAACTAATATACAGTTCTAGCATGCGCAATGCTATGAGAATGGGGTGCCTCGAAATGCGCGCACACGGGCACGCATACCGAGAAAATGATGTGAAATGCAAATCAGATAAAATCGAAGTGCCTCGAAATGTGTGCCCACAGGCACGCACACCGAGGCGATGATGAAATGTGGAAATCGGATAAAACCGAAGTGCCTCGAAATGTGTGCCCACAGGCACGCACACCGAGGCGATGATGAAATGTGGAAATCGGATAAAACTGAAATGCCTCGAAATGTGTGCCCACAGGCACGCACACCGAGGCGATGATGAAATGTGGGAATCGGATAAAACCGAAGTGCCTCGAAATGTGTGCCCACAGGCACGCACACCGAGGCGATGATGAAATGAGAAATCGGATAAAACCGAAGTGCCTCGACATGTGTGCCCACAGGCACGCACACCGAGGCGATGATGAAATGAGAAATCGGATAAAACCGAAGTGCCTCGAAATGTGTGCCCACAGGCACGCACACCGAGGCGATGATGAAATGTGGAATCGGATAAAACCGAAGTGCCTCGAAATGTGTGCCCACAGGCACGCACACCGAGGCGATGATGAAATGTGGAATCGGATAAAACCGAAGTGCCTCGAAATGTGTGCCCACAGGCACGCACACCGAGGCGATGATATGAAATGCAAATCGGATAAAACCGAAGTGCCTCGAAATGCATGCCCACGGGCACGCACACCGAGGCGATGGCATGAAATCATGAAATAGCATGAAAATGATATGTAATAAGACTAAAATGAGATGTCTCGAGATACGTGCCCACGGGCACGCAAACCGAGGCGATGGCATACGGAATGCAACGGGACTAGAATGTCATACGGAATGCAGAATGGACTTACACCAACATGAGAGAGCCTCAGCCACTCTCACACGGGAGGCCGTAAGATGAAAATGAGCTGCCTTGAAATGCGTGCCCACGGGCACGCAAACCGAGGCGGTGGCATACGCAATGCAAATGACATGAAAACGAAAATTGGGCTTACACTAACATGAGAGGGCCTCAGCCGCACTCACATAAGAGGCCGTAAGATAAAACAGAGGTGCCTCGAAGTGCGTGCCCGACGGGCACGCAAACCGAGGCAATGCAATAAGGCATGAATGACATGGGAAATGATATGCAAACATGCAAAACAAATTCCAGCAACTAAATGAAGGGAAAACAACCCCAAAATAGTAATAAAAATGCACCCGATGCCCAGAATGCTCCCGAAATGTGATATTTATCCCCTGAAATGGCCTACAGCTATGCTATACATGCAAAATTGACACATGGAAGCAAAAACAGTAGCAAGGCAGCCCCAAAAATAGCATCTTTTCAGTACAAAACAAGGTCCAATTATGATCACAAGTATGGCAACAATAGTTTGCAAAAATACGGAAAAAGAGAGGAATTACAAAGCAAGTGGTATCTACAATGCTTAAACCCAAAAACTCAGTTTTACAACATTAGAGGAGGACTAAAAATATGCATTTTTACAGAAGATGACAACCTCAAAATCAGTGTGTAGATATGCTCAAAAAGGCATGCAAAAATGAGCCAATAAGGGGCTACAACATGAGGTACCATAAGCAAGCATCAAAAAACTTTAAACTCTTAACAAAAGATGAAGAATAGACAATTCTAAGACACTTTCTAAGCCTGATGAAGACTCAAATCAGTGGCTAAGCAAGCCTAAACAAACATGCAATTTTACGGTAAATTGAAGGATTAAACATGAAGTACCAAAACCAATCATCAAATGGCCTAAGGACCTTAACAAAACATGAAGAATAGGAAAAAATAAGGCTCTATCTAGGCCTGATGAAAGCTCAAATCAGTGGCTAAATAAGCTTAAAAAGGCATTCAAGATGGGGCCAAAGGGAGGTATAAAGAGAGGTACAACATGGAGGCCTCAAACCAATTTGATCCCTTCTACAATGTTGTAGAGGGACCTAAAATAGACTCAATTTCAGTTAATGGCATGCTCCAAAAATAAATTCATATAGGCTAAAAGTAGCATGCAAGTTTACGGTAAAATGGAAGCATTTCAAAGGAAGTACATGATAGAGAAGCCAAACATGATGGAGCCCTTCTTCAATGTTGAAGAGGGGCTCAATATAAGCCCACTAACAGTTTACATCAGTCTCGAAATCAGATCACTCATAAGGAAAACAAAGCATGCAAATTAATGGCCTAAAGAGTGATATTGAAGGAAGTATATCATGAAGACACCAAACAGGGTTGAGCCCTTCTACAAAGTTGTAGAGGGACTCAAAATAAGCATAAAATCAGAAGGGGTCAGAGCCCAAAACAGATCACAAGTTGGGTAAGAATTTGAAGCAAAAAAATGCTAGAAAAAGGGAAATGGTGACTTACCCTTGAAGACTACCCTTTTGCTTCCTCTTGCCTTGATGAAAGTTGCTTCTTAGCCACTAGAGAACACTTCCTTGCTGCTGGAATGGTAGTGAGGATGGTGGAGCTAAGGGTTGATGAAGGGTTGAGCTAGGAAGCTTGGAAGTTTTTTAGGGTTTTGAATAGGAAAATGGAGGTTTTGGGAGAGAGGGTCTTGAGATCAAAGGTTGTAACCTTGACAAAGGAGGAGGCTATGGCCTTAAATAGGGAAGAAAAGGTGTAAAAGGGGAGGAATTGCATCCAAGCATTCCCTCCCAAAATATCCCCCGGATGGGGGAGATATTTCAAAAAGTAGCTGGACAGCTGGAATGGGCTGGAAAGCAGAAAGCTGGCCGGCCAGGGAACTTTCTGGGAGGTGGCCGGCCGGCCACCCCACCTGGTCGGCCAGCCACTCACCCTGGCCGGCCGGCCATGCCCCAAAAATGAACTCAAGAATTTCTGGCCGACCACCATACAGTAGTGTCCTCCAAAGTGTGTAGAATAAGGCCCCAAGGTCGGAAATTGGCAACACTGAAGCAGGAGCCACAACATAGAGCTTGAAGAAGAGGCTCAAAAATGAAATCAACAATTGCTGGCCGACCACCACTTTTTTGTGTCCTCCCAGATGTGTAGAACAAGGTTCCAAGGTCGGAAATTGGCAACACTGAAGCAGGAGCCACAACATAGAGCTTGAAGAAGAGGCTCAAAAATGAACTCTTGAATTGCTGGCTGACCAGTACTTTTTTGTGTCCTCCCATGTCCCCTGATCACAGATATGTAGCTTTGGTTGGAAGAAAATACCCCCAGGGTGTTCAACATTGGCCCGGAAGTGAGCAAAACGGGCGCCGGAGGAGCGAAACTGGTTATCTGGGATAATTGCTGGCCTCCTACCCCCCAGTGATCTTCCTAGTGTTGGAACAGGGGTTCCTGCCAAAATTGAACAAAAACTAATTAGAAATGAACGCTCGGGGCCCAAACCGCGAGGTTCGGGGTCCCGAAAATGGGCTGCAGGCACCGGAAGTGGTGTTCAGCAGCGAAGTGGGTACCAGAGGCCCCAGTGTTCCTCGGAATGATGAAACAGAGGTACCTGCCAAGAATCAGAGAAAACCGATGCAAAATGAATGCTCGGGGCCCAAATCACGTAGTTCGGGGTCCCGAAAACCGGCTGTAAGCACCGAAAGTGGCATACGGCCACGAAGCGGGCATCGGGGGCCCCAGTGTGCTTCATAATGATAAAACAGAGGTATGCGGCAAGAACCGGAGGAATCGGAGACGGTTGGGCGGTCCCGAACCGAGGCACACGGCCTGACGGCTCCGAAAACCGGGAACCGGGCTCCGAAATGGGCAAAATGGCCTACGGCCACGAAAAGTAGCGCACGGCCCCCGGGAGACAGTCTACAGGACCACTCCCTTCCCTCAGGAAAGAAAACAGAGAAAACCGAGTCTGGTTCGCAAACCGAGACAAGGCACAGAAGAGGATTCGGAAGTTCGGAGGCAGGGCGCACGGCCGCGACTCTGAGACTTCTGAACGAGCACGATATGCAACATCACCGAGCGCTCAATCGGCGACGTCTGAGTCTTAAGGTCGGTCAAAAATGGGGTGTCTACAGTTGCCCCTCTTTGACAGAACTCGGAAGTCACAAGTGACGGGAGTGAATGTCAAAGCCCAGAGACGACCCATTTTTGACAAGGCCGAAGACTTAGACAATCAAACAGGATAAACAGAGATATGCGCCCGCAGGCATGCCCGCAGGCAGGGGGCAAAATGCAAATGATATGCACAGAGCCAGATGATCATGCAAATGCAGCAAGCTGTAATGAAGCAAGTATTGACAAATAGATGCAACAGTTTTAAGCAAGAATGCAAAGCAACAACTACATTTCATGCAGTTAGGAATGCGGAGAATCATTCGATTCTCGTCGCGTCTCACACGGAGAAGATACGATACCTGCGCGATTCGTCTGGTCGCACCAGCCTCAAATGAACCGTACATACAATATCGTGCCTGCAAAATAGAGAAATTCAACAAGAACAATATGCTAACAACATATAGTCAATGTGATCCCTATGATTCCAAAAAGTCTGACACACGCAGTGCCGGCGGGTAAACACATCGCAATGCGAGAAAAGATAATGTGTGATAACGCATACTCAAGCACAGAGGTATGGTAAACATGCATGACAATGCAAAATATTCATGAGAATGCCAATTATGAGCCAAATAATGCGAAACGAGCGCAAATTAGGGTGCCCGTTTGTTGCGAAATAATAAACAAGAAAGCGCGCATTTCAGCGATGACAACTCGATCGCGGCCTCTGATTCACCTCCCGGAGAGGTTATAAAATGTTCAAAAAGGATACACCTTGATTTTGATGAATATTGACGAGACACATGTCAGAAATTGCAGTTAAAGTTCCAACGGAGCAATTCCGCGCCAGAAAGTGCACTTTTCTCGAACTTTTTCAGGTACCGGGAACTCCAAAATTCCTCAAAATTTGCAGAGAGGTAGGGGAGGGGGTGGAGGACATGGTCGGCCAGGCCTTGGCCCTAGGAGAGGCTGTCGGCCAGGTGGGGAAAAGTGAGTGGCCGGCCAGCCAGGTTAGGTGGCCGGCCGGCCATCTGCCCAAAGTAGGGGCATTTTGGTCATTTTTGCAAGTTCTATATATACACACCTCCATTGCCTCCGAAATCACACCCCCAAGTGTGAAATTCTCTCCTCTTGCTCTCTAAGCCACTTTCTTGCTCAGATCTGCATTTTATACGCGCCCCTCGGCCTCCCACGCAAGTTGTTTCTGCGAAATCCCTCAGTTTTAAGCACTTTGAGCCTACTAAAATCTGATTTCGGAGCTTCTCTTCTCGTTTTCACCACTTGAGGTAAGTTTGTCTCAATATTTGGAATATTTTCCCGGGGGTTGACTTTTGTTGACTTTTTATTTCCCGAGAGTTGACTTTTGTTGACTTTTTCCAATTTTGGCTCATTTTGCTCATTTTTGCTCCTTTTTGCAGATTTCTCGAAATGGCCAGCAATTTCCCCCACGGCGGAGGTTTCCCTGGTGCCGGAGACGACTTTGACTTTATGACTCTACCTCCGAGGGTCCGGCCTTTCTTCCCCGATCGATACGCTCCAGCGGTACACAGGCTTCCGCGAGCCGTTTTCCGTCATTTCACCGATTTCAACGATCGGGTTCCCGGGGATCTGCTTCTACGAGAGCCGGAGCAGCACCTCTCCCATGATGCGCGAGAGGTATTTTACTTTACTTTTCGTATTCTTGTGCATTTTGTAGCTTTGCCATGCTTAAACACATAGTTGTAGCTTACGACATAGTACTTTGTTTGCACTTTGAACACGTAGTTAAAACACTTGAATTGTTGAACACACGGCTCGAATCTGAAGGTGAACACACAGCACACACTGACCAGGAGTAGAACACACAGTCCCAAACTCTGATTTACTGAACACACAGTCCAAGTTGATGATGAACACAAAGCCCACACTGATTAGGATTGAACACACGGCCCAAAACATAGATTTACCGAACACGCAGCCCAGATTTGAAGTGAACACGCAGCCCACTGATTAAGAGTAGAACACACAGTCCCAAAATCTGATTTACTGAACACACAGCCCAGATTTGACGTGAACACACAGCCCACTGATTAAGAGTAGAACACACAGTCCCAAATTCTGATTTACTGAACACACAGCCCAGATTTGACGTGAACACGCAGCCCACTGATTGAGAGTAGAACACACAGTCCCAAACTCTGATTTACTGAACACACAGCCCAGATTTGACGTGAACACGCAGCCCACTAATTGAGAGTAGAACACACAGTCCCCAAAATCTGATTTACTGAACACACAGCCCAGATTTGACGTGAACACGCAGCCCACTAATTGTTCTGAAATTTGAACACGCAGCCGAAATACCAAATCCACTTCATTTGCACACAGCTCATTCACTTCATTTGCACACGGCTCATTCACTTCATTTGCACACGGCTCATTCACTTCATTTGCACACGGCTCATTCACTTCATTTGCACACGGCTCATTCACTTCATTTGCTGATATATGCATTCATTCTAAATGCAGGTTGGCTCTCGCACTGTGCGAGGATACGGCTTCACTGCCGCGAGGGAGTGGTATGCTGAGCTTCCGGAAGCTGTCCGGGACTTAGTTGACCTTGCAGGATTCGGACCATTCTGCAGAGGGTTATCTCATTGTCTTATCAGCAGGACATTATTTGCCGCTCTGGCGGAGAGATGGTGGGACACCACCAATTCATTCCATTTTTCTGCTACTGGAGATATGACTATGACCCCACTGGACTTTGCTGTACTCACTGGCCTAGACATAGGCGGTGGACCCATTCCCTACGACGAGGATATGGGTGAGTGAGAGGCTGCTTGGATTTATCTATTGGGGACTCGCCCACCCGTAGACAGAGGTACCGGGAGAGTCCGGTATACTTGGTTCTCTTCCCATTTTCGGCGGCCACAGATGGAGCCGGAGTCTCCCGAGGAGGTCGAGCAGTATGCCCGTGGTTTCCTCATGTTCCTCTTTGGCACCACTTTGTTTGCCGACAGAGGGAACATGGTCGGATTGTATCTACTGAGTGCTCTGGTAGACCTATCACAGGTCCTTCAGTATGATTGGGGCGGCGCTGGCCTGGCTACCCTTTACTGTTACATGAGCGCAGTCTCTCGTGGGCGGGGGGACTTACTCGGCGGCTACTGGAGAGCCTGGGAGGTACATTCTGTCCTCTTGATTTACACTTTGCTCCTCATTACTTGTTCATTGCACACACGGCGCACTTTGCATTCTGCATTCTGCCCTTAGCACTTTGTATTCACATTCCGCACTGCCTTTCTCAGCTATGGGTATACGCATATTTCCCCACATTAGCCCCGGAGATGGAGGTGGCAGGACCTCCTATGACCCCGTTTTCATTGATGTTTGAGGGCGAACACCTGTCGAGGCCTCGAGAGACTCTCTTCTCTCTGCGACAGTACTTCGACACTGTGAGGGCGACAGAGGTATTTCAGAACTCTCAGTCCTTTTCATTTTCATCTTTGATCTGCTTTGCATATTCCTGATTTCTGATTGATTTGTATCCTGGTTATCCGCAGATTACATGGCAGCCCTGGGCAGTCTTTGATGATATGCAAAATCTGTACCCCGGAGGGTCGAGTGGCTCCCAGTATAGGTTCCTTCTCGAGGGACCAGTCGGTAGGGCCTGGTTTCTGGGGGAGCGCTTCCAGCGTCAGGTGTGGGGGTATAATTCTCAGGACCCTCCTGCTGTGCCTCCACCCACTATGCGGACTGCCGACAGGCTATCTGCCGAGGAGGTCATTAGGGATATGCAGGGCACTGATGCTTTGTTATATTTCGTTGAGGGGGACTACGCCACCTACCGCCGCATATATCTGATGTCCCCTTTGACGGGAGTGCGGGCTCCGCCACTGAGGTCCACTGGCGCAGCATCTTCGAGTCGCGCCCGTGCTGCAGACATCCCTTCTTCCAGTAGGGCTGGTGCTTCTAGGGGGAGAGGCAGTTCTATTCCTCCGATCCCTCCGTCTCTTCATCCTCATGCTGGGTGGCCAGACATGCCGACCGAGCTGACGAGTTGGCGGTTCGGGACTCCTTACCAGGTCCCGCTAGAGCCTCCTCTTCCTGACCACAGATATGTCAGAGACCCTGACTCACCCCCGGTATATTTTTCAGCTTTGATTCATCAGTCAGATATTTGGACGTTCATGCCTTTACTGATAGTTTTGCATTTGCATTTGCAGCCTCCAGTTGAGTACACGGATGAGCTGCTCGGGATGCTAGCCACATTCGAGGGCATGATCCTACGGAGGGAGGGACATCTAGCCCTCATGGGCGTGCAGGTACTGTCTATCTTTCCCGTTTTTAGCATAGTTCTGATAACATACTGTTTTTGAACATTCTGCTGTACTGATAGACTGTGTAGAACACATCTGGCACACACCCTACTCACATACTGTACTTGCACCTGCTTTTCATATTTGAACTGATGTATTGTACTTTTCATTTTCAGATGCCTCCCATATATGCACAGCCACGGGGCGGGCCATCAGGACAATCTCAGAGAGGTCGAGGTGCTAGACCTGCCCGAGGTGCAGGGACTCGAGGAGCTGGACCATCCAGGCCTTACCGAGGAGCTCGAGGAGCAGGGTCGTCTCGCAGACGCAGGGCACCCATTATCGAGGATGAGGAGGAGGAGGTTGCAGACCGAGTGTCAGAGACATCTCCTGGGGAGGGAGGCTCCGGTCTTGGTTCTGGGAGTGGAGGCGAGGCCGAGGGGGATCCGGAGGACGACAGCTCGATTCGGATGGTGATGATGGTGCAGAGGTCATCCCCACAGAAGAGGATGAGAGGGCCTCCTCCTTCCGTTCCCGAGGATACTGATGCTATTTCCTGCTTTATTTTACTTTTTAGCTAGTAGTTTTGTAGCACTTTGCACATTATTAGGCAGTTTTATATTCTGTAAAACTTGTACCTTTATTTGCTGTAAAACATGATAGAATGAAACAGCTTTTGAAAAGATGTTTGTATTTGAAATTCTTAGCATCGCATCGCATCGCATCATTTTGCACGAAAATGGAATTGAATGGAAATGTGCTTTGTATTTACCAGGTCAGGCAATGAACCGACGCAACAAAATCAAAACAAACCGACTTACTAAGACGTAACAGAATCTTAGCAAGTTTACAACTCGATAAGCAAAATACAACAATGTTAACGACTCAATAAACAAGACTTAACAAAATTGCGTAAACAAAGAGTAACAACTCAAAACACAAAAAGTGACAGCTCGACAAAACTTACAACTCGATAAACAAGACAACAACTCGATAAGCAAAAACACAACAAAGCATACTTCGGACGGACGATCTGGACAATGGAACGCATCCAATACTGAGAGAAACGGAGGTCTTCGACGTTCCCGATGCCCAGAAATGCTTCAAACTTCCTTCCGGAGGGCAAAACAGGACCGATGCAGGGCCAAACACATTTTGCATTTGAGGACAAAGGGGTGGCCGGCCGGCCAATTTGTGAAACACAGGTGGCCGGCCTACTAGAATAGGTGGCCGGCCGGCCACCTCCCTCACGACCTCCAGAATTTTGACAAGTGTCCCTTGAATAGTGTTTCACCCTCCTATAAAAGCCCCATCCTTGGCACTAATTCATTTCATCGCCATTTCTCACAAAAATGGAGGCATTCCTTGCAGAAAATCTCACAACTTGGATTTCTTCTCTAGACGGCTCGGAAAAGTTGAATTTCCGGGGCTTTGGCTTGAATGCACTGTTCACGTTGCGCCGGACTCCGTTACATCTTCCTTTCCTCCATGCTGCGGCGAGGTTTTGGAACCCGGTGACGCATGTTTTCAGCTTTGGAGGGCAAGAGGTATGTCCTACTTTTGAAGATTTTCAAGCCTTGTTGGAATCCGAGCGAGGCGAGGAAATCTTGCCCCAGCTCAATTTCGGCTATGCCCAGGCCTTAGGGCGGATGTGCGGACTCAACGCACATGATGCTCGATCTCTGATTGGTGATGGCATGTTGGACATCCCGAGCCTAGTTTACCGATTCTCCGATGCCGGCAACCGCGGCGACCACTACTGGCAAGGCTTCCGGCAGCACGCCCTCTGCTTGTGCTTACTATCTCATTTTCTGTTTGTTTCGGGCTCCGGAGGGGCTAGCATCCGTTTGATTGAAGTCGCCCAAGGTTTAAGGGAAGGAAAGAGTTGTACCGCCATGACATTGGCCGAGACATTGATGGGCCTAGATGCCTTCTACCGTAGGGAGACAACCAGGTTTGCAGGGAGTCCACTACTGCTGCAGGTAATGTTTCCCACCCAAGCTCACATATGTATTTGCTCACATCACTCGGCCCTCGGGCTCGATTTTTCTCACAAAACCCTTATCTCACTTTTCTCTCATCGTACATCTCTCTATTCTTTATTCTCTCATTTTTCATCCCTCCCCAGATATGGTTGATGGATAAATTGCAAGTTGTGGACTCTTGCCCAGCATACTCAGCCCGCGGCTACTTCTTTCGGCAACGCCTAGTCAATGCCCTTGATGAGGGATGGTGGTTTGAATGGATGTGCAATTTATCAGCAGATCGCATTGCGTGGCGCTGCCCTTGGCTTAATCTTCCGGCGATGAGCTACAGCATGTCTCGGCAGGTCGGAATCCGATTGATCGGCTTGACTCACTGTGCATTCTATTTCCCATTCCGCATTCTGCGCCAGTTCGGCCATGATCAGACTTGCCCACCAGAGGGGATAGAATATCCGGCCACATTTCCGGTTCGAGGTGCACAATTGGCTCGGCAGGCCGCAGCATGGGAGATTAGAGAGCTTCTGGCCCCTGCCCCACTTTTCAGTTGCACTTTGTCTGATGAGTGCTGGGATTGGCTCAACGAAGAAGAAGACAGGTTGGCCTAGGTTCATCAGAGGCTTCAACTAGCTCTGGCAGGGGGCGCAGGGACACCTGACTTGACTATGCCCCGGATTTATTGCTTTACTAGTACTTTCAAGTTTTCTTCCTGAGTGTAATAAAAAGCAACTTCAATTGTATGCAAGAGCAAGAGAACTCTGTTTTGAAATCAATGAAATTGAAGGTTGTGGTACTGAAAATTCTCCGCTTTGGTCCAAAAATGGTCTTAGTTGTAAAAAGATTAATTTGAACAAAGTCAACTTTTATTAAAACTTTTCAAAACTATTTTCGATATGGATCAGAACTGGACACGCCTGAGATCTGTCACTGAGATGCACAACCCCGGATCCTAGCAACTGGAAAGTTGCCCCTAGTTTGAAAGGTACCGCAGCACTTCATTGCAACGGAAAGTTGCCCCTAGTCTGAATAGCACTGTACCGGAGATCACGATAAATGCTGATGAATAGAGATGACTGAGATGATCAAATGGACAAAGTTGATCGGGGAAAAGATTGTGGCTGAACTTCAAGACGAAGTTGCCTACGTATCCCAAAGATGGGAATCAAGCCTTACGTAGTTCAGGCTCAGGTTCGCTCGGGTATTTTCACTCTCCTTTTGCGCTCTAACTTTTGCCAAGGCCGCCCTTTGCGGGTTTCAACCTTGCGAGCTCAGTTTTTATAATTTCAAATTTTCTGTGCTCTGAGTTTTGCCTAGGTCGCCCTTTCGGGTTTTCGGCCTAGCGAGCCTCTCAAGGGTAGTATTTCTTCAACTTGTCCATGTTGATCGGTTGGGAAAACTCTAAGCCATCTAGATCCATCAGAACCACAGCTCCACCTGACCAGATTGACTTGATGATGTAGGGACCAGTCCAATTAGGTCTGAACTTGCCCCTTGGGTCGTGGATGGGAGCTCGGTTGTCTTTGAGCACCAAATCTCCTTCTTTCAAATTCCTGGACTTAACCTTCTTGTTGAAAGCCCGGGCGATTCTGCGTTGATAACTTTACGTGGTACAGTGCTTTCAACCTTCTTTCATCGAAAAGCATGAGTTCCTCAAATCTGCTCTGTTGCCAGTCTGCCTCGGCTATTTGACACTCGCCAATACTCGTAATGACGGAACCTCAATCTCAATAGGTAGAACGGCCTCCATCCCATAAACCAACGAGACGGAGTCGCCCCAGTAGAAGTTCTGATTGAAGTCCTGTAGCCCCACAGAGCAAACGGCAGCTTATCTGGCCAGTCCCGGTAGGTTTCCACCATCTTCTGTAGTATGCGCTTGATATTCTTGTTGGCGGCCTCAACTGCTCCATTGGTTTGCGGCCGATAGGTAGATGACTTATGAAAGCCACATTGTATTTCTCCAACAAATCAATCACCTCCTTCTTGAAGTGGGAACCATTGTCTGAAACGATTTCATTTGGGACCCCGTAGCGACAGATGATGTTGTTTCTGATAAATTTGCGACGTGCGAAGCCTTCAACACCGCATAAGATTGGGCCTCAACCCACTTTGTGAATAATCTATCGCTACCAGATGAACTCATGCCCATTCGACCCTTCGGCGTAACTGCTCCGATCACATCAATTCCCCAGACTGAAAACGGCCATGGCGAAGTCATGTTGTACAGCTTTGACGGCGGGATGTTCATGCGATTTGCATGAATCTGACATTTGTGGCATCGCCGGACGAAAAAATACAATCCTCCTCCATGGTGGACCAATAATAACCCTGTCTGAGAATCTTCCGTGCCAACATTACCCCATTCATGTGTGCACCACATTCCCCCGTGGATGGCTTCCATCAGGCGCTTCGACTCTTCGGCATCAACACACAGTTTATGCATTCCCAGATGACCTCGTTTATACAGTTTACCCCCGCAGATGATGAACTGAACTGCCATTCTTCTGATTGCCCTTTTGTCTTTGGCATTTACCCCTGGCGGGTATGCTTCTTTCTCCAAGAATTCCAGATGTCGTAATACCAGGGTGTTCGTCCTGAACTTCATCTATGGCTGCAATCGACTCATAGGCAGGTGCAAATTTCTGGTCAATGATGACTGGACGCATTCGGACTCCACGCGGGATGTCTATCATAGAAGATAGAGTTGCTAAAGAATCTGCAAACCTGTTGTTCTCTCTTTGTAGATGAGTAAAACTTAGCTTCTCAAACCGAGGAATCAGCAAATCCAAGGTTGGTGATACATCATCATTTTTCCTCTTTCACTTTCCAGTCTCCTTTAGCTTGAGACACAACAAGGTTCGAGTCCCCAATGACGTCCAACCGTCTTGCCCCTAGTTCCAGGGCTGCTTCTAAGCCAGCGATACACGCCTCGTATTCTGCTTCGTTGTTCGAGACTTTGAATCGGAGTTTGAAGGCTAGAGGGATACGGGAATCATCGGGTGCTATCAGCAACACTCCGATCCCATACCCATGTTGATTTGACGCTCCGTCAAAGTACATCGTCCAAGCTTCATCGTCGATATGCAGAATTGATTCATCTGGGAACAGGTACTCAACTGCTTCATCCCCCTCAACCGGGTGGTCGGCAAGGAACTCTGCCACTGCTCTGCCCTTCACTGACTTGCGTGTCACGTATGTGAGATCAAATTCGGAGAGCAACAGCAACCAACGAGCTAGCCTACCCGTAAGTGCTGGTTTCTCGAAAAGATATTTGATGGGATCAAGTCGTGAAACCACATTACAGAGTGAGCTAACAGGTAGTGCCGCAGCTTCCTGGTAGCCCATACCAAAGCTAGACAAGCCTTTTCCAGCGGTGTATACGGGTTTCATACTCCAGCATCTTCTTGCTGAGATAGTAGATGGCTCTCTCCACCTTTCTTCTGATTCTTGCGCAAGCATGCAGCCCATTGTAGTCTCAGTCACTGATAGATACAAAATCAACGGTTTCCCCGGTTCTGGTGGTGACAACACGGGTGGGTTCTGTAGATATTCTTTAATCTGTTCAAATGCAGCTTGGCATCGGCCGTCCCATTGGAACTTCTTGCCTTTCTTCAGGAGACCAAAAAGTGGTTCACAAGTCAAGGTTAATTTTGAGATAAACCGTCTTATGAATTGCACTTTACCCAGAAAGCCTCGCACCTCCTTTTCAGTCCTTGGTGGTGGCATTTCTAAGATGGCCTTGATTTTGGAAGGATCGACCTCGATGCCTCTTTGTGTAATCAGAAACCCCAGCATTTTTCCCGCTGTAACACCAAATGTACATTTCTGAGGGTTTAGCCGCAACCGGAATTCCCTGATCCTTTGGAAAAACTTGTGCAAGGCGGGTGTAGTGGCCCTCTCTTTCCTTGGACTTGACAATCATGTCGTCCACATACACCTCAACCTCTTTGTGGATCATATCATGTAGTATTGTGGTCGCGGCCCGTTGATAAGTAGCTCCAGCGTTCTTCAACCCAAACGGCATTACCCGGTAGCAGTATGTCCCCCACGGGGTGGTGAATGCAGTCTTTTCTCTGTCTTCTGGTGCCATTACTATCTGATTGTAGCCCGAGAAGCCATCCATGAACGAGAGCAATGCATGCCCTGCTGTGAAATCTACTAACTCATCGATGTGCGGTAGGGGAAAGTCGTCCTTCGGACTAGCTTTGTTCAAATCCCTGAAGTCTACACACACCCGGATCCTGCCATCTTTCTTCGGCACCGGAACAATGTTGGCCAACCAAGTTGGATATTCAGATACCAGCAGGAAGCCTGCGTCAATTTGCTTGGTGACCTCTTCTTTAATCTTGAGAGCCCAATCCGGGCGGATCCTTCTGAGTTTCTGCTTGACAGGTCGGGCCTCGGGGTCAAGGGGGATCCGATGCTGTACAATCTCAGGATCGATTCCAGGCATGTCTTCGTAGGACCACGCGAAAACATCTTTGAAATCTTTTAATAAAGCGACTAAGCGCTCGCGTTCCTCAGAAGACAACGTGGACCCGATCTGGACCAGCCGCGGGTCCTCCTCCAGTACCAATATCACGGAAATGATTTCGTCCATTAAGGCTTAACAAATCTCTCTTGCTCATGCTCAATTAAACGTTGTAAAACCGGAGGAACTTCGTCCTCGTCGTTTTGATCAAAATTTTGAAAGTCTGAATCAATGCAATAAATTAGGGGCACAGAAAAGTAATCGGAAACCACAGATAGTTCATTCTCATTAGGCACATCCAAATCGTCCAATTGTTCTGTTACAACAGACTCAAAAGAAAAGGAAAAAGACGACCTGGACAGGACTGTGGCATCCGGGTTAACATCCCCAAGAGTACCAGACTCAGACTCAGTCGAGCTGGAACCTGATTCCGACTCACAGGACTCGGTGGAATCAGACTCCGGCTCACTACCTGACCCGGAACTGCTGGATAGAAATCCCTCCTCGTACTGCCAAGTGAGAGAGGGTGCGATTGATGCGTCCAAGATAGCTGCTGGCCGGCTCACAGCCGTTTCATTCCCAATCATGGAAACCTCGAAGTTATCCCCCAAGCACTCTTGGTCGATCGGAGGATCAGAGAGGAGACATGCCAGTGCTACCCCCATTTCAAATTCTGTGACCTCCGGATCCCCTGCTTTATTCTGCTCAGCCTCAGTTGTTGGGTCTGTCTGCTCGGTGGCAACATCATCCCCAGATAGCTGCAAGTCGAAGAAGATTTCGAAACCTGGGACGCGCTTCCTCTCCGCGTTTATCCAAGGCTCTGGGAAGCCGCAGAATGGAAAATCTCCCCCCTCCCGGACGAAGCGTCCGTTCAGGGTACCCCTAATGGGCCTGTGCATTAAGTCAAACGGCTTCCCAGCCCGCTTCGCTCTGGCTCTGCCGGCCATTTCCTTTCCCTTCCTCATCCAGTCTTCTTTGGTGGGCAGATAACCCAGTCCAAAGGTATGCGGATTATGTGGCACTTCGGCCAAGGCAGCGACCCCTTTCCTGCCGCTTCTTCCTAATCCCATCCCGGGAATATGTTGTAGCTTGTTCATGAGGTAGACTGATTGGGCACTGATGTACACACCTTCATTCACAGCCATGATATTCTGTACTACCCGGGCCTCCGCCAAAGTGAACCCTGACAAGAACACGTCCTCCGTGCCGTGCTCGATCTCCAAAACTGGTGTAGACACTTCTGGCGGCGGATGGATGGATGAGTTTCCAAAAACAATTGCAACCCCCTTCCCGTGAGGGTATTTCAGCATCTGGTGCAGAGTGGAAGAGACTGCTTTCACTTGGTGCAGCCACGGCCGCCCCAAGAGCAAGTTGAAGGTTGCGGGAACGTCCAAGACATGAAATTCAACGTCGTGTTGTCCTGGACCAACCTGGGTCTGAACCTTAACAGTCCCCATCACTTCTCTACTGGTATTGTCATAAGCTTTAATCACCTGGGTGGTTGGTATAAAGTCTGCGGGCTTTAACCCAATTGCATATGCCGTTCTGACCGGGCAAACATTAATAGCGGACCCGGTATCAACCAGTACCACCGGTATCCACTTGTTTCTACACTCAACAGAGATGTAGAGAGGTTTGTTATGATTCACGCCTTCAGGCGGCAACTCCTTATCTGAGAAGGTTAATGCCGGGGAACCCCCTCCCGGAAAGACCAGGCCGACCAGCTGCTCTGGTGTAGTATCGATGGAAAGTTTGGCTTTGTCCATAGCAGAGAGGACAGCCTGTCTGTGTACCCTAGAAGCCATAAGCAGTCCCCAGATGGAGATGTCTGCTTGTATTTTCTTTAACTGTTTCAGTACAGCCTCTTCTTCAATTTGCTTCTCTCTCTGTTTCTCTGCCTCTTTATCTTTTCCAGATGCCTCGGGTTGGTCAAGGTGTGGGGGTTTGAAGTACCGCCCGCTCCTGGTCATGTGGTCCACCTCGTCGAGGTACCAAGTATCATCTGGTTGAGTACCTGCCCAATCTTCATCCGTGTGGGCAAGACATAAGTCGTCGTCTTCCCACCACATCCCATTAGCATCTAACAGGCACCTGTCTGGTTCCGGCAAATTCGTACTCTCGGTACTATCTTCCCACATGCTCACAACATGTTCAGTCTTCGTGCTCGCAGCACTTTCAACTTTGATGCCCGCAGCATCCCCCGTTCCTGTGCACGCAGCACTTTCGACCCCTACATGGGCCTTCGCTTTTCGAATTCTCTCGGAATCGTCAAACCTTTGTTGTTCCGACTGCATCAGTACAGCCGGTTGTTCAACGTTCCCTGTATTCACAATCCCCGGATTCTGAACGAAATTATTAACGCCGGCGCTCTCCGGCGGTTGATTCTGACCCTCGGCCCTTCCGGCCATCAATGATACTCTCGCCCCTTCCGGGCCCTGCTGAAATTCTACAATGTCCGGCTGATCATCTAACCACCCGGTGACTTCTGCCGTCTCCTCATAGTCATACCAGTTGATTGCAGCATCTGCTGGTTCTTGCTCGTTGAAAAACTGAAGGTTGGCGAAGTCCTCCTCCACCGTTGTCAGATCATCTGCCTCTCTGTCAAGTCTATCCCCCCTGATCATGCACAATTCGGCCTTTTCTGGCAGCCCCACTGTCGACTCAGATTGGCCCACTGACAAAATGTACTCGCTTGGGTCATAGGCGTCTTCAGCAAGATTCCCAGGCCGCTCCATCCCAGACTCAATCATTCTGCTTTCCTCTAAAACCTGCCCCGCTCCATCTTCGGTGGTCACCACCTTTGGCTCGGATGGGGTTGTGAAGGTGTCCAACACGCACAAGTCAGTGCTGTCGGGAAGGATCACCTCCGGCTTAGGTAGGTGGGAGGGAGTTATATAGATACTAGGGTCGTAAGACACGCCCCCAGTTTGGATGAGGTTGACTCTTTTGGGTGGATCTTGGTTGTGTTTGGGGAGTGGGTTGGTTGTGACATTGGGTCTCTCGGGGGGTAGAATGATATTTTTGTCAATGAGGTCTTGAATCTCATGACGCAGCCGGTAACACTGGTCTGTGTCATGACCATGCTGCTGGTGGTAGGTGCAGTATTTGGCTGGATTGTGGGAAGGGGGGAGTGGGTTTGGTAGGGGCCTCGGTTCCAGGGGTTTCAGATGTCCCTTTCTGACTAGAACCCCGAGGACTTTAGACAAAGGCATATATAGTGGGGAGAAGTTTCGTTGGCCTCTGGGTTGGTATCTTGAGGCTTGGTTACTGCTCCCAGATGCATCAGAAAAAGGTGTGGCCGCTGCGGGCCTTGGTTGGAGAGGGGGAGTGGTGGTGACCATACCGACCTCTGGAGTCCTTGTATTGGTAGAGCCACTCGGGCCCGCATTGTTATTTCGGTTGAACGTTCTCCGGGGCTGCTCCCGGTCCTGATCAATCAACCCTTGCTTCATTGCGTCTTCGATCTGTACTCCCATCTCGTGTAAGTCTGAGAAAGTTGGAAAGGGGAGTACAATCATCTTTTGCATCAACTTGGGTTGGAGATTGCGCACAATCATCCGAATCTGATCCTTATCTGTTGGCCTCAAGGTCATCATCGATGCCTTGGCTCTCCACCGAGTGACAAAATCAGAGAAGGTCTCTTTCTGTTCTTGCCTCGTTGTTTCGAGATCACGTGTTGTAATCTCGATCTGAGTGTTATATGAATATTGTGCAACGAAGGCCTCGGCTAGCTCATCCCAATTCCTCTTCACATCATCTTCTAATTTTGCGTACCAGATGGCCGCAATCCCTGACAAGGTTCTGCCGAACAAAGAAAGCTTCTGTGATCGGGTCAAGCCCATCGGCCTTAAGATGTCGGAAAATAGCCGGAGGTGGACCATGGGGTCCCCGGATCCATCAAAGCGATCGATCTGGGGCATTTTAAATCTGTCCGGCAATGTCACGGCTACGTCAGTATAGCCGTCTTCAATATCTGGGATGGCCTTCACCCCCTGGGATTTTTTGAAGAGCTTCTCCAACTTGCTCAATTTCAGAGCGGTAAGATCCACCTCGAACTCGAAAGGAGATTCCGGGTGGTGAGGTGTAAGATTCTTAGACAGTTGCGGCGGAAGCGGGGGCAGAGCCAGCCCCGTTGGAAGACTCGTGTCCTCTTGTAAGTTTGGCAGAGCATTCTGTGGATTTGGAGGAGCATTCTGGGTGTTCTGGGTGTTCTGGGGATTTGGAGGGGCGTTCTGAGGGTTTGGAGGATTCGGCAAGGTATTCTGACCCATAGGTGCCCGCTCGGGCAGCGGAGCCGCTGGTGGAGGAGGAATCTGATTCGAGGCAGAGGCTGCATTCTGTTGTTGCAACCTAGTGATCAATTCGGACTGCTGGGCCATGACAGCGGCCTGCTGTTTAGAAAAGTCCGCTTGACGGACAGCATCATCTTGCATCTGCCTCATGCTTTCTTGCATCTGGCGCATCATCGCCTCCATAGCTGATGTATTCTGTGGTTCCATCTGAATAACTGGCAAGTGTATCTCTAAAGCGGAAACAGGAATTTCAACCCGACTGTCTGCCACTAAAATAGACCGCTGCTCTGGTGATCCGTGTTCTGATACACTGTGCCTCCTCGGCCTTCTTCTAGCAACTGGGGGTAGAGAATGAAACACTGGATGTCCGTCGACAAGATCCTCGGATCGGTTGAGTCGGCGACCGCGTGTCCAGAGTGCTTGGGGGGTATCTGCGGGTTTGGAAGCAATCGTGCTACAACCTGCCCTAGCAAAAAGAGAATAAAGCAAAAGGGAAATAAATAACCAGAAAAACGGGCAGCATAACAGCTTAAATTGAATACACCACACACAGTCGGGTATACAACAACACACAGTTGGTAAGCTGGCTATACACTGTCCTCAAACACTGGTCAATATTCCTGTATCACTGTGCCCCGAAACTGAATCGGATATCCGCAGACACCTGAGGGTCCGAATAAATAATAATACAGTCCAAAATGAAATAATACAGTACGAATAAAAGAATAATACAGTCCAAAATGTACAGATTAACTACAAAAAAGTAAAACTGGCATGCAAGCTAGGGGCCGCCTCGCTTCTGATAAATGATGTATGCTGGACTGCGTTGCACGGAAATTCACTGAGATGCCCGATCTAGCCTCTGTTTGCAATTTTTCTCGAAAAGCGTGCTGGACTCCGAAAAGTTGCTGATTCCTTATCTTGCTGCAACAGAGAGCAGGAAAAGGGCATAGCAATGTATTTCACAGATATATGCATGCCTCGATCCTCGTGCCATCAATCACGCAAATCGATGCATGATGGCCGAAGAATCGGATTGCACAACTCAATATAGGGTGCAATGCAGATGAATGCTATAACAAAACCTAGCTCCATCATGGGTAATCCGGAGTGTCGGTGACTTGGGAATTGAGACCCGTTCCGTCACTCGGAGTACGAAACGTGCCTCGTTTCCCGTGCCCGGGCTAACTCCTATCCCGAACACGATGCAATATGCATGATATGCATGAAATGCAACTAAGATACAGCCTAGTATGCACAATGCTGTGAAAATGAGATGAAAATGTGATGAAAATGAGACGCCTCGAAAAGCGTGCACGCGGGTACGCAAACCGAGGCGATGATGCGAAATACAAATCGGATAAAATCGAAGTGCCTCGAAATGCGTGCACACGGGCACGCAAACCGAGGCGATGACGTGAAATGCAAATCGGATAAAAGTGAAGTGCCTCGAAATGCGTGCACACGGGCACGCAAATCGAGGCGATGATATGAAGTGGAAATCGGATAAAACCGAAGTGTCTCGAAATGTGTGCCCACAGGCACGCACACCGAGGCGATGATATGAAGTGCAAATCAGATAAAACCGAAGTGCCTCGAAATGTGTGCCCACAGGCACGCACATCGAGGCGATGATATGAAGTGCAAAATCGGATAAAACCGAAGTGCCTCGAAATGTGTGCCCACAGGCACGCACACCGAGGCGATGATATGAAGTGGAAATCGGATAAAACTGAAGTGCCTCGAAATGTGTGCCCACAGGCACGCACACCGAGGCGATGATATGAAGTGCAAAATCGGATAAAACTGAAGTGCCTCGAAATGTGTGCCCACAGGCACGCACACCGAGGCGATGATATGAAGTGCAAAATCGGATAAAATCGAAGTGCCTCGAAATGTGTGCCCACAGGCACGCACACCGAGGCGATGATATGAGGTGCAAAATCGGATAAAACCGAAGTGCCTCGAAATGTGTGCCCACAGGCACGTAAACCGAGGCAATGATGAAATGGAATGAAATGGCATACGGAATGCTACGATGGGCTTACACCAACATGGGAGAGCCTCAGCTCACTCACATAGGAGGCCGTCGGATAAGAATGAAGTGCCTCGAAATGCGTGCCCACAGGCCCGCAAACCGAGGCAATGATAAAATGAGATGGAAATGCAAATTGGGCTTATACTAACATGAGTGGACCTCAGCCACACTCACATCAGATGCCGTCGGATAAGAATGAAGTACCTCGAAATGCGTGCCCACAGGCGCGCAAACCGAGGCAATGATAAAATGAGATGGAAATGCAAATTGGGCTTATACTAACATGAGTGGACCTCAGCCACACTCACATCAGATGCCGTCGGATAAAAATGAAGTGCCTCGAAATGCGTGCCCACAGGCGCGCAAACCGAGGCAATGATAAAATGAGATGGAAATGCAAATTGGGCTTATACTAACATGAGTGGACCTCAGCCACACTCACATCAGATGCCGTCGGATAAAACAGAGGTGGCTCGAAGTGCGCGCCCACAGGCACGCAAACCGAGGCAAGGCCCGAAGGCATGAACTGGCACGGGAAATGATATGCAAGCATGCAAACCAAATTTCAACACCTAAATAAAGGGGAAAGCAGCCCCGAAATGGTACGAAATTACAACCAATGCATGAAATCACCCTGAAATGTGATTCTAAGTACCCGAAATGGCCTACGGCTATGCTAAACATGCAAAATTGATGCATGAAAGCAAAAACAGTAGCAAGGCAGCCCCAAATATGGCATTTTTCCAGTACAAAGCAAGGCTAAACAAGAACCACAAGCATGGCAAAAATATCTTGCAAAAACGGGGAAAAAGAGAGGAATTACAAAGCAAGTAGTATGTACAATGCTCAAACCAGAAAAAACAGTTCTATAAAATTGAAGAAGGGCCAAAAACATGCATATTTTCAGTAGATGAGATCCTCTAATTCAGTGTGTGGATATGCTCAAAATGGCATGCAAAAATGAGCCAATAAGGGGCTACAACATGAGGTACCATAAGCAATGCTCAAACAACTTTGGACCCTTGACAAAGTACGAAGAATAGACAATTATAAGACACTTTATAAGCCTGATGAAGACTCAAATCAGTGGCTAAGAAAGCCTAAACAAACATGCAATTTTACGGGAAATATGAAGGATATAACATGAAGTACCAAAACCAATCATCAAATGGCCTAAGGCCCTTAACAAAACATGGAGAATAGGAAAAAATAAGGCTCTGTCTAGGCCTGATGAAAGCTGAAATCCGAAGCATGGTGAGCTTAAAAACACATGCAAAGTGGGATTATGACAAGAATTCAAAGCAAGTGATATGTAGAGTAAGAAAACCAGGTTGAGCCCTTCTTCAATGTTGAAGAGGGGCTTAAAATAAGCACAATCACAGTATGTTGCATGCTCCAACTCAGATCACTAATAGGCCAAAACAATCATGCAATTTTACGGTAAAATGGAAGAATTTCAAAGGAAGTGCATGATAGAGAAGCCAAACATGATGGAGCCCTTCTTCAATGTTGAAGAGGGGCTCAAAATAAGCCCACTAACAGTTTATAGTATGCTCGAAATCAGACCACTCAAAAGCCAAATAAAGCATGCAAAATAATGGCATAAAGAGTGGTATTGAAGCAAGTGTATCATGGGGACACCAAATGAGGTTGAGCCCTTCTAAAATTTTGTAGAGGGGCTTAAAATAAGCACAAAACCAGTAGGGTTCGAAGCCCAGAAAACAAAAGGAAATAGGGTAAAAAGTTGATGGAAAATTATGCTACAAAAATGGATTTAGAGACTTACCCTTGAAGATTCAAGTGTTGCTACCTCTTGGCTTGAATTTGTTGATCCTTAGCCACTGGAAATCACTCCCTTGCTGCTGGAATGGAGGTGGTGATAGTGATGCTAAGGGTTGATGAAGGAATGGACTAGAGACTTGAAAGTTTTTTGGAGTTTTGGCTATGGAAATCAAGGTTTTGGGAGAGGAGCTCTTGAAGCAAATTTTTGTAACCCTAGCAAAGGAGGAGGGCAGCCCTTTAAATAGGCCAAAAGGGATGTAAAAGGGGAGGGAAATGCATCCAAGCTTTCCCTCCCAAAATATCCCCCGGATGGGGAGATATTTTGGCAAAAATATCCGGACAGCTGGAATGAGCTGGAAAGCAAGAAGCTGGCCGGCCAGGTGGTTTTCTGCAAGGTGGCCGGCCGGCCACCCCACCTGGTCGGCCAGCCACTCACCCTGGCCGGCCGGCCATGGCAAAAAATGAAGTCACAAATTGTTGGCCGACCACCACGCAATGGTGTCCTCCCAGGTGTGTAGAATAAGGTTCCAAGGTCGGAATCTGGCAACTCTGAAACAGGAGTCACAACATAGGACTTGAAGGAGAGGCTCAAAAATGAAAACAACAATTTCTGGCCGACCATCAACTTTTAGGGTCCTCCCAGATGTGTAGAACAAGGTTCCAAGGTCGGAAATTGGCAACACTGAAGCAGGAGCCACAACATAGAGGTTGAAGAAGGGGCTCAAAAATGAAACTTTGAATTGCTGGCCGACCATGCTCTTTTAGGGTCCTCCCAGGTCCCCTGATCACAGATATGTAGCTTTGGCTGGAAGAAAATATCCCCAGGGTGTTCAACATTGGCCCAGAAGTGAGCAAAACGGGCGCCGGAGGAGCGAAACTGGTTATCTGGGATAATTGCTGGCCTCCTACCCTCCAGTGATCTTCCTGGTGTTGAAACAGAGGTACCTGCCAAATTTGAACAAAAACTAATGAGAAATGAACGCTCGGGGCCCAAACCGCGAGGTTCGGGGTCCCGAAAATGGGCTGCAGGCACCGGAAGTGGTGTTCAGCAGCGAAGTGGGTACCAGAGGCCCCAGTGTTCCTCGGTATGATAAAACAGAGGTACCTGCCAAGAATCGGAGAAAACCGATGGAAAATGAATGCTCGGGGCCAAAACCGCGAGGTTCGGGGCCCGAAAACCGGCTGTAGGCACCGAAAGTGGCATTCAGCCACGAAGTGGGCACTAGGGGCCCCAGTGTGCCTTGTTATGATGAAACAGAGGTATGTGCCAAGAACCGGAGGAATCGGAGACGGTTGGGCGGTCTCGAACCGAGGCACACGGCCTGACGGCTCCGGAAACCGGGAACCGGGCTCCGAAATGGGCAAAATGGCCTACGGCCACGAAAAGTAGCGCACGGCCACCGAGAGATAGTCTACAGGACTACTCCCTTCCCTCAGGAAAGAAAACAGAGAAAACCGAGTCTGGTTCGCAAACCGAGACAAAGTATAGAGGAAAGTTCGGAAGTCCGGAGGCAGGGCGCACGGCCGCGACTCTGAGACTTCTGAACGAGCACAGTATGCAACATCACCGAGCGCTCAATCGGTGACGTCTGAGTCTTAAGGTCGGTCAAAAATGGGGTGTCTACAGAGCTCCAATCTCCTAATCCTAATTTTCTAATTTTTTGATTTTTTTTTAAAAAAAACCTCAATATTTATTGACTTCTCTCAACCCAACTTCAGTATTTATTGACTTTTCTCAACCCACAATTCCTTTTGACTTCTCTCTCATAATTATTGCAACACTCTTTTCAATTTCTCTCATACACTATGGTTACACACAAAAATTTAAAAAAAAAGATAAGAATTTAGCTATAGATCTCAAAAAGATGTAACATCTAAATTTGAATTGTGATTTAATAATATAATTATGTATTTTTTTTATGTATATCTATCAAAATTTTAAATTACTTAATGGGACAAATTAATCAATTTTCCAAAATTATTGATTTTTAATTTCCAAAATAGATTAAAAAAAACTATTGACTGATTTATTTATTTAATAACAAAAATATTTCATAATCTCTCCCTCAAGGCCTGTGGGAGCTCCAATCTCCTAATCCTAATTTTCTAATTTTTTGATTAAAAAAAAAACCTCAATATTTTTCTCCAAACCCAACTTCAGTATTTATTGACTTTTCCCAACCCACAATCCCTTTTGACTTTTCTCATAATTATTGCAACACCCTTTTCAATTTCTCCCATACACTATGGTTACACACAAATTTTTTTTTAAAAAAGATAAGAATTTAGCTATAGATCTCAAAAAGATATAACATCTATACTATATATTAAGCAAAATAGGGTTTTTAACCCCAAGTCTTGTGGGAGCTCCAATCTCCCAATCTAAATTTCTTGATTTTTTGATTTAAAAAAAAAAATCTTAGCATTTATTAACTTCTCCCAACTCCCAAGTCTTACCATCATAATAACACTTTAATGCATTAAGAACAAGTATAAAAAAAATTCTTTGAAATTCAACACAAATGAATTCCTTGAAAAGTCTCAACACATATGATTATTATCCCTCATAATAATACTTTAATGCATTAAGAGTAAGTATAAAAAAAATTTCTTGAAAAATCCAACACATCTATCTATACTATATATTAAGCAAAAGAGGGTTTCTAACCCCCAAAGCCTGTGGGAGCTCCAATATGTCAATCCTAATTTTCTAATTTTTTGTTTTTTAAAAAAAAAAAATAACCTCAGCATTTATTAACTTCTCTCAACCCACAAGACTTTTTGACTTCTCTCATAATTATTGTACCTTTTCCAAAACAAATAATTTGTATATTAAAAAAAATTTAAAACAAATATAAATATCTATATCTATATCTATCTATTTATTTATATCTATTTCTAACCCACAAGTTTTGTGAGAGTTCCAATATCCCAATTTAAATTTCTTGATTTTTTGATTTAAAAAAAAACACCTTAGCATTTATTAATTTCTCACAACTCCCAAACTTTACCCTTATAATAACACTTTAATGCATTAAGAATAAGTATAAAAAAAATTCCTTAAACCTTAGATTGTTAAATTATTTTTATAAAAAATCTTAAAAAACATAATTTATATATTAAAAAAAATCTAAAAAAAATCTAAATATTTATAATTATCTCGTGCATAGCACGGGTGATAGGCTAGTTATATATTAAGCAAAAGGGGATTTTTAACCCCAAGCCTTGTGGGAGCTCCAATCTCCTAATCTAAATTTTTTGATTTTTGATTTAAAAAACAAAAAAACCTTAGTATTTATTAACTTCTCTCAACCCCTAAGTCTTACCCTCATAATAACACTTTAATGCACTAAGAACATGCATAAAAAAAATTCTTTGAAATCCAACACATGAATTCCTTGAAAAGTCCCAACACATATGATTATTATCCCTCATAATAACACTTTAATGCATTAAAAACAAATATAAAAAAAATTTCTTGAAAAATCAAACACATATGATTATTATCAAAATATTAAACTTTAATATAATATAATAAAAAAAAAGACATTTAATTTCTTGAAAAGTCTAACACATATGATTATTATCAAAATAATAAACTTTAATATAATATAAAAAACGAAAAAAAAGAAGACATTTAAAAATCGCAATTCACATATATAGATAATTGTAAACGCAATCCGTGCATAGCACGGGTGATATGCTAGTATTATATAAGAAAAATGGGATTTTTAACCCACAAGCCTTGTGGGAGTTCTAATATTCCAATCATAATTTTCTAATTTTTTGATTTAAAAAAAAAAACTTAACATTTATTAATTTCTCTCAATCCCCATGCCTTTTGGGAGATTTAGTCAAAACCCCCTCATAATTAAGCTTTAATGCATTAAAGACCAGCATAAACAAAATTCTTTGAAAATTTCAGCACATCTATCTATCTATATTGAGTAATGCTAGAGACCCCAAATATTCTACCAAAAGTTTTACCAAATGTCTCACATGGGTGTGGGACCCACACAATGTGGGTCCCATGTGGGTCCCACACCCATGTGAGACATTTGGTAAAACTATTGGTAGAATTTTTGGGGCCTCTAGCATTTTTGATCTATATTATATTATCTATATCTATATCTATCCATCTATCTATACTATATATTAAGCAAAAGGGGTTTTTAACCCCAAGGTTTGTGGGAGCTCTAATCTCCTAATCCTAATTTTCTAATTTTTTGATTTAAAAAAAAAAGAACCTCAATATTTATTGACTTCTCCCAACCCAACCTCAGCATTTATTGACTTTTCCCAACCCACAATTCCTTTTGACTTCTCTCATAATTATTGCAACATCCTTTTCAATTTCTCCCATACACTATGGTTACACAAAAAAAAAAAAAAAAAAAAATAAGAATTTAGCTATAGATCTCAAAAAGATATAACATCTAAATTTGAATTATGATTTAATAATATAATTATGTATTTTTTATTTTGTATATCTATCAAAATTTTAAATCACTTAATGGGACAAATTAATCAATTTTCCAAAATTATTGATTTTTAATTTACAAAATAGATTAAAAAAACTATTGACTGATTTATTTATCTAATAACAAAAATATTTCATAATCTCTCCCTCCTAATCTCTCTCACAAATTTTCAAAAAAAAATATTAAAACTTGCATTCCTTTTCTCTTCCCCAAAAAATCAGATAATATTTTTTATTAAAGTTGTAGATATCTACCTATATTTTATATATTATATTATAACATAACAAAAAAAACTAAAAAACTAAAAAAAAAAATCTTTAAAGTTTATCTAAATAAATTTTAAATAAATAAAACTCACATGTCTATAACATATCTAACTCATATCATAACTTACCTAAATAATAATAATAAAAATCTTTAAAGTTTATCTAAATAAATTTTAAATAAATAAAACTCACATGTCTATAACATATCTAACTCATATCATAACTTACCTAAATAATAATAATTAAAAACAAATAGAAACCACAGATAAATTAAATTAAAAAAAAAAAAGATACCCACAACTCCATCTTAAATAAATTGAAAAAAAAAATACCCGAATGGAAACCACACAAAAAAAAAAAATAAATAAAAAGATATATCTATCTATCTATCTATATATTAAGAAAAATGGGGTTTCTAACCCCCCAAGTTATGTGGGAGCTTCAATATCTCAATCTAAATTTCCTAATTTTTTATTTTTTAAAAAAAAACCTTAGCATTTATTAACTTCTCCCAACACTCAAGTATAAAAAAAATTATTTGAAAAGTCCAACACATATGAATTCCTTGAAAAGTCCCAACACATACGATTATTATCCATCATAATAACACTTTAATACATTAAGAACAATCATTAAAAAAAATTTCTTGAAAAGTCCAACACATATGAATTTCTTGAAAGTCCAACACATATGAATTTCTTGAAAGTCCAACACATATGATTATTATCAAAATATTACACTTTAATATAATATAAAAAAAAGAAGACATTTAAAAAAAAAAAAAGACATTTAAAAATTACAATTCACATATATATAAATAATTGTGAAGTACAAATGAATT
Organism: Camellia japonica; assembly: GCA_030407325.1. NCBI lineage: Eukaryota > Viridiplantae > Streptophyta > Magnoliopsida > Ericales > Theaceae > Camellia > Camellia japonica. The sequence goes on from JAPPVO010000003.1 coordinate 47,081,434, forward strand.
TCTTGAAAAATCCAACACATGATTATTATCCCTCATAATAACATTTTAATGCATTAAGAACAAGTATGAAAAAAATTTCTTGAAAAGTCCATCACATATAAATTTCTTAAAAAGTCCAACACATATGATTAGTATCAAAATATTAAATTTTAATATAGTATAAAAAAAGAAAAAAAAAAAAGACAGTGGTGAAACACAACCCGTGCATAGCACGAGTGATATGCTAGTATTATATTATCTATATCTATATCTACATCTATCTATCTATATATTTATATCTATACTATACATTAAACAAAATGGGATTTTTAACCCCAAGGCCTGTGGGAGTTTCAATATCTCAATCTAAATTTTTTAATTTTTTTTTTAAAAAAAAAACTCAGCATTTATTGATTTGATCAGAATCCTCTGATTAGCATATATTAACTTTTTTCAATCCACATGTCTTTCCACACGCCTGCATTTATTGATTTGGTCAAAATTCCCTGATCAGCATTTAAAATCCTCTCATACAAATAATTATAGATACAATCCGTGTATAGTTACTGCAATACTTTTTTCAACTTCTCCCATACACTATGGTTAGTGATAAGATTGTTAAATTATTTTTATAAAAAATCTTTAAAAACATAATTTATATATTAAAAAAAATCTAAAACAAATACAAATATCTATAATTATCTCGTGCATAGCACGGGTGATAGGTTAGTATACTATATATTAAGCAAAAGGGGGTTTTTAACCCCAAATCTTGTGGGAGCTCCAATCTCTCAATCTAAATTTCCTGATTTTTTGATTTAAAAAAAAAAAAACCTTAGCATTTATTAACTTCTCCCAACCCCCAAGTCTTACCCTCATAATAACACTTTGATGCATTAATTAACCCCAAGCCTTGTGAAAGCTCCAATCTCCCAATCTAAATTTCCTGATTTTTTGATTTAAAAAAAAAAAAAAAACCTTAGCATTTATTAATTTCTCCCAATCCCCAAGTCTTATCCTCATAATAACACTTTGATGCATTAAGAACAAGTATAAATTTTTTTTTTTGAAATCTAATACATATGAATTCCTTGAAAAATTCCAACACATATGATTATTATCCCTCATAATAATACTTTAATGTATTGAGAACAAACATAAAAAAAATTATTGAAAAGTCCAACACGTATGATTATTATCAAAATATTAGACTTTAATATAATATAAAAAAAAAAAGGGCATTTAATTCCTTGAAAAGTCTAACACATATGATTATTATTAAAATATTAAACTTTAATATAATATAAAAAAAGAAAAAAAGAAGGCATTTAAAAAAAAAAAATTTAAAAATCGCAATTCACATATATAGATAATTGTAAACACAATCCGTGCATAGCACGGATGATATGTTAGTATATTATATAAGAAAAATGGAGTTTTTAACTCACAAGCTTTGTAGGAGCTCCAATGTCTCAATCTTAATTTTCTAATTTTTTGATTTAAAAAAAAAAAAATTCAACATTTGTTGACTTCTCCAAGTCTTTTTGACTCCCATACACACTCTTTCAACTTCTCCCATATCTATTTAATTATTTTGAAAATAATAATTATTCCTTAATTTATGGATTTCAAATGGAAAGATAACAAAATATTTGATAATCTCTCTATTCTAATTTCTCTCTTTGATTTCCAAAAGAAAATATTAAAACTTGCCTTCATTTTCTCTCCCTCAAAAAATCAAATAATATTTTTCATGAGAATTGTAGATATTTATCTATATCTTATATATTATATTATAACACAAAAAAAAAATTAAAAATCAGATATGCAAACAGGTAAAATTAATAAACATGATTTTTATTTATTAAAATCTTTCTTTTGCCTCTCAATATCCAATTTTAAATTTTAAAAATTTTTAAAGTTTATCTAAACAAATCTAATATATCTCACACCATCATACTTTAAATCAATAAAACTCACATGTCTATCACATATCTAGCTAACATCATAACTTACCTAAATAATAATAATTAAAAACAAATAGAAACCATAGATAAATTAAATTAAAAAAATAGAAACTCATAACTCCATCTTAAATAAATTGAAAAAAAAAAAAACCAAATAGAAACAACACAAAAATAAAGAAGATAAGAATTTAGATATAGATCTAAAAAAGATATGACAATATCTAAATTTAAATTATGATTTAATAATATAATTATCTATTTTTTTGATGTATATCTATCAAAATTTTAAATCATTTAATGGGACAAATTAATCAATTTTTAAGTCTTATTTAAAGACTAATTTGATTAGTCATCTCAACTCCTACACTTTGCAGGCACTGCCGGAGGAGCAGACGGATTAGGTGAGACGAGATCTAAATTGTTGGGGGGTAATATCCTACTACTCCATAAATTTATTTATTTTTTAATTTTATTTTTTTCCTATGTGATTCTCTTTCTCTGTTGTTGGTTTCGTTTTGATTTCGGTTTTAGTGAGATTTATGTGTTTGTTTACAGGTTTATATGGTGAAAAAGAATTATTGGTGATGATGGTTGCAATTAAAGTATCTATGCCCATTATGTGAAAAGAATTTTGATTGGATTTTATTTTTTTCAATGAAAATCATAAAATTGAAGTAAAAAAATGGGTATCGATTTTTTTATTTTTTATTGTCATTTTATTTTATAGAAAATGTGAAAATTTATTGAGAATTCAAGATTGTACTATAACATTAGATTTTTGTATAACTAAGTAAATTTAAAATTTTAAATATCATTGTGTTTTTTATTTTTATCTTCTTTATATCCTATTATACCATTCTTGCTATTTGTTAGTTTGTTAATCATAATTCAATTAATTGAAAATGAAAGCTTAGTATAACTTTTCATAAATATTAATTAATTTATTACTGTTATATTTGTATATAATAGCATAAAATATAGGGATAATCTCCAAATATAATTTTTATTTTTTATGTGATTAAAATAGTATATAGAGAAGTTAGATTGCTTCTTTTATCTCCCAAAAAATCCAATCTTTTTTTTTTATACTTTTTTTTTAAATTGAAACATCAGTTATTTATGTTCACAAAACAAAATTGATAAACAAATATACAAAAGCTGCATATTTTTTCCTTTTTCTTTTATTTTTTCTTTTTTTTAATAGATAGGATAGAAATCCCCTAATACAAATAATTATAGATATAATCTGTGTATAGTTACTGCAATATCCTTTTCAACTTCTCTCATACACTATGGTTTAGTGATAAGATTGTTAAATTATTTTTATAAAAGATCTTAAAAAACATAATTTATATATTAAAAAAAATCTAAAACAAATATAATATCTATAATTATTCCGTGCATAGCACGGGTGATAGGCTAGTCTATACTATATATTAAGCAAAAAGAGTTTTTAACCCCAAGCCTTGTGGGAGCTCCAATCTCCCAATCTAAATTTCCTGATTTTTTGATTTAAAAAAAAAAAATCTTAGCATTTATTAACTTCTCCCAACTCCCAAGTCTTACCATCATAATAACACTTTAATGCATTAAGAATAAGCATAAAAAAAATTCTTTGAAATCCAACACATGAATTCCTTGAAAAGTCCCAACACATATGATTATTATCCCTTATAATAACACTTTAACGCATTAAGAACAAGCATAAAAAAAATTTCTTGAAAAGTCCAACACATATGATTATTATCAAAATATTAAACTTTAATATAATATAATAAAAAAAAAGGCATTTAGTTCCTTGAAAAGTCCAACACATATGATTATTATCAAAATATTAAACTTTAATATATATAAAAAAGGAAAAAAAGAAGACATTAAAAAAAAAAAAATTTAAAAATCACAATTCACATATATAGATAATTGTAAACACAATCCGCGCATAGCACGGGTGATATGCTAGTCTATACTATATATTAAGCAAAAGAGGGTTTTTAACCCCAAGGCCTGTGGGAGCTTCACTATCCCAATCTGAATTTTTTAAATTTTTTATTTTTTATTTATTGATTTGGTCAAAATCCCCTGATCAACATTTATTAACTTTTTTCAATCCACATGTCTTTCCACATTCTGCATTTATTGATTTGGTCAAAATTTTCGGATCAGTATTTAAAATCCCCTTATACAAATAATTATAGATACAATCCGTATATAGTTACTGCAGTACCCTTTTCAACTTCTCCCATACACTATGGCTAGTGATAAGATTGTTAAATTATTTTTATAAAAAATCTAAAATAAATATAAATATCTATAATTATTCTGTGCATAACATGGGTGATAGGCTAGTGATGTATTAAGTAAAAGGGGGTTTTTAACCCCAAGCCTTGTGGGAGCTCCAATTTCTTAATCTAAATTTCTTGATTTTTTTATTTAAAAAAAAAAACCTTAGCATTTATTAACTTCTCCCAACCCCCAAGTCTTACCCTCATAATAACACTTTAATACATTAAGAACAAGTATAAAAAAAATTCTTTGAAATCCAACACATATGAATTCATTGAAAAGTTCCAACACATATCATTATTATCCCTCGTAATAAGATTTTAATGCATTAAGAACAAGGATAAAAAAAATTCTTTGAAAAGTTCAACACATATGATTATTATCAAAATATAAACTTTAATATAATATAATAAAAAAAAAAGACATTTAATTCCTTGAAAAGTCTAACACATATGATTATTATCAAATATTAAACTTTAATAAATATAAAAAAGGAAAAAAAAGAAGTCATTTAAAAAAAAAAAAAGACATTTAAAAATCACAATTCACATATATAGATAATTGTAAACACAATCCGTGCATACCACGGGTGATATGCTAGTCTATACTATATATTAAGCAAAATGAGGTTTTTAACCCCCAAGGCCTGTGGGAGCTCAACATGCCAATCCTAATTTTCTAAATTTTTGTTTTTAAAAAAAAAAAAAAATTTAACCTCAACATTTATTAACTTCTCTCAACCCACAAGACTTTTTGATTTCTCTCATAATTACTGCAATACCTTTTCCAAAACAAATAATTTGTATATTAAAAAAAATTTAAAACAAATATAAATAGCTATATCTATATCTATCTATTTATTTATATCTAGCTCTAACCCACAAGTTTTGTGAGAGTTCCAATATTTGAACATTAATTTCTTAATTTTTTTATTTATTTTGAAAAAAAAAACTTAGCACTTATTAAATTCTTCCAAGTCTTTTTAACTTCTCCAATATACACACTCTTTTTAACTTTTCACATACCTATTGCAAACAGTGAGTCTCCTTTTTGTTTTCTCCTTCTTGACTTCTCACTTCTACACTTTCAACTTCAGTGACTACGTATGCAAACAGCAAGTCTTCTTTTTATTTTCTCTTTCTTGACTTTTTGTTTTGTTTATTGTTTTAATATTGTAATTAGATAGCGCATAAAAATATTTGTGATTTGTCTAGCGAATAAAAAATTATAATTTGATAAACAGTAAGTCTTCTTTTTGTTTTCTCCTTTTTGACTTTTCCTTTTGTTTACTGTTTTAATATTGTGGTTAGATAGCGCATACAAATATTTGTGATTTGTCTAGCGATTAAAAAATTATAATTTGATTTTTTAATATGATTGAAATTAGATAAATATAAACCCTCACAAAGAGAAAAAATATGATTATAATTAGTTGAATGATTATTTTTTTTTAATGTGATTGTAGTTAATTTAATAGTTCTTTTTTTTCATTTATTTATTTTATTATGTGAAAAATGTGATGTGATTGTACTTTGTTTAATGACTCTTTTTTTTAATATGATTGTTGTAGTTAGTTCAATGGTTTTTTTTTTAATGTTATTGAATCTTTTATTTACTATTTTAATTTTATTTTGATTTTTTTAATATGATTGAAGTTAGATAAATATAAACCCTCACAAAGAGAAAAATGTGATTATAATTAGTTGAATGATTTTTTTTTTTTAATGTGATTGTAGTTAGTTTAATAATTCTTTTTTTTTTCATTTATTTATTTTATTATGGGAAAAATGTGAAAAATGTGTTGTGATTAGTTTGTTTTGTTTAATTCTTTTTTTTTAATATGATTGTTGTAGTTAGTTCAATGGGTTTTTTTTTATAATGTTATTTAATCTTTTTATTCACTATTTTAATTTAATTTTTAATATGATTGAAGTTAGATAAACATGAATACTCACAAAGAAAAAAAATGTGATTGTAGTTAGTTCAATGGTTCCTTTTTTCATTTATTTATTTTTTTTATTATGAAAAAAATGTGATGTGATTGTAGTTTGTTCAATGGTTCTTTTTTTTAATGTGATTTAATCTTTTATTTACTGTTTTAATGGTTTTTCTTTATAATTATTTATGAAAAAAATATGATTGTAATTAGATAGCATAAAAATATTTGTGATTTTATTTGATTTTTTTTTTCTGATTTGATTTTTAATGTACCAATTATTGATAATGATTAGATTGTATTTTGAAAAAAAAAATTGTAATTAATTTTTTTAACTCACTGTGTTTTTTGAAAAAAAATTATTATGTTTTTTTAACTATCAATTCACTTAAGTTGTCATTTGATTTTTAACTCACTTTAATATGATTGAAGTTAACTCACAAAAAGAAAAATGCAATTGTAGTTTGTTCAACGGCTCTAAATAATATTTTTATTTACTATTTCAATGGTTCTTTTTTTCAATTATTATTTTTTTATTATGAGAAAAATATTATTGTAGTTAGATAACATTAAAAAAATTGTGATTTGTATGATTGAAGTTATCTCCTTTTGCTTATAATTTGATTTTTTTAATATGATTGAAGTTAGATAAACATAAACATTCACAAAAAGAAAAATGTGATTGTAGTTTGTTCAATACTTCTAAATAATCTTTTTATTTACTATTTTAATGGTTCTTTTTTTCAATTATTTTTTTTTATTATGAGAAAAATGTGATTTGTACGATTGAAGTTATCTCCTTTTGTTTATAATTTGATTTTTTAATATGATTGAAGTTAGATAAACATAAACACTCACAAAAAGAAAAATGTGATTGTAGTTTGTTCAATACTTCTAAATAATCTTTTTATTTACTATTTTAAAGGTTCTTTTTTTCAATTATTTTTTTAATTATGAGAAAAATATGATTGTAGTTAGATAGCATTAAAAAAATTGTGATTTGTATGATTGAAGTTATCTGTTTTTGTTTATAATTTGATTTTTTAATATGATTGAAGTAAGATAAATATAAACACTCACAAAAAAAAAAATGTGATTATAGTTTTTTAGTGGTTCTAAATAATCTTTTTATTTACTATTTTAATAGTTCTTTTTTAAAAGTTATTTTTTTTATTATGAGAAAAAAGAATAATTATTTTTTTTCTCATTTTTTTATTTTGTTTAAAAATATTTAATATCTCTAGATTTATGACTTTCAAATGGAAAGTATATCAAATATATAAAGTAAAAATAGAAAATATACTAATCCATTTTAAAATTTAAATTTGAGGGCCACTAAATATGGAGAGCATTCCATTAATTTAAATTTAAAATTATAATAATATATCCCATAATATATAAGTTTTAAATACTGATCTATTCTATGATTTATCTATATATATATCTGTATTAAGGAAAAAGGGGTTTGTAACCCCCAAGCCTTGTGGGAGTTCTAATATCCCAATCTAAATTTCCTGATTTTTTGATTTTTTTTAATTTAAAAAACCTTAGCTTTATTAACTTCTTCCAACCCCCAAGCCTTACCCTCATAATAACACTTTAATGCATTAAGAACAAGCATAAAAAAATTCCTTGAAAAGTCCAACACATATGAATTTCTTGAAAAGTCCCAACACATATGATTATTATCCCTCATAATAACACTTTAATGCATTAAGAATAAGTATACAAAAAATTCCTTAAAAAGTCCAACACATATAATTATTATCAAAATATTAAACTTTAATATAATATAAAAAAAAGAAGACATTTAACTCATTGAAAAGTCCAACACATATGATTATTATCAAAATATTAAACTTTAATATATTAAAAAAAAAAAGAAGACATTTTAAAAAAAAAACATTTAAAAATTACAATTCACATATATAGATAATTGTAAATACAACCCGTGCATAGCACGAGTGATATGCTAGTCTATACTATATATTAAGCAAAATGGGGTTTTTAACCCCCAAGCTTTGTGAGAGTTCCAATATCTCAATCCTAATTTCTTAATTTTTTGATTTTAAAAAAAAAAATCCTCAGCATTTATTGATTTGGTCAAAATTTCCTAATCAACATTTATTAACTTTTTTTCAATCTACATGTCTTTCTACATGCTTACCATTATTGATTTGGTCAACATCCCCTTATCAGTATTTAAAATCTCCTCATACAAATAATTATAGATACAACTCGTGCAAAGTTATTGCAGTACCCTTTGCAACTTCTCCTATATACTATGGTTAGTGATAAGATTGTTAAATTATTTTTATAAAAAATCTTAAAAAAACATCTATCTATCTATCTATCTATCTATCTATCTATCTATCTATCTATCTATACTATGTATTAAGCAAAAGGGGGTTTTTAACCCCAAGGTTTGTGGGAGCTCCAATATCCCAATCTGAATTTTCTAAATTTTTTATTAAAAAAAAATAAAACTAAGCATTTATGGATTTGGTCAAAATTCCCTGATCAGCATTTATTAACTTATTTCAATCCACATATCTTTCCACATGCCTACATTTATTGATTTGGTTAAAATCCTCTGATCAGCATTTAAAATCCCCCATACAAATAATTATAGATACAACTTGTGCATAGTTATTGCAGTACCCTTTTTAACTTCTCTCATACACTATGGTTAGTGATAAAATTGTTAAATTATTTTTATAAAAAATCTTAAAAAAAACATAATTTATATATTAAAAAAATCTAAAACAAAAATAAATATCTATAATTATCCCATCTATCTATCTATACTATATATTAAGCAAAATGGGGTTTTTAACCCCTAAGGCCTGTAGGAGCTCCAATATCTCAATCTGAATTTTCTAAATTTTTTATTTAAAAAAAAAAAACTCAACATTTATTGATTTGGTCAAAATCTCCTGATCAGCATTTATTAACTTTTTTCAATCCACATGTCTTTCTACATGCCTGCATTTATTGATTTGGTTAAAATCCCTTAATCAGTATTTAAAATCCCCTCATACAAATAATTATAGATACAATCCGTGTATAGTTACTGCAGTATCCTTTTCAACTTCTCCCATACACTGTGGTTAGTAATAAGATTGTTAAATTATTTTTATAAAAAAACTTAAAAAACATAATTTATATATTAAAAAAATCTAAAACAAATATAAATATCTATAATTATCCCGTGCATAGCACGTGTGATAGGTTAGTTATTATATAAGGAAGAGGGGGTTTCTAACCCCCAAGCTTTGTGGGAGCTTCAATATCCCAATCTTAATTTTCTAAATTTTTAATTTTAAAAAAAAACCTCAACATTTATTAATTTGGTCAAAATCCCCTGATTAGCATTTATTAACTTTTTTCAATCCATATACCTTTCCACATGTCTGCATTTATTGATTTGGTCAAAATTCTCTAATCAAGCCTTGTGGGAGCTCTAATCTCCCAATCTAAATTTCTTGATTTTTTGATTTAAAAAAAAAAAAAACTTTAGCATTTATTAACTTCTCCCAATCCCCAAGTCTTACCCTCATAATAACACTTTAATGCATTAAGAACAAGTATAAAAAAATTCTTTGAAATCCAACACATGAATTCCTTGAAAAGTCCCAACACATATGATTATTATCCCTCATAATAACATTTTAATGCATTAAGAACAAGCATAAAAAAAATTTCTTGAAAAGTCCAACACATGATTATTATCAAAATATTAAACTTTAATATAATATAATAAAAAAAAAAGACATTTAATTCCTTGAAAAGTCTAACACATATAATTATTATCAAAATATTAAACTATAATATAATATAATAAAAAAAAGGACATTTAATTCTTTGAAAAGTCTAACACATATGATTATTATCAAAATATTAAACTTTAATATAATATAAAAAAGGAAAAAAAGAAGACATTTAAAAAAAAAAGGAAGACATTTAAAAATCACAATTCACATATATAGATAATTGTAAACACAATCCGTGCATAGCATGAGTGATATGCTAGTAGACTATTAATCCAATTCTCTTTCTTAAAAGCCAAACAAATATGGCCTAAGAAATTAGCGAGCGGCTAAGGAGGATTGAAAAATATTATAATAATATGTAGATAGCAGAATTTAGTGGTGGTTGAATGAAAATGGGGATCGTGTAATGTTAGTATGGTTTGGCAAACTATGTCTGCATTCATAAATATTAATCTTTTTTGTTAAAAAAAATGATATACAAGTTTATTTTTTAGGAGAAATTTTGTATGTCAATAAGGAATCACGTGACACTATTTTTCACCAATCACAAATGTGTATGATCCCTATCATTTCTTAAATACCTAATATAAATGTAGTGAACTTTACTGTCAGAACCAATCACAATAATAGAAGGTACTATATGACATATATATCCTATCCGCATATAAAAATTACTCACTTTTTAGACTAACTTTCTAGACCTAATGACGTGTCAAAAAAATAATTGATTGATAATTAGAAAATATTTAATTATTAACAAATTATTTTCTTGATATATCACTGAATCTGAAAAATAAATTTAACTTTCTAGACTTGAATAAGAATTATATTCAATATATTTGCAAATTACTCACTATCACTTGAAAATTACATCTCCAAGTTGAAGAACAATTACGGACTTTGACACCGTAATTTCACTCTTTTTAAAAAAGATAAATTACAAATACATCTCCTGAGGTTTACTTAAATTATAAATTATTCCTTGTGATTTTAGAAATTACATTATGCCCCCTAAGGTTTCTAATTTCATAACAAATAGGTCTTTTATTAATAAATCATCTAGTTAATTAACAGTTTTTAATAATGTTAAAATTTTATTTCAATTAATAATTTAGATAATTTTATTATTGTATAGGTGAGCAGTTAGAAATTTCACTTTTTCAATTAATTTTATTAAAGAAAAAATTCTGACAAGGAGATATTTGTAATTTTTCAAACTACGGGGAGCAATTCGTATCTAAGCAAATCTGAGAGGGTATATTTCTAATTTACCCTTTTAAAAAAAATCACACAGTGTAGCAAAACATCTTACACTGACCTATCTCTTTTAGGATATAACAATCCGACCATATGTTGTGTTCACTCAAACTAACCTCGTATTTTACCATAAAAATATCTTTACAAAATGCTTAATTATTTTAATATAAAACCACAATATAATATAACATATAAAAATACACATAAATTCACAGCTCTTCCTTCCATAGCAAAAATTATTAGGTACACTCAAAATGAGAGGCAGTAAGCATTGTATTAAAACTTGATTTTGAAAAAGCCTATGATTCAATTAATTGGGATTTCCTCTTCTCCATGCTCTCAAATTTTAGGTTTGGCAATAAATGGATAAGTTGGATTAGAGAGTGTGTGTCCTCAGCCAAAATTTCTATCTTGGTAAATGGATCACCTACATTTGAGTTTAATCCTGAGAGAGGGCTGAGACAAGGTGACCCATTATCACCATTTTTGTTTAATATTGTGGCAAAAGGTCTCAATATTCTATTAGTGAGAGCTCTGCAAAGGGGATTGATTAAAGGGGCAGTGGTGGGCTCAAATGATGTTAGGATCACCAATCTCCAGTTTGCAGATGACACAATATTATTTTGTGAGGCAAAATGGGAGGAGATTGTTGTTATCAAAAGGATCTAGATATGTTTTGAAGTATTATCTGGGCTGAAAATTAATTATCATAGGAGTGTGGTATGTGGGGTTGGGGTTGATGATGATCTTACTAAGGAGTTTGCTACAAAATTGAATTGTTTTCACAAAAATCCGCCATATACTTGGCGCTGCCACTGGGAGCTAGTCCAAGAAAAAGGAGGACATAGCAACCAGTGATTGATAAATGCAAAAAAAAGTTGGCTTCTTGGAAGAGGAGGTTCCTATCCTTTGTTGGTAGATTGACTTTGATAAAATCTATGCTATCTAGTTTACCAATTTATTTCTTATCTTTGTTTAAGATGCCAAAATGTGTTGCAAAGGAAATAGATAAAATTCAATCTGGATTCCTATGGTGATGAGCTTAGAAGGAAAATTCATCTGGTCAGTTGGGAGAAGATTTCAAAAAGTAAAAGTAAAAGCAAAAGAGGCTTAGGATTTAAGAGAATCAGACTTATGAATGATTGCCTTCTTTTGAAGTGGTGGTGGAGGTTTGGGTCTGAAAATGATACATTGTGGAAGCAAGTGATTTGCAGCAAATACAGTGAGATTGGAAGGTGATGGTGGCCACTACCCGTGGTTAGTCTCAAGTCTTCTAAGATCTGGAAAGGTATTATGGGTGTTGCCTGGTACAGTCCTGAACTAGTTGATTTCTTCAAAAGCAACATAAGTCTAGTTATTGGGGATGAAAGGAGAACAAGTTTTTTGGTGGACAAATGGATTGGCAATGTTTGTTTGAAATAGGCATTTCCCAGACTGTATTCTTTATCAATAGACAAAGCTATATCTGTGAAGTTGGTGCCAAGTAGGAGAAATGGGACTGAGGATGGAAATTTTAAATTCAGAAGATATCTATTCCAGTGGGAGGAGGAGGAATTGGGGAGGTTGTATGAGCTGTTACTCAATGCTCCTGCCCTTAGGGAAGAAATGAGTGATAGATTGAGATGGGATACAAAGACATCACGGCTATTCTCTATTGCCTCAACATACAAGTGGTGTAAGTGGAGTTTTGTAGATAATAGTAAAATAGTAAATTTCATTTGGAAGAATGTTTCTCCATCTAAGGTTCAGTTCTTTGGTTGGTTAGCCTGGAAAGAAAGGATTAAGACATCTAGCTATTCACAAAGAATTAGAGTTCTCAGTGATGATATAGATATTAATTGTATTTTTTGTAAAGAGGTGGTGGAGAGTGTCAACCATGTGCTACTTTTTTGCCCCTTTACTTGGAAGATTTGGTCTAGAATTTTAAACTGGTGGGGTATACAATGAGTAATACGTGGGTCTGTGAATAGCCTTTTAAATTGGTGCACTGGTATTAAGCTTAAAAAACAGGAGAATATGATCTGGAGAGCACTCCCCTTGGTTGTGCTTTGGTCAATTTGGAAGCAGAAAAATGATAGCATCTTCAATAATGCACAGGTAGATCTTGATGGTCTGTGTGAATCCATTATGCTGTGTTTGGTTGGGGGATTTGGGGAGGGATTTGGAAAGGGAAAGGGAAAATGTATGTGAAACTAGATGAAATGTAGGTATATTTTATTCACATTTCACTTAACTTTTCCCTTTTCCTTTCCAAATCCCTCCTCAAATCCTCTAACCAAACACAGCGTTAAGGTTAGGACTGCATTGTGGGTTAAAACTTCTTGTCCATCCTTCAAGTACTCAGTGGATGACTTAGTTCATAATCTTCAGCAAGTGAGATTTTGCTTAAGGGGTGGGACTTGAGTTATTGTCAAAATGCGTAATACAAAATTGATACGAATAAAAATTAGTTACTTAATATTATTTTTATTAAGAGATGTCATGATATTTTTAAATTTTCTTATGTAACTAGATCAAATTGAATAAAAAAATATGTAAAATATAATTTTAAAATTAATAATATTTTTTATTTAATGTAATGTATTTTTTTGTCTACTATTTTAAATTTAATCTAGTGAAAAATTATAATAGAAGGGCATAGTTTTTGTAAATTGCGAAAATGAAATTCAGTTGTAATCAAAATTATTTTGAATAATTTCATCTAGTTCATATTAGTTTCATGAAAATGGTTAAAAATTAGTTCTATTATACATTTGGTATTTTTAAATAAGACACGAAACAAATCAAATATAAATAAAAAAGTAATACGACGCAATAATATGATAAGAAAATGGAAAATTACAAAAAAAAAAAAAAAAAAAAATACTGAAGTTTAATAATCCTTATAACAATATAACTTATGGATTTTTAATTTTTTCAATTTAAATTCAGAACTTTTGATTTGTTTTCAATTCAAACCATTTGCCTATTTTCGTTAAATAAAATCGACAGAAAATGAATATTTTAGTCATTAAATTCAATAAAAATGGATATCTTATACACTTGGGTGCCGTTTGGTAACACTTATGTTTTCAGTTTTTTGTTTATATTTACAAAAATTTAAAAAACTCAAATCAAAACTTGTTTGGTAAATTTTTGATTTATAAATCAGTGGTCTCAGTTTATAAATTTGGCCAAAAAATGTAAACTCAAAAAATGTGTTTCCGTTTTGAGTTTTGAGTTTTTTTTTTTTTACCACCCAACACTAGCCACCACCCGCCACCATTTTCCACCACCGTCTTCTGCCACCACCACCCACCCGCCACCACCACCAGCCACCACCACTCACCACCCACCCGCCACCACCACCGACCTGCCACCTACCAGCCACCACCCACCTGCCACCTACTCGTCACCACCACTCACCCCTCGCTCCTACCACCCATCACCCACCTGCCATCCACCCGTCACCACCCACCACCCGCCACTACCATCCACCGTCCGCCACCACCACCTGCCACCTACCCGCCACCACCACTCACCACCCACCTGCCACCACCATCCACCACCTGCCACCACCAGCCACCCACCACCACCTACCCACCTGCCACCACCACCCACCACCCACCACTCACCACCACCACCACCACCACCCACCACCCACCGCCACCCACCTGCCACCCACCACCACCACCCACCACCACCACCACACCACCACCACCACACCACCTGCCATCCGCCACCCACCTACCACCACCACCCACCACCCGCCACCGCCACCGTCACCGTCACCGTCACCGTCACCCACCATCACCACCCGCCACCACTACCCACCATCCGCCATCCGCCACCCACCTGCCACCACCACCCACCACCCGCCACTACCACCACCACCACCACCACCCACTCGCTACCACTCACCACCCGCCACCGTCACCCATTCACCCACCCACCCACCATCACCACCCGTCACCTACCCGCCACCACCACCCACCACCACCCGCCATTCGCCACCCACCTGCCACCACCACCCGCCACCGTCACCCACCCACCTACCATCACCACTCGCCACCTACCCACCACCACCACCCACCCGCTACCGCCTACCACCACCCACTTGTCACCACCACCCACCACCACCGCCACCACCACCCACTCGCTACCACCCACTACCCACCACCCGCCACCGTCACCCACCCACCCACCCACCACCACCACCTGCCACCTACCAGCCACTACCACCACCCACCTGCCATCCGCCACCTATCTGCAACCACCACCAACCACCCGCCACCGCCACCACCACCACCCGCCACCGTCACCCACCCACCCACCACCACCACCACCCGCTACCCACCACCCACCGTCACCACTTTCCACCACCGTCTTCCGCTGCTACTTGCCATCACTTGCCATTTCTCACTTTTTTTTATATTTTTAAAATTTTTAAAATATTTTGTCAATTACTAAATGCGTTTGTAGTTTATGTTTTTCTAAAAATAAACAAAAAATAAATAAAAATCAATTTATAAAATATTTGTAAATATAAACTGAAAACGTAAACGTTACCAAACAGATCCTTAGTATATACTTATATTGAGTTTAATAAATAAAATACTATTTTTTTCGTTGGTTTTAGTTAACAAAAATAATTAAATGGTTTAGATTGAAAATAAATGAAAATATTATGGTTCAAATTGATAAAATTAAAAATTAAAATTTATATTATTATAAAAGTCAAATCCTGATTTTTAATATTTTTTGTAATTATCCCAGAAATAAATGATAAAATAATTCTAACACAAATTTAAAATAAAGACAGAGGCCGACCATACATGGAACCAGGGTCGGTTTTACCTAGGTGCGATGTAGGCACAAGTAAGGTTGCGGGCAGCATCATGGTGGACCCCAAAGGTCTGGTCATCTTGTTTTCGCTAAGGTTGACGACCTTGTGAAGATTAGCTCAAACATATTTTTGTCTTTATTTATAATTTATGTTGTTGTTGATTATGCCTATTTTCCAACATCAAATTTGTTCCAATTTCGTTGGTCTTCATTAGTCGGTCTCCTCTTCAATATTATCAAAATAAACTTTGATTATTATTTTTTATATCAATAAAAAAACATTACTCTTGTTTTTCCCCTCTCCTTTCTTTTTTTTTTGATCGGCAAAACGAAGAAACTTTATTGATGAAATTATAGTACAAGTACAAGATAAAAACATCAATAAAGAAAGGCGAGCGCAAAAGCATCACAATGAGCTCAATCATCCCAACTAGGTTGGCACAAAGGAGCTCATCCTATCATTTGCTAGCGCCACCAAGGTTGGTGAGCAACCAACCGACCAAAACAGAAAAGAAAGACCAAAATAACACCCACTGCATCACTACAAAAGCTGTTGCAATTCCAACAGATAGAGCAACCACAGATAGACCACCATCCACGGCAGATAGAGCAACAGTCCAGACAGAACAGAACTCAACTCAGATGTATTCTCCATCCCATACAACAAAACATAACAGCCAAGCACAACAGAGCAGCCCTGAATCTGCTACTCACACCAGACAGAATCAGAAGCAAGACCAGTAGCACAAGCCTACCAGCATACACCAGCAGCACCAAAACTCCCCAATTCATCCTCATACAGCACAACAAACAGATCAGACAAGGAGCATACCACCACAAACCAGATTGCAGCCTTGACAACTAAACCAGCCTTCCATATCCTTTCTTGTTACTTGGTAATGAATGCCCTGAGCCCAACTAAATCAGAGAGGCACAGACCAACAACCCACAGCTGCAGGACTTCAGCTGCTACACAGCACCACCCAAGCACACCCGAATCCAATCTGCTACATGCCCATCTGCTACACACCACACTGCTACGAACCAGACTGCAAACCCATCTGCATAGACCAGCAACCCACATACATGCCAAGGGAGCAACACTTACACCAGCAGCTGATGGTGACAGATTTGCCATACACCAACATTACAACTCCATGGACAACACAACATCAAGACATAGCAGATCTAGTGGCAGTTCACCAAATCCACCCTAAACAAAGGCCTTGATAAAAGGCCTACTTACTTCAACCAAAACAGAACACACACCAAACTCCAAACCAAACTGCACAACTACCAGCAGAAGCACATATAGATATAGCAAACCAAACTGCAGAGCAAACAGCGGAAAGCACAAAATAGCAGAGCAGAAATAGCAGCACAGAACACCACACATTGACATAGCAGAGCAGAGCTGCAGAAGAGCACTCCACCATACACCAGACAGCAGCAGCAGCATTGAATTAGACACAACAGAGCACATATAGACATCAAAGGACCTAGAACACCACACATTGACATAGCAGCATTGAATTAGACACAGCAGAGCAGAATTGCAAACAACCCAGTACACCACACCATACCCAAACCAAAACTAAACAGCTACCAGCCAGAAGCACTATTAGACACAGCAGAGCAGAATTGCAGCTGCCACTATTAAACACAGCAGAGCAGACTTGCAGCTTCCATGACTAAAAGGACACCACACGAAAACAACCCAATACACCATACCAATCCCAACAAATGGACTTAATAACCAATCTGCCATATATTAGATATAATATCAGACAGAGAATAGGGAAAATTTTTCAACTTAGATTTTGACCAAATAGCCACTCTGAATTTCACCATATCTTCTAATTCCACAAAATTAGGATGTGCATTACTAAACAAACAGTCATTACGTAATTTCCAAATTGACCATAGCACAGCCAGGGGAACTATTTTCCAAATTTGAAGCACATTCTTTTTGACTTTAAAACCATCCCACCAACTCAGCAACGCTTGCACAGACGCAGGAATAACCCAACACAGCCCCCACCAACCCACAATCCCCTCTCCTTTCTTGACCAAATACTCACTGTGAAAACAAAAAGAATAAGGATTGTCTCAGTATAATTGAGCTCATGAAATTCATCATGAGTTTTAATTTAATAATTTAAACTATTTGTTTTAAGAGTTATTATATGAAGATTATTATTAATAAATAAATAAATTGATTTGATCATTGTAGATATTTAATTAATATTTGTCTTAAAAAATTAGACGATTTGTTTTCAAAAATATATTTTCAATGTGTTTGTTTGTTTGTTTGTTTTTGATGAAATATATGTAAGATTAAGTGTGGCCACACCATAACGTGGTGTGCCTCTCTATACTGAATCAAATCTTGATATAGGTGATCTGGAAACCTTCCCGCAAGTTAATTGAATGATTTGGAAACAAAAAAAGGGTGTTTGAATTTGAACACTAAAAGACACAATGCTTCACATCATATTTGAAGCATTGTGATCATTGCCAAACAAGTGGTGACTCTTGGCAATGGTAGCCAAGATACTTATAAATAGTTGACATATTGGGTTCACTGATTTGCATTGAAAATCAACATACATTCACAACCTATTTTGTCTCCGGATTATCAATTGAATCTTGTGTGATAAATATCCTCACGGGATCACCGATCACTTAGCTATTAATTGTTTATCTTTCAAGTGGTATTAGAGCAAGTTTACACATTATCTCAGATGTCGAAATATCGTCCGAAAGAACGAAAAGTTTCCGAACTCTTTTTACCAAAAATTCAGAAAATTATTGATCGTCAATCTTCGGCATTGGTGAATTCCGTTTGTTTATTTAATCATCACCAACGTGTTATATTCCCAGAAAGCTATCCAAATAAAATAACCGTTGGTTGTGCTATTGTTCCAAACCTTGCCGAAAGTGAGGCCGAATTATACCATTAGAAGCAATTTTATAAAATATTTTTCGGTTCAAATTGCGTCTTCAAATTGGCACCATCTTGTTCTTCTCAAAATTTTGATCACAATGGTGAAATTCGTTGTGAAAAAGGGCAAAAAATTGACCCACAAAGTTCAATTTACAGTTTGTGGTCTCCGACTCTAGTTGTCGGAGAAGAAGATCAGAATAATTCCGTTGGAACATTTGTGTTGAACATACCTTCCATTGGGCTAAATTCAAAAACAAAGAGGAAAGACTCAAAAAAAAAAATTACAGCCAGAAAATTTGTTCCCTTGGGCCTTAAAATTAAAAAGAAGCGAATTGGGCCAATTTTGGTAGGAGCCCAAACCGGCTAGGCACAGCCTAGTAGCCTTGAGCCGCAAGCAGAGCCCATCAGCCCAGAGCCAAAGGCACAGCCCAGGCTAGCAACTCAGCCAGCCCAGCGCCCAGACCCGTGTGCTAGCCCAGACCCGCACGACCCACGCTCGACTACCCAGTGCGCTGACCTTCGTTCCAGCCCAAACCCGCGCCTTGACCCGCCGGTTCAACCCCAGCCGGCCCAAACCGGTTTAGCCCAGCCCTTGGATTGACAGCAGTCTGGTCTAAACAGTTTTTTGGCTCGTTCTCGCTCATTTCAAGACCGGTTTCAATCATTCAAAAGCAAAAATTTTCAGAATTCTTTTAAGAAATTTTTTGTGGGTAATTGTACTAAATTTTCGGAAGAAATAATTAGGCAAGGAGGCTATCCAAGGGTGTTACACCATAAAACATCCAAAGAAAAAATATTTAATAAGCACCGTTGTGTCCCTTGGGCTAGTAACTATTTTTACAATACTCATAAGCAAAGTATTGGGTTTAATAGGCCATTGGGTTTTCATCATTCTTCTTACCTAAGGCAAGACGACTGATCTTTTGCTTACTGCAGGGGGTGACTCAACAACTTCAAGACTTATCTTTATTAAGACTTGTTGTTGACTTATTTAATTTGCTTATTTGTTTATTTTAGTTTGTAATATCCACATTTTAATTTTTTTATTGTAACACATTTTTGTTTTAGTATGGCTATTAAAAATGCCATGGATTCTTCAAGAATTAAGATGCTTAATGGAAATAATTTTCGAGCATGGAAACGCCACATTTCTTATCTCGTTACACATGAAAAAACATTGCACACTTTATCTACTTCTAAACTAGATGATGATTCTAATTGGTTTCAAAATAAATGGATAGAAGATGATGCAATGGCAAATGCAACTATGTTACATAATATGAAAGACAACATTATTCCACATTTTGAAGAACATGAAACTACAAAACAATTAATGGAAGCACTAGAAAGTAAGTATGGAGTTTAATCGGACACTCAAATTCAATTACTCTTGGACAAATATAATAACACTCGTATGAGTGATAATGATAGTGTTGGTGATCATGTTAATTAAATGGAATTAATTGCTAAAGAATTATCCAACACTGATCACGCTTTGTCGAACAAGATGCAAGTAACTACCATACTTAATAGTCTTCCATTATCTTGGGATCATGTTGTCACATCTTTAACTCATAGCGGACGAGAGATTTCAATGGTAACATTGCCTGTACTCTTAGTGTTGGAAGAAGAAAGAATGAAGCGAAGGTGTAAAAAAGGTTTGTCTTCTAACTTGTTGATGGCACAGTCTTCGTCACAACCACAGAATAATTCTTACACACCATTTAACAAGGAAAAGATGACTTCATTCAAGAGAAAATGGAAGAAGGGGTTTCAGAAAGGATGGAAGAAACAACAAGAATGGCAAAAACAACAACATCACAAGCATCAGATTGGCCCATGTTACAAGTACGGTCAAAAAGGTCATATCAAAGCCACTTGTCCTCAGAAGAAGCAGAAAAAAGATCATAACCCTGTTGCCATGATAGTTTCTGAAGCAATGGTGCTTGAACCTTCATCAAATTCATGGTGGATTGATTCTGCTGCAATTAGGCATATTGTGCAAAATAAAGACATGTTCGTGGAGTTTAATGAAAAGAAGATTGGTGAACACAAAATCTACATGGGCAACAACTCCTATAGTGATGTTTTGGGCATCGGCAACTGTCAATTCTCTATTAATGGAACTTCTATTATGCTTCATGATGTGCTTTATGTACCCAGCATTCGCCGAAATTTAATATCAGTTTCAGTGTTAACCCAAAAGGGTTTTGAGATTAATTTTAGGTTTAACACAGTGTTGATTAAGAAAGGGAATGTAGTAGTGAAAGGTGTAAGAGCGAATGACATGTACTCTCTTCCTATTGATAATAAAAATAAAGTATGTATTTATGATTATTTGTCTATTTCTATCAGTAATAGTTCTTATTTATGGCATCTCAGATTAGGTCACATTAATAAAAATAAAATGTCTCGAATGTTTAAAAGTGGTTTATTGCCTAAAGCGTGTTCTGATAATTTTGCTATATGTGAACCATGTATCAAAGGAAAAATGACTAGTAAGCCATTTTTAAAACATTGGAAATCATCGAAATTACTTGAAGTAATTCATTTAGACATTTGTGACCCTTTAAGAACTAAACTCATCGAGGCATGGAATACTTTATTACTTTCACTGATGATTATTCAAGATATGGACATATCTACCTTCTTAAACACAAATCAGAGGCAATTGAAAAGTTTAAGAATTATAAATTAAAGGTAGAAAAACAACTTGGTCGGTCTATTAAAAACTTGAATAACGATAGAGGTGGCGAATATGAAGCTATGGATACTTTCTACAAGGACAATGGTATAAAACATTTGTTTACAATGCCATACACGCCACAACAAAATGGGATTACCGAAAGACGAAATCGTACTCTAATGGAAATGACAAGGTCTATGATGACTCATGCTGATCTTCCTATTCATTTTTTGGGAGAAGCTTTGTCGACCGCTGCATACATTTTAAATCAAGTTGAAACAAAAGCCAAACCTCTAACTCCTTACGAATGCTGGTATGGTACTAAACCTAATGTTCATAATCTCAAAGTTTGGGGATGTAAAGCACATGTGCTTATTTCCAAACCTTTAAGGGATAAATTGGGAAGTAAAACTTAGGAATGCAAGTTTATTGGCTATGTTGAAAATGAGAGTGGTTATTGTTTTTACCATCTCGAACTTGGATTATAGAAAGTAGAGATGCTGTTTTTCTTAAATCTACTGATCTTGTTACTCCTATTGAACAAATTGAATTGCTCTCTGAAGTATCTCAGGATTCTTCTCTTCCTTCTTTTTCACACGATCAACATATTCTTCCACAACCATCTAATAGTGGGAGAAAATGCAAATTACATGACGTTGTTTTACCTGCTTCGAATCCTGAGATAAGTGGGAGTAAGAGAGCAAGACGCCCATTTTCGTTTTTGAAAGATCATTATGTTTTTCAAGTTGAAGAACTTAATAACTTAGTAGATGATCCTACTAGTTATAATGAAGCAATGAGTAGCAGTGATGCTACACAATGGCTTGAGGCAATGAATGAAGAACTTGACTCGATCAAGAAAAAATGATGTTTGGGAATTAACCGATCTCTCGAATGGAAGAAAAGCCATTGGTTGCAAATGGGTTCTTAGAAAGAATTCAAAGTAGATGGAAGTTTGGAGAAATACAAGGCCAGGTTAGTAGCCAAAGGATTCACTCAACAACCTGGAATAGACTTCATAGATACATATTCTCCCATTGTAAAATTTGCCTCAATAAGGATTCTAATGGCGGTAGTAGCTAGGATGGATTTGGAATTGCATCAATTAGATGTTAAAACAGCTTTTCTCAATGGAGAATTAAAAGAGGAAATTTATATGATGCAACCTGATGGTTTCCAGAACCAAGGCAACGAGGATAAAGTCTATAAGTTGAAGAAATCTCTGTATGGACTTAAACAATCTTCAAGACAATGGTACTTGAAGTTCCACCAAGCCATTTTAGAAATGGGCTATGTTGTAAGTCCATTAGATCATTGTGTTTATATCTGGAAAAATGATGACAAGTTAGCAGCATTGTCTTTATATGTGGATGACATATTGTTAGCAGGAAATTGTCCAGATATGATTATAAAAACCAAAACTTTCTTGGCATCTAGATTTGAAATGAAAGACATGGGTCTTGTAACCTATGTTCTAGGAATTAGAATTTCAAGAGATAGAAATTCAAAATTATTATATCTAGATCAAGAGAAATATCTAGACAAGGTGCTTAAAAGATTTAATATGGACAACTGTAATTCTTTAAACACGCCTATTTGCAAGGGACAAAGTCTTAGTAAAAGTATGAGTCCTCAAACTAAGTCTGACATTGAGGAAATGAGAAATGTCCTATATGCTCAGGCAGTAGGCAGTCTAATGTATGCTATGACAAGTACAAGACCTGACATCTGTCATACAGTCGGATTGGTAAGTAGGTTTCAATCCAATCCAGGTAAGGAACATTAGCAAGCAGTCAAAAGAATATTCAGATATTTAAAAGGCACTAAAAATTTGAAGTTGTGTTTTGGTTTGTGTGATCTAGACATAAAAGGATACACTGACGCGGATTTTGCAGGAGATGTAGATGATAGAAAATCTACTAGTGGTCATGTGTTCTTGTTTGGTGGAACAACAGTTTCTTGGTTAAGTAAGAAACAGAGTTGTGTTGCGAAGTACACTATGGAAGCTGAATACATAGCTTGCAGCACAGCTGTAAGTAATGTAGTCTGGATAAAATGATTTGTTGACAGTTTACAATTAGGTATACCTGCCAGACCAGTCAATATGTTTTGTGACAATCAGTCCGCTATCTCATTAATAAAAAGTGGAGCGAATAGCTCTAAGGGAAAACATATTGATGTAGGTTACCACTATATTCAGGACATAATGGAGAGAGGTGAAATTAAAGTAAACTATATACCCTCAGAAGAGATGGTGGCTAACCCTATGACCAAAGGGTTGTCTCTGAAAAAATTCAGAGAACATGTAGCTAATATGGGATTGAAAAATGCCTAGCTAAGCAGTTTAGCTACTTATATAAGAGCATAGTTGGATGACTCTGGGGACGCCTAGATAACCGATGTTTTACAACTCTATCTTACATGGAAACATGTGTTTGGTCAGGTAATAAGATAGAGGAACTGACAAGGTACAGACATCATAGTTAGTATGAGATGTAAAGTCCATGATATGCAATGTACTAACTAGATGATGTTGTCTGCTTGATCAGCAATAAAGTCGTTGATAAGGTGTGTTAAGGAAAACCTTTAGGAATAGGCCTTAGAGGAAGTACTTAACAATAATTTCGACTTAGGTCAACACATGAGGAATGTGTGTGGCTAAAGTCGTCAATGGTGATTGGGTATGGACTATGAACCCAGCATTGAAAATTGATACCGTTCATTTGAAATATAGTGAATTGAAGTAATCTAGAGTGTGTTGCCAGTAGGAGAAGACATTCGTACAGGTGCGGTCAGATTGGTGGCAAAAACGTATGCACGTATGGCCAAGTCATGATCGGACGTCGATCTATGAGGTACATTTCATAGATGAAAGTTGGCAAGAGGCAAAATTTTGGTACCAAGGTAAACATGCTAAACTCAGGTTTATCACCTCATTATGATGTGATCAAGTAGGAGATGTTAGATTGTGTGATCACACCATAATGTGGTGTGCCTCTCCATATTGAATCAAATCTTGATATAGGTGACCTGGAAACCTTCCCGCAAGGTAATTGAATGATCTAGAAACAAAAACAAGGTGTTTGAATTTGAACAATAAAAGACACAATGCTTCACATCATATTTGAAGAATTGTGATCATTGCCAAACAAGTGGTGACTCTTGGCAATGGTAGCCAAGATACTTATAAATAGTTGACATATTGGGTTCACTGATTTGCATTGAAAATCAACATACATTCACACCCTGTTTTGTCTCTAGATTATCAATTCCATCTTGCATGATAAGTACCCTCACGGGATTACCAATCACTTAGCCATTGATTGTTCGTCTTTCAATATACATAAGAGCCTACAAAATAAATAATTTAGATAATTGAAATATGACACGTGATGGTTTCATAGGCCAAACAGCACTGTTCAGTCTTCACGGATGGATACAAAATAAATATGGTTCAAACAAAAAAGTTACGTATCCACGAAAGGTGTTCAAAATAAATAATAAAAAAAATATGGTATAAACTCAAATTTAATGTATTGTTGGTCCCACTTAAAAGAAACTAGCCTGCATTATTTATATTTTTGAACACTTTTCTATATGGTACCAGAGAAAGCATATATGTGCAGGACACAGTGAAGACTTGCCATTATATAGAGGGAAAACATGCGTCAAGTTAGAATTCATGCAAAATAGCATTTGGGTAAAGGGAACACAAATGCCACACTAAAATTTAAAATTCACCACTAATGAGAAAAGTGAAAACAAGCTCCATAGCATCTGCTTAGATAAAAACCTTTGATTTATTCATAGATCCATATCAGACACACGGTAGCAACATATGAGTTTGTGAAGGCTGGATGTATCTCATATAGTTAGGTTCGATTATGTATTGACCGATACATTTTAGATTACTGTATCTCTGCATTTGTTGTTGTTGTTGTTGTTGTTGTTGACTCAGCATATAGTTCTCCTACATCTCTTCCTCTTTGTTGTGGCGTGTTTTATTTACCTTCCCATGCATAGCCTCCCATTAGAAGGTTTGCTAAATTTCATCATGTGACATCTCAACTTCTTCACATCTGATTGTTGGAGAGATTTCAGCATGAACTCCTGAGCTCCTTCTTCCAAGCATCTGTTCATGTCAACAAAATTGATGTGAATTAATACACGGGCAACTTATAGAAAAGAACAAATTAAAATTAATAAGTGTGCTAAAATAGGATGAGTGTAAGAGTGAGTGATTACTTCTTGATTTGAGTCGGGACATTCTTAGATGACACTATCACTACTGGTATCTCTTTCAAGTCCGATGATTCTTGTCATTCAGGAAAAATAAAATAAAATAAGACTTCTACTTGGCAAATCATAGGTTCTAAGCATTGTAACATACTCACAGATGCTTAATCAATGTGAGTTGATTAATTGGTGAATGTTTAAGAGGGGTTATATTATTATTTTACCTTGACTTTTTTAAGCAGTTCATACCCTGACATTCCAAGCATACAATAATCGGTAATTATCAAATTTACTTTGGAGTCCTGCAAAAATTGTCAATGTCAGATACACCTAACATCTTCTCCAAGAGACATCTAATGTTGAAAATTAATTTCTAGTGTACATTGTAGAAAATTATAGTGCAAGAACACAGAGTTCATTTGCCTTAAATCGTTTTCCACAAGTGGGAATATTTTCCAAAAAGAACTATTTGAAATGAATGTGGTTTTTGGGAATGAATCTTCTGCCTCGATTTTTCATGTATCCGAGTCTTAAAAACACTCTCCTCATCACACATGATGTGCAAAGTTCTAATTAATTATCTTAGCGCATCTAGTAGGGGAGAGAGAGAGTTGGAGTAACTATTTAGTGTGACAATGCTACAAATTAATCAAATGTCATGTTTTTATGTGATAGCTATGTAAACCTACACAAATGAGTGGTGTTAAATTCATTTTGGGAAGTTGGTTAAAAGTTAATTTTTTGGTTTTTTTAACTTTTTTTTGTCTTTTTGTGGGTAAAAAATGTGAAAGGTGATGTGACCCAAAACGAGTTAAAAGCCAAAAACTGACTTTTAACTAGCTTCCTAAAGTGCCCCATTATGATTCATGACAATCGAAATTTTTTTGGATTTGAGATATGGGGACACAGGACTTCTCTCCCAGATTTTATATCCTCCAATGATGTTTTTTTCTCTTAATACTGTTGAATATAATTTAGATGTTAAGGTAGTTTACTAGACATACATATTGTAGTAGGTTATGAAGGAATACTTACACTACTGCTGATGGAGTGTTGTCCGTCTCCTAGGCCTAGAATTGCAAGGCCCTTTGCCCATTCTCTGTTATAGTCACTGCATTACAATCATATTATGTTCTATATCAAAGTCAAACAAAGCTATTAAAATCCACAACAACTATACACTGAAATGTAAGCAAGGAATTGACTTTGCATGGATCAAAATTAATAGAAAACTAAAATTGAAGAGTTAAAGGTGAGTGATTGAATCCACTAGTTCCTCATATAAATTGAAAGATATATTGCAATAGCGGAATAGTGGAATATTCCACCACGTTTGGTTCCAGAAATTCAAGTACATATTTTGTTTTTCGTGTTTTTTTTTTAAGTAATTTTTTTTATATTTTATACAATTTTTTTATTTTTATTTTTTTAGATACACTTAATTAAAATACACTTAAAATATATAATATTTGTGAAATTTTTTAAAAAGTTCACCAAATACAAAAAAAATTAAAAAATACAAAAATTTAATACATTTTTATATTTTATTATATACAATGAATTTTTTTTAAAATTTTTTTTTGTACAAATTGTTTTATTTTTTAAGTATATTAAGATTAAGTGAATCTAAAAATTTAAAATAATTGATTAAAATATTTTAAAAAGTTATTACAAATATAAAAATATGAATTGAAAATTTAACAAATTATTTCCAAAAACTGAAAACCGAAGACCAGACCTTTTGAGGCTATGTTTGGCATGTGAGATTAGGACTATTTTAGTCACAAAAAGACAAAATAGGCTAAAAAGTCAATAAAAAATATCACATCTAAACCATAATCATTTCTTTTTTTCTTTCACAAAAGTTAAAATAGCCAAAAAAAATCATCCCAAACCAAAATTTTTAACCCAAAAAGTAAAAAAGCCAAAAAGTCAACCCATACTCAAACCAAGGCTCAATAAGCAAATCAGTTTGATCTATTGGGTTTGAAGGCCAATTACTGTTGATTAGCTCTCATTTGAATGATGTTTTAATGATTTTTTTTTCTCTTTTCGGTTGGGAGTTAATTTAGTCAAAAAATAAAAAATAAAAAATCAATGAGATAAAATGTCACATTTAAATTATAATCATTTTATTTTTTCTCTCACATAAGTTAAAAAATCCAATCCAAATGAACTTTTTAACACCAAACTAAAATAGCCAAAAAAATCAAATCACTTTCCAAACGAAGACCATCACATTATACAACAGATAAAAAATAGACGCTGTGAAATTTTATTTCTTTTATGATTAAAAATTGGATCAATCAAAAAAAAATTTAAAAAAGAAAAAAAATGAGCAAAGAAAAACAATCACAAGTGAAAAGAAATACCTTTGCATGCATAGTTGGTGAGAAGCCTTTCAATGAGTTTTCTATCAACCAAACTGTTATCAACAGCTAAAACATGTGGCCTCTCCTCTTTCTCCGTAATACCCTTACTTGATGATGAACAAGCCATTTTCCTTTGCTTTCTCTAGAACCAAACACAAACCTTGGAAAAGAAAAACAAAACAGAAGCTGCCCCAAAGAAAACAACACACAAAAAGAGCAAAAGAAACGTTTTTCTAACAAAAACACGAACCCTTCCACCTACACAGAGAGAGAGAGAGAGAGAGAGAGTACAAACATGTATCTATATATATATATATATATGTAGATGTAGATGTAGATGTGTGTATGTGAAGAAGAAGAAGAAAGGGAAAGAGCAAAGAGATCGTAATGAAATCAAGGATCACAGGTATTTCGTGATCTCCTTAGGCCATTGGGATACGATTGCACAAAGACCCAGCAAAAAAACAGAACTCTCTCTCTCTCTCTCTTTCTCTCTCTCTCTCTCTCTCTCTCTCTCTCTCTTTTCGTCTTCCTAATCCTTTCTTCTTCTTCTAATATATACTCTTCTCATAGAATCAAATCACTATATCCGAGATCTTCTAAAGCTCAGTACTGGAGAATCCTCCTCATTTTCTTTTTTCAGAATTTGAATTTATACTCCTCCCATTTTTATACAAATTTGTAAATTGCATATATCTTTTACTTTTTTATTCTATTACGAAATTTGTGTTGTCTTCTTCTAATATTATTACTTTTTGTGTTGTCTTTTTTCACAGATATAGTTGAGTTCCATGTATGAATTAGTATATTACAATTAGGCATTGTTTGTCATAACTTAAAAAAAGTTAAAAAGTCACTATCTTATTTAAGTCACATCATTTTATTTAAGTCACATTACCTCTCTACCACATCACTTCAAACCCAACCCATACATCACTTCAAACTCAACCCATACCCAATCCATATTTTATAAAAAATCAAGAAGTGCACTTATTTAGATCACCCCAAACCACCCCTAATTAGTGTATTAATATAATATATATAAATTATAATACTTAAATTTTTTAAAATTATGATATATTATTTGATAATATTCCACAAATATATATATATATATATATATAACAATGGAACGGTTCATTTGAAAATGTCTTTGAAATAAATGCTTCAGATCTATCTAATTTAAAAAGCAATGGCTCAGATTTATTTTTAAAAATATCTCTCTCACAAACTATCTTTAATGGTTTAGATTTGTCCAATTTAAAAATAATGGCTGAGATTGAAAAGAGTTTCAATTAGGGGTGAGCAGCGGATATATCAATCTGTCAAAACCGACCGAACCGAACCGATCCGCCGCATTTTGGACGGATGCGTGATGACGAGCGGACAGTTACGGATTTATTTTTTCCAATCCGCCAATTTGGCGGACGGATAGCGGATTTGAGATTCCTTTGGTCGCAACCGAACCGCCAAACTGCGAACACTCCTAGTAATTTATAAGATTTTGTGTTTTCAATTTGTTTAAATATTCTGTTTGTGTTTTCAATTAAAAAAGAGTTTAAATATTCTGTTAAAAAAAAGTTTTCAACTTGAATATCTTTTTTGAATTAAAAAAATAAATGTATTATTTATTTATATTTTTTGGTTTTTAAATCTCTCTAAAAATAATAAATAGAAAATATGATATATGCTGGTTGGTTTTTGTTTTCAAAAACAGATATAGATGTAACAATATAGAGACATACAATCTCTACTACTACTATGTTCATGGTTTTGGTGGTTTGAATTGTTTTTATATTTTAAGAATCACAGATTATAATACTTTATGTAGATGAGGCATGCTGTGATTGTAGTATATGGATGAGACATGTAGTGATTGTGATATTCTAAAGTTTCAAACTTTCTTACTTTGGATAAGGCATGCAGTGATTGTAATATTTTTTTAAGCCATTAACTGTAATACTTTCTCTTTTTTTTTTTTTTGAAGAAGTGCACAAGTTGAATTATGTTGAAAATTTATAAAATTTTAAACCGCCAAACCGATTCGCATCCATCCGCCAAACCGCCAATTTGCTCAATCCACATCCGCCGGATTGGCGGACGGATGTAGATTGATTTTCTCCAATCCGCCAATCTGGCGGACAGATGGCGAATTGGAGGTTCCGTGGCCGCAACCGACCCGCGCCCACCCCTAGTTTCAATGGTTTAGATTTATCAATGACTAAAATTCAATGGTTCAGATTTGTTTACCTATCAACTCTCACCAACCCACTGCACTTTACCAGGTAAGGCACTCTTTACATCATATGTATCTATGAACAAAGCTTTGAGAAAGCTTTGAAGAAGGAAGAAAGATCTGAAGAGGAAGAACAAAGCTCAATCGAAAGCTCTCTTCTCCACCATCACCAGGTAAGGCACTCTTCTCTCCTCACTTTGTTTTTGTTTTTCCATTCATTTTTTTACCTTTGTTTTTTTTTTTCCCATCATCCCGTCATCTCCACCTTCAGTTTGAATGCTAAACAATGGCTCAGATTTTTTTACCTTTAGTTTGAATGCTAAACAATGGAAGAACATAACAAATTTTTTTTTTTTTTTTTACCTTCAGATTTATTTTGAATGCTAAACAATGGCTCATTTTTTTTACCTTCAGTTTGAATGCTAAACTATGGCTCATATTTATTTTGCTCTTCCATGGCTTCATCCATTGTTTTTTTCTGAAGCAAAAAAAAAAAAAAAATTCTGAAGCAAAAAATTTTGTCTCACATTCGGAGGGTTGAGATTATATTTATCAAACATCTATGGGTCAAGATGATTTGTTTGTTTTAGTTTTTTCCCTCCAAAATGTGTCTCTTCACTTACTCTGTCTCTCTTTCCCATGTTAAGAGATAGATTCATCTCTCTCTCTCTTCTTACATACTCCACCAACTCTCCATTTTCCTCTTTGGTTTTAGCTCAAATTTTTCTCTCAATTTCGGTTCTACAATCTCTAGCAACTCTTCATAGGTGACACTCCTATTCTTCTCTGCTCTTTCACTCTTCTAACCTATGAAATGGGTTTCTATTTCAGTAAATATTGAAATGGGTTACAAATATGATTGATTTTGATTTCATTGAAGTGGGTTTCTGTTTCTGCATGTATTTTAGAAAATATGATGGGTTGAAAATTTTCATTTTCTTTTTGTACATTTGAAATTAGTTGCAAATATGATGGGTGTATATATTTCTATTTCATTAATGGGTTTTATCAACTAACCTATGATTATAATGGGTTTCGGTTTTGGTTTTGATTTCTATAAGATTGTATTTTGGTTTTGTATTTTGGAAATGGGTTTTGAGAGGGTAATTTATAATTGGGCCGAGTTAAGGGCTTCTTTGTGAGTTGGGCCGCTCAATGGACCGGGGTAAGGTTTGACGTAGCCCGGTCTTAGAGCTAGCAAGTTTGACCCAGGCTAAGTTCAGACCGAGTTATGGATTGAGGAACTTGGGCCTTGCGTGACCGACCTCATCCTAGTTAGCCCGGTGAAGGATTGCTGCAATTAGCTCGGTTCGAACAACTAGAACCGAGGTGTACTTGGACGGGGACCGAGCTAGGCACTGCGTACAGAATCACCAAATTGAGTATGTCAAAGGGCAAGTGTTAGCTCGGTCGTCCTGTCATCCAACCGTGGTAAAACCATCTCACTTGGTTTAAGCAATGAGGGAGGTGTTGAAGGATAAGCATTATCTTTTAGGAGTGTGATTCCTAGGGGGACTCTACTTGAAGGAATAAGATCCCACTAGGATTGTGCTATGCGGAACCTTTAAAAGCTCATAACATAACCTATGTGGAGGTAACACAACTTTCATTCTCGAATACACAGAGCTTTGTCTATTTGTCTAATTTGCTGATTTAGGCATCGGAGAGGTATCCGGCACACACCTGCCGGCTAGCTCACATTTGTGTTTTCAGGGAGTAAAGCGACGACGTTTGGAGGAGCGCAGACTTGATCAGCAGGATTATACGAGAAGAATTATTTCGTGCTCGTACAATTGGCGCCATCTGTGGGAATTCCAGAAAGAACAAAACCTCTTGATCAAGTTTTCCTCGCTAGTTGGAAGCAATGTCGCACAATGAAGACTTGCCGCAATTAGCTATTGACGGGCAAACCCCGGAGGGGGGTGGAAAGTGCGAAGGCTTTCCTTCTATCCCTCCCATGGCGGATTTAGAACCCCAGTGACAGAACCCCTGGAGGGACGCAAGGGGGAGGTGGGCTAACAGCCCCCATCGCTCTCAAAGTCCTGAAAGACAGAGGCAGAGGATAAACCCTCAAGTTCTGGAAGATCGCGTGAAGGAGTAGGACAAGTTGATACGAAGGATGGCGGCGGACATGGAGTCAATGAAGCGCCAGATAAAAGGAAAAGGGGTGGCGACAGGAGAAAAGCACAAAAGCAACACGCCCCCTCGCCACCCGGAAGATCGTGGTAGGCATACCACACCATCGTAAGCAGAAAGTAGAAGCCTAAGAACAGGCGACACTCGATCAAGGACTTACAAGACTCGTTACTCCAGGTCTGAGAGAACGAGAACTGAGAGGTCATATACTGAGGGAAGCACCTATCGGCCCTCGCACATGCACCAGACGTCATCTAGGCACACGGAGTTACCCAGAGCATCTGACTTGCGAACTGTGCTTGAAGAAAGGGTACGATAGAAGGAGGATGTTAGGCACGCGACCTGTGCAGAGTTTCAGCCCTTCAGCGGTTGGCCCCTCGGATGCATGGGAGCGTCGAGGTAGGAATGCCAATACCGCACCTTGCTTATGAACCAACAGACAAAGCATTAGCAAGGCTTCAGAGCTCGCCGTTCGTTCCGGTAATTGAGAACGCGCCACTACTTTCGGGCTTCAACCAGCCTAAATTCACTACTTATGAAGGGAAAATAGACCCCTACATGCACTTAAGCCACTTTCGCCAGGTTATGGCAGTATACCAGTGAAACGAGGCTTTAATGTGCATCCTATTCCCATCTAGCCTTGGCAACCTAGGTTTAACCTGGTTCGAAAAACTACCAGAGGGCAGCATTGCCTCATGGGCGCAGTTGGCAGATGCGTTCGTGACAAGATTCAGAACGAACACCAAAACGCCAGTGGAGATCGACCAGCTACTCTCCATTGACATGGGTGACAAAGAAACATTGAGATCCTACAACAGTCGCTATTGGGAAAGCTTCAACCAGATTGGAGATTGCCCCACAAATCTTGCCATCGCACAATACAAAAGAGGTCTGCCAGTCGGAAACAAGTTGAGGGACTCAATTACTATGACGCCGCCCCTCACGATGGAGGCCTTAATAGAGAGAGTGCACCAACATATTTGCGTGGAGAAGGATGACGCTCGTGCTAAAGCAAAATCTGGGACAACAGCAATACCAGATAAAAAGACTTTAGCAAAAGTCAACATGGTAGAACAACCAAGCAGGAATGGGCGAGGCAGGCGGGCTCACAGAGAGGATCCAAACAAAAGAAAGTTAAGAGTTCGCACTGCCATTACCACAGTGTTCAAAAAACCAATCTACTGGATTCTCAGTGAAATACGCAACGAACCTTTCGTCCGATGGGCAGCCAAATTGGGAGAAGCCCAAAAAGACTACGATGAATGGTCCCGGTGCACCTTCCATGATGAAAAGGGGCACCACACTGAAAATTGCACGCCGTTGAGGCAGCATTTGGAGGAGTTAGTGGCGGCTGGGCACTTGGACCAGTACATAGAAGGAGGAACACAGCCAGCCCCCCAGAACCACAACATCCTAAATGGGATGCCGGTCGGCGCTCCACCTCAAGGTGTAATTAACGTGATACATGGGATATTTGAACCTGAGCGGGTATGTGAGCTCAGGGGAATGATCAAAAAGGCTGAGCACTTGAGGAAGGTATTAAGTGCACTTGGTGGCAAGGATATACTGCCCTCACAATGATGCACTGGTTGTCACTTTACGCGTCAAGAATTACGACATCAAGCGGATTTTGATTGACCAAGGGAGCTCATGCGAGATAATGTATTACAAAACCTTCAAACAACTGAACTGGAGGACAAAGACTTGGCACCTGCAACATCTTCCCTGATCGGATTCAACTCAATGCCAGAGTGGCCAGTGGGCAAGATAATCCTCCCAGTCAAAGTAGGAACCATGACAAAACAGGTGGAGTTTTGGGTATTAAAAGCCCCTTCCACCTACAACATAATCTTAGGGAGGACATGGTTGCATGCCATGCGATCGATAGCCTCAACCTACCATCAAGTATTGCGGTTCCCCAACGAAGCCGGAGTAATTGAAGAGGTCTTTGGAGACCAAGTTATGTCAAAACAGTGCTTTGTCACAGTAAATGGCAACCGCGCTGCCAAAGGGTATGTACAGATGGTGGAAGAGCCTGAGAGCAATGAACTGTTCGCGGATGTCGGCAAGGTAGCTGAACAGAAGGCAGTGGAAGACTTGGTACAGGTAAGGATAGATGAACAGACCCAGAAAAGTTCTTTTTTCGTCTTTGTCCAGCACTGAGAGAATAGAGGTCATGGAATTCTTAACCTCTAACATCGAAGTGTTTGCCTGGACACCATATGACATGCTTGGCATTGACCCAAACTTCATCTGTCACCAACTGAACGTCCACCCAACTGCCAGACTAGTTATCCAGCGCACTCGCAGATCAGCACTCCACCATGCCGAGATAGTGGCGGAAGAAATGGGAAACCTGCTGGAGGCAGGAGCCATAAGAGAAGTGCACTATCCCAGATGGATTTCCAATACCGTAGTAGTGCCAAAGAAGAACGGAAAATGGCGTGTCTGCGTGGACTACAAAATAGTCAACAAGGCATGCCCAAAGGACAGCTTTCCCCTACCACGGATAGACCAACTGGTAGACCTGACGACAGGACACAATCGACTTAGCTTCCTTAATGCGTACAGAGGTTACCATCAGATCGCTATGTATGAACCAGATCAGGAGATCACATCCTTTACAACGCCTAGAGGATTGTACTGTTACAAGGTCATGCCCTTTGGCCTAAAAAAAGCAGGGGCAACATTCCAACGGATGGTCACCAAGATGTTTGAACCATTGTTAGGTAGAACAATGGAGGCTTACATAGATGACATGGTGGTCAAGAGCAAGGATGAGAAAGACCATCTCAGGGACCTAGATGAAATGTTCCAGATTCTGAAGAAGAACAAGTTGCGCCTAAATGCATCCAAGTGTGCATTCGGCGTAAGATCAGGCAAATTCCTAGGCTTTCTGGTGACCAACCGAGGTATAGAAGCAGACCCTTCTCAGATCAAAGCAATCCAGGATCTAGAGAGGCCTAACACAGTAAAAGAGGTGCAGCATCTCACTGGCCTAGCTGCTACACTCAACCGGTTTATAAGTCGGTCGTCAGACAGGTGTCGACCATTCTTCCAAGCATTGAAGGCCAAGTTTGAGTGGGATGAAGAATATGACCGCGCCCTAGAAAGCCTGAAAGAATATATGTCTTCTCCACCATTGCTAGTAACCCCAATACTTGGAGAAGAGCTCTTTCTGTACTTGGCAGTTTCACAGCACGCAGTCAGCGCGGAAGGAATCCAACACATGCCCATCTTTTATGTTAGCAAGACCTTGCTGGGCGCAGAAACCAGGTACTTACTGTTGGAAAAACTGGCCTTAGCCTTGATGATGGCCTCAAGGAAGCTATCGCATTACTTCCACGCCCACACTATAATCGTCCTAACAGCTTTTCTCCTAAAAGCTTTGTTTGAGAGGGCGAACTTTTCTGGGCGAATCTTGAAATGGGCGGTGGAATCGGGACAGTTTGATATCAAGTTTCAGCCTAGAACCGCAATAAAAGCCTAAGCTTTGGCAGACTTTGTGGTAGAGTTCACACCAGGAAGTCATCACATATGCCCAATTGACTTGACTGGTACAACAGATGAGGGGATGGAAAGCGCCGCAGGAAATACGCAGCCCCCAAGAAAAGATGCCCAGCCACAGCCCAAGGCGTATCGGATTGAAGAAAGGGTGGAAGAGGCAAACCATGCCATTCCCAGTGAGGCCTCATCAAAAGCAGAGATTTGAGGCAGTCTGATAGTGAAGATACAACACCTACAGCAGGCATAGACTTGGAAGAAAACATCAGCAACACTTACGACCCCAAGACATCATCCGACCCATCCACTTGCTGGAAGCTATTCGTTGGAGAGATGTGGAAACTCTTCGTGGATGGAGCATCCAATAGGCACGGTGCAGGACTTGGCATATTCCTCATTTCACCAGATGACTTAGTAGTGGAACAAGCAGTCAACCTGGGCTTCCCAGCATCAAACAATGAGGCGGAATATGAAGCACTCTTAGCAGGCCTAAAATCAGCACTCTTCATGCAGGCCATCAAGCTAATGGTTTACAGTGACTCCCAGCTGGTAGTAAACCAAATTTCAAGCGACTACGAAGCAAAAGATGAGAGGATGGCTAAGTACCAAGAGTCAGTCAGAAGGGAAATCACGAAATTTGAAGTAGTACGGATAGAGCAGATCGGCAGGGAAGAAAAAAGTAGAGCAGACGAACTAGCAGGCTTTGCTTCGATGGCGGATACATCCATCCCACATCCGTTACTGATTGACTACCTACTAAGACCAAGCATTGAAGAACCCGAAATGGCTGAGGTATGTTGCGCCGAATTAGGCCCTTCATGAATGGATCCCATTATAATGTTCTTAAAAGACGGCGTCTTAGCAGAAGAAAAGAAAGAAGCCAACAAGATCAGAGCAAAGTCACAGCGATTTTGGCTCTCCCCATCAATGGCCTTGTACAAAAAATCCTTCACAGGACCTTACTTGAAATGCGTCCATCCCAGCAAGGTCAAGGCATTCTTGTTCGAAATACACGAAGGCGTATGCGGAAGCCACCAAGGCGGAAGATCATTGGCTTACAGAGCAATTTCGCAGGGATATTGGTGGCCTTACATGCAAGCAGATTCAGAGAAGTATGTCAAGAAGTGCGAGAAATGTCAGAAGTTCGCACACCAAATACATCAACCAGCCAGAGAACTCCTACCATTAACTAGCCCATGGCCCTTCGCAATGTGGGGCTTGGACATAGTAGGACCACTTCCAACGACACCCAGCAACAGAAAGTTCTTTCTTGCAGCAACAGACTACTTCACAAAGTGGGTGGAGGCAGAAGCACTCGCATCAATAAAGGAGAAAGATGTGAAGAAGTTCGTCTGGCAGAATATCATCACTCGGTTCGGCATACCAAAAGCTCTAATATCTGACAACGGCACTCAGTTCGATGGCAAAATTTTTAGAGGCTTTTGTGAAGAATACAAGATAGAATTCTACAACTCTACACCGGCATACCCCCAAGCAAATGGCCAAGCGGAAGCATCAAACAAAGTCGTCTTGGATGGATTGAAGAAAAGCTGGAGAAAGCAAAAGGCAAGTGGGCGGAGGAGCTCCCTCATGTTTTATGGGCTTACCGTACCACACCTCGGCGGTCTACTGGAGAAACACCTTTTTCCTTAGCCTATGGCATGGAAGCAGTAATCCCACTAGAAGTCGGCCTCCCTACAATTAGAAGTGAAAATTTTGATCCAGACTTAAACGGAGAAGCCATAGCATTGGAGCTCGACCTTGCAGAAGAAAGAAGAGAAAGAGTACTGGTTCACATTGCCTCATACCAGCAGGAGTTATCCAGAAAATATAACAAGACAGTACATCCGAGGCAATTCAAGATTGGAGACTGGGTGCTGCGCAAAGTAATGGGAAACACCCTGGTCCCCGGAGATGGCAAGTTAGGGCCTAATTGGGAAGGACCATACAAAGTGGTTGGATTAGCAAACAAATGGGCATATCACTTGGAAGATGGAGACAGCAAGACCATTCCCAGGCCGTGGAACACCGCCAATCTCAAACTATTTTATTTTTAGCTTTTCATCAAAGTACTTGTAATTTTTCTTTTCTCAATAAGACAAGTAGTTTCCTTTTCAGCATAATAGTTTTCTGTAAAAGTTGTTTTAGTGAGCTAGGGCAATGAAAGCAGTGTTGGCCGGAATAAACCAACACTTGGCTCTAGGTTGGCAAGAATAACCAACTTTGAGCTCTCTTAGCAAGATTAGGATCTATGCTGAAGAGGTTGGCTGGAAAAACCAACACTTACTTCTCCTAAGCCGAGATAAGGATCTAGGCTGCAAGAAGTTTGACTGGAATAACCAAACACTTTACTCTAAGTTGGCAGGAATAACCAACTTTGAGCTCTCTTCAGCCAAGATTAGGATCTAGGCTGAAGAGGTTGGCTGGAAAAACCAACACTTACTTCTCCTAAGCCGAGATAAGGATCTGGGCTGCAGGAAGTTTGGCCGGAATAACCAAACACTTTACTCTAAGTTGGCAGGAATAACCAACTTTGAGCTCTCTTCAGCCAAGATTAGGATCTAGGCTGAAGAGGTTGGCTGGAAGAACCAACACTTACTTCTCCTAAGCCGAGATAAGGATCTAGGCTGCAGGAAGTTTGGCCGGAATAACCAAACACTTTACTCTAA
The DNA here is from genome assembly GCA_030407325.1 of Camellia japonica. Lineage (NCBI taxonomy): Eukaryota > Viridiplantae > Streptophyta > Magnoliopsida > Ericales > Theaceae > Camellia > Camellia japonica. The sequence continues at coordinate 47,120,239 of JAPPVO010000003.1, forward strand.
GTTGGCAGGAATAACCAACTTTGAGCTTTTTTCAGCCAAGATTAGGATCTAGGCTGAAGAGGTTGGCTGGAAAAACCAACACTTACTTCTCCTAAGCCGAGATAAGGATCTGGGCTATAGGAAGTTTGGTAGGAATAACCAAACACTTAGCTCTAAGTTGGCAGGAATAACCAATTTTGGGCCCTCTTCAGTCGAGATAAGGATCAAGGCTGAAGTGGTTGGCTGGAATAACCAACTTTTAGTACTCTTCAGCCGAGATAAGGAACCAGGCTGAAGAGTGGTTGGCTGGAAAATCCAACACTTAGTCTCTTCAGCCGAGATAAGGATCTAGGCTGAAGAGTGGTTGGCTGGAATAACCAACTTTTAGTACTCTTCAGCCGAGATAAGGATCCTAGGCTGAAGAGGTTGGCAAGTATGGCCAAACAGATTACAAGGTTAAGACCGAGATACGTATCTCGGCCAGAAAATATTATACTTTATGCATTTATGGTACGAAAATAAGCACAAGCATAAAGTCAACCGAACAAACAGTTAAACAAAAGAAGATTTCATTGAAAATTCAAATCAAAGGTACAAAAGATGGGGCCTCAGCCCGGTTACACATTCTTTCCAAAGAAGTAAAAGGAAGCAAATACGGGATCAAGCAAAAAGGTCGTCAAGATCCGCATCTAGATCAACTCGAAGCCCGGTTTCAGCAGGAAGCTCGGTCACATTTTCAACCAAGTCTTCCACCGGTGGCTCCACCCGAGCTGACTGCACAGCAGGATCATTAGCGACGACCGGGGCATTGTTGGTCTCTGGTGCTTCTTTTCTTCTCCCTCAACTTGAAGAAATTTTTGTTGTATGGCGTTGGCATACTCCGCCATGTAGCTTGGTATGAAATATGGAGGAGGGTTCAGGAAGACCTCGGTCTCTTGGCCATGACCGAGCTGCGCCACAGCTACCTTCCATCCACATTTGAAAAAAATATCCTTAGCAGCTTCGCACTACAGGATATAGGTGGCTTCACCTTCTTTGTAACCGCGGTCTTCCGCGTCTTCCACCTTCTTCTCCAGCTCGGTTATCTCGGCGTTCTTCTTCCTCTCGACTTTAGCAAGCTCACGCAGATACTTATCCTTCAACTCGGCTAGAGCTTTATGTTTCTCCGCTTCAGCCGAAGTGACTAGTCTGGTGAGTCGGGCTACTTCAGTGCGTAGCTCGGCCATTTTTTGCTGGGACTCTTCTAGTTCAGCCGTCTTCGCATTGGCCTCTGCTACGGCCTGCCATGTGGTCTTTCGAAGTTCCAGCACGTGCTTGTGAGCGACGTGGTTCTTCTATAGGGCCTAGAAATGAAGAGATAAACAATTTGAGTAAAACCGAGTAAATAGATGCACAAAATTGGAAAGCAAAAGGAGAAGTACTCACCAACACCATCGATTTGGCAGTCGAGCGGATGGCTTTTAGCTTGGTAAGGTGGTCATGATGTTCCATATTCGACTGGCAGACATACACTCTTGGCGAGGTTGAAAGCCAGCGAATGGTCTTTTTCTGCCACCACCGAGTCAATACTGGTGATAGCTCGGCTCTTGAAAGTGATCTTTGGTACCCACTTAGAGGAGCTAGCTGGTTGAGCGCTCAGGTGTGGGCTCGGTACTGTTGTTTGGGGAAGCACGGTTTCATCCTCATCAACAAGGCGTGGCTCGGTTGTGGAAGTCCAAGCACGCTTGCTTGGCCGAGATGATGAAGGCTGAGCGGTTGGAAGGGCTACCACGGCCTCTTATGTTTGGCCTGCTTGTGGTACCTTGGCCTGATTTGTTTCGGTGATAAGGGCCCTTACTGCTCTCTTCTTGGCCATTTCTTGTTCAGCAGTTAGTGGGATCAGATTGATTTGAGGTAGCGTCAGGGTTGGTTCTGGTGAGGGTTCCAGGAGGAAATCTGTCACCCTGGTTTTCCTCTTGCTGCTGTATCTGTATGTCGGTTCAAAGTTGAGTAGCTGGGCCCAACCTCGTTCGCGGTACCGGAGTACGGCGCGGAGTGCGTCAAGATTGGGATTACTGTATTGTGACTTTAGAAAGTCCAAATCTGCATAAGGAAAAAAGCAACGGTTAGCACGGTGCGAAACTAATAAACAGAGTAAAGAACGCACGAAGCTAAAGCCCAGGTATTCATACCAGCTACTCCCTTATTCCAGTTAATTCGGTCGCCCGGATCTAGGCTTCTTGGTCTTCAAAGTTACTAGAGACCCAGAAAAAGTCGTCATCATTTACATCTTTGTCTGGGGTATTTTTTATTATCTTTTCTCGGCGTCTTCTTATTCTTAAATAACAGACCCAGCCATCTTCGTTCTGGCCAAGTGAATACTGGTGAAATAGCTTGGCTAAACCGAGATTAAGGCCAAGCCGGCGGTTTAGCTCGGCGATGCCATTTATTATTCTGTACGAATTTGTGGAAAGCTGGGTTGGGCAAAGATTTGTTTGTCTGAAGAATTCACAAAGAAGAGGCTGTACAGGGAATCTGAGTCCGATTTCTACAATAGAAAGGAGGGTGAAGGGAACGAAGCCCTGTTTTCCCCAGGGAGTGGTGTCTAGTTCGGCTAAACTAAGATGAACATCATCCGGGATGTTGTAGTCCCTTCGGAACTCGGCCATAGCCCCTGGAGAGTTTACTAAGAATCTGTATTTACCCATGTGGACTTAAAATAGGTATAAATTAGCTCGGTGTTGAGTATCTCGGCTAACACGTTCAAAGGAGTGCCTGGCCAACCTAAGTTAGTCTGAAAAGTGAAAAGGAAAAGTGTTAAGCACAGATCGTTGGACCGTGCTAAAAGAAACAAAGGCAAAATAAATGGAATCCTAGCTCGGCTACGTACTATATAGTCTGTTCTTAGCTCGGTTGAGACGAAGGACTTCAGCTCAGTTAAGCGGAACGAGAGGTTCCTAGCCCGGTTGAAGCTTAGGGTGTGGCATTCTTGGTTCAGGTTTGACTAAATCAGAGAGCTGGTTTGGTCCGAAGTGATAGCCCGTTCATTGGTTAAAGCTTTCTAGTTCGGTAGTGCGCACACCTAATACAGTTCCTTAGTTCGGCTAAGTGAAACAGAAGGTAAGACCTATTGGAGCTTAATTTAGTTCAGCTAGGTGCACACCTTAAGTGCAAACAGGTTCCTAGCTCGGTTGGAATTCTATTTTGGACCAAATGCATCGTCCTTCAGATTATTCATGAATACAGTGGTTCTATTACATGGTTTTTTCCCAGAAAAATGGAAACCAAAGTAGTATGTTTTGAGAAACATGCGAATAGTATGCTACATACTACAGAAACTAGACAAACAAAAAGGAAGTGGGGTTGAGTTACTTACAGTTTGAAGACAAGAGGATGAAGATCGAGATCGCAAGGAAGAGCTTCGCAGACACTGTGTTTGGAAAAATGGAGGCTGAGAGAGAGAGAAAATGATAAATAGTAGAAGTGGTGGATTCAAAACATAGGGTTTTTGGTTAAGGCGTATGGAAAAGGCGGACTATTCAAAATGCGCGAAGTACGAAGACGGCTGGGACAGCTGTGCTTGACCAATGGGGGTCAGCCACGTGTCCGTGGAATAGAAAGCGATTCAGTTTTGCTGTGACTGAAAAGACGTTTTTGACCAAACTGTTTGGTAGCCCGGCAGCGTTTTAGCTCGGTTGAAAGGCTAAAGTTTTTTAGCTCGGCTGGTGACAAGTAATCCCAATCATGCTACGCAGATGGAATTAAGGGGCAATTGAGAGGGTAATTTATAATTGGGCCGAGGTAAGGGCTTCTTTGTGAGTTGGGCCGCTCAATGGACTGGGGTAAGGTTTGACGTAGCCCGGTCTTAGAGCTAGCAAGTTTGACCTAGGCGAAGTTCGGACTGAGCTATGGATTGAGGAGCTTGCGCCTTGCGTGACCGACCTTATCCTGGTTAGCCCGGTGAAGGATTGCTGCAATTAGCTCGGTTCGAACAACTAGAACCGAGGTGTACTTGGATGGGGACCGAGCTAGGCACTATGTACAGAATCACCAAATCGAGTATGTCAAAGGGCAAGTGTTAGCTCGGTCGTCCTGTCATCCAACCGTGGTAAAACCATCTCACTTGGTTTAAGCAGTGAGGGGGGTGTTGAAGGATAAGTATTATCTTCTAGGAGTGTGATTCCTAGGAGGATTGTACTTGGAGGAATAAGAGTCCTACTAGGATTGTGCTATGCGGAACCTATAAAAGCTCATAACATAACCTATGTAGAGGTAACACAACTTTAATTCTCGAATACATAGAGCTTTTGTCTATTTGTCTAATTTGCTGACTTAGGCATCGGAGAGGTATCCGGCACACACCCGCCGGCTAGCTCACGTTTGTGTTTTCAGGGAGTAAAGCGACGACGTTTGGAGGAGCGCAGACTTGATCAACAGGATTATACGAGAAGAATTATTTCGTGCTCGTACAGGTTTATATTTCGATTTTGGATTTCTACGAAATGAGTTTCGATTTTGGGTTCATATTTGTGGGTTTCATCAACTAAACCTATGAGGATTTCAGAAAATTATTGAATAAGATTTCTATGAGCAAATGGGTGCTGATGACATGGGTTTCTATTTTGGGATTGAAATATTAGCATTCTGTTTTTGGTTTGGTTTTGTTGCATTATAGGGCTGTTTGCGAGAACTATTTACAGAAATCAAAAAGGCATAATCAAAAGCCCATTTTATTTTGCACCCTGTTTTTGGTGATAATAATTCCTATAATCTATTAAATTGTGTTGTTGAGGATGAGCTTTAATAGCAAAAACAAAAATGTTAAACATTTTAAATGACAATTACATGTTAAGAATCATATCAAATGGGGGTTAAGGAAAAATAGATTTCATGTTAAGAATCATTTTTATTTCATCTTATGGGTTGAGACTCTCTTTAAAAAAAAATTCTGAAGCAAAAATCTCATTGAACCCTACCAATGACAATTACATTCGGACCACACTGAAATTGAAACATTAAAGGGTGTCTTCCTCTAATAAGGCACCAAAGCTCTCAAAGGACTGATAACTAACCCATAATCTATTAAATGCTGCTGTTGAGGATGAGCTTTAATAACAAAAACAAAAATGTTAAGAGATTTTAAAAATTTTATCAAATGTCTCAAAATACAAAATAAAATTATGTATTGTGTTTTTTTCTTTAATAATCAATTGGGTTTCAACACCCACTTCTCTCTGTCTCTATCAAATGGGGGTTAAGGAAAAATGGATTTCATGTTAAGAATCATTTTTATTTCATCTTAGTTAAATGGGTTGAGACTCTCTTTAATTATCAACGGTCATAATTATCAATAGTCATATTTTTACTCACCAAATATGGGTTGACAAAATGACGGTTTATCAGAATTTTTTATTTTTGTCATTTTTATTTTGTTCTTTTTCAATTTTTTGTTTGATTTCTGATTGTGTTTTGTTCTTACTTGCAGATTGTTTCTCGACGCTCTAGTTAGTACTTCAATCTCTGTTTTTTTGGATTCTCTCTCTCTCTCTCTCTCTCTCTCTCTCTCTTAGTTTGGCTGTTGATTGTTGAGAGAAAGAGGAAAATGAAGTTTGAATCTTATGCATTGTTGTTTGGTATGTGAGAAAAACGAAGGAAAAGGAAATTGAAAGTTTTAACTTTCTTCACTGTTTCATTGCTCATAAAACATATAATTAAAAATAAATAAATAAATAGAACTTTTGAATGGAAAGTATGGAAAAATGGGTTAAGGAAAGATATTTTGATTAAATAAGCTACTATGTAATATAACTCATGGGAGTAAATAAGCCACTGTATAGTACAATTTTTATGAGAGTATTGAAAAAGGCATTTGTAATTATATAGATAAGACAAAAGATATTTGTAATTATCCAGTTATATTGTGGTGAAACTTTTTATAAATTTTTATTGTAGTTTTTTTACTTATTTTTTTCACATTTTAAAATGCAAAATTAGTAATTAAATTTCTATATTGAAGTTTTTTAAAATTTTATTCATAAGTAGTATAATTTATATTTTTTTATAATTTACTTTTTTTTTGTTGGTGTGGTATACATTAGTCGTTAGTAGGAAAAGTGGCAATACAATCCATAAGAATTTAACTGTTATCAATACAAAATTACTATATAGAATCAGCCGCAAAATCATGTATTGCAATAGTTCTACATTTTGGCCAATAGAGAAAAATGATAAAGTAAATTAATAGAAATGAAAAATGAAGAGAAAAGTATAAAACAGTAGCTGATAATATTCATATTTTAGGCATTTTATGAAATTAATCTTCATGTTTTAGGCACATAACAATAATGTTATATCGAAAGCTGCATTGGCTCAACGTGCACGGCGAGAATGCAAAGAAATGATAAGGCAAGCTCTTCATATCAATTGGGACAACGTTTGCGATGTGAACGAGAGAGATCGAGAGAATTGATTCCACCAAGCACAACTAATACTCCACCGGCTCAGAAAGGAGTAATGTTTACACATCTTACTTCGCCAAGCACATCTTTAGCTTCACAAAGGAATTGATAAAACATTGTATTTAATTCTACAAATACATATTCTTATTGTTAAGATTTTATTTTATAAATTTTATTTTGTACACAACAAATATTTGTAGGCCTACTCATGCAAGCCCATTCCTCCATGAGACTAGGAATATCGGTGTTGTTATTCGCGATGAGTGCAATCTTAATATTATTCGCAATTCTAAGGTAAGTAGAAAAATCAATTTCAACATTTTTTTTTTTCGTAATCTTAATAAATTCTATAAATACATGTTCTTTTTTCGTATTTTGAATAAATTTTATTTATTTTTGGTAGGCAAAGGAAAAGGAAAAGGCCAAGGCAATGTCTAAAGGAAAAGAAAAGGCAACTTCTTTTGACAAAGGAAAGGAAAACACATGTCCAATGGTATATATTCAACATTTTAAAAAAAGTATTATCGAGTAAAACAAAGCCAATCATATTGTTAAAGTGAAGATTGATTATGTATATTTTTTAAAATGTAAACTGTGTTGTCAATTTTTTTTGTGTGCTCTTTGTTTTCTGTACACTCAAACAAAGTATTTTTAGCTCTCTTTAACATTTCCTAAAAAATAATTGTAACCTTTATCAACTCCAAGAAAAACTTTATAACATCTAAGCAAAGGAACAGAGGAACATAGGCATAGAAAATATTTTTAATTTTCTTAAAATTATCATGAGGTAAGAAGAAAGAGAAAACAATAATTAAAAAACAAATTGTTATATCACAAGGCATGAAGAGGGAAAATGAAGCAAAATGGAAAATGAAGTAGGACAAAGAAAATGTAAAAATATTCTTAAAATTATCACAAGGCAGGAAGAAAAAGTAAAATATAATAAAATAACAAATTATTGAATCAAGAAATAAAATAGTATATAATATTTTATTTTAGGTATCAATGATTAATGTTCACATTTTAGGCACACAATAAAATGTTATATCAAAAGCTACATTGGCCCAACGTGCACGGCGAGAACGGGAGAAATCAAGAGAATGTATTCAACCGAGACAAACTTCTTTAATACCGTGTCGTCGTAGTCGTGCTTGCTTGGAACTAGGAACAAAGGCAACTGAGGACTCAGTCGTGCAAAAACGAACAATGGTTGCACATCCTTCCACATGTTCGTTCTCAATGCCAAGCACATCTTTAGCTCCACAAAGGAATTGGTAAAAGACTGTGTTTAATTCTTCAAATACATACTCCTACTATTACCATTCTATTTTAATTTACACAGAACCAATATTTGTAGGCCTACTCTTACAACTCCTTCCCTTCAAGAGGATCTATGTACTAATGAGGAATTAGAGGATATGCCTATGAGTCCAATGGTTGGTACTCGAGCACATATAAATTCATGTCGTCATTCTCTTGGCAAGATGGATGTATTATGTCCTTTCTGTTCAGCATTACATTGGATGGATGAAAAATTAGTAAAATCATCTCCAAACCGTCCTCTATTCGGAACATGTTGTTCAAAAGGGAAGGTTAAGCTTCCTCTGCTTATTACACCCCCTTCACTTCTTCAAGCATTATATGATGGGAATGATGATAAATCAAAATCGTTTCGACGTTATACTCGAGTGTACAATGCAACCAATGCTTTTACAAGTCTTGGTGCTACATTAGATCCAAGAGTACTTACTGGAAGAGGCCCTACATCATTCACTATCCATGGGGAATTGCGACATCGAACAGGATCACTACTACCACAATCAGGGCAAGATGCAGCTTATGCGCAATTGTACATTTATGACCCTGATTCAGCTTTAGAAGTTCGCAATCGTAGAAATCCTCAATTAAGAAGAGATGTTCTAAAAACTATTCAAGATAGTTTATTACAGGTTAATGCATTCGTTGCTAAATTTCGCCAGGCTCATGCAATTTTGAATCAATTAGCCTTGACAGACGAAATTTGCCTGCTCATCTCCACTACAGTTCATCGACAGATCGACGACGGTATAACCTACCAACTACAGATGAGATTGCAGTTGTAATACCAGGTGATGGAACCAAGGTTAGTGGAATGAGAGATGTTATCTTACATCTACATGGAAATAATGAGCTAATGCAAATCAATGAATGTCACCCAGCATATTTGCCATTACATTATGTTTTATTATTTCCACATGGTGAGCTTGGATGGGAACCTGAGATGAAACTGTGGGATGTTGAACGTGATCGGCCTTCAACTGATCGGCTTACTCAAATGGATTTTTATAGTTATCGTTTGTTTGAACGACCCACAGAGTATTCAACAATTTTGAGAGCTGGAAAATTGTTCCAAGAGTTTTTGGTTGATGCTTGGGCCGCAACTGAACAAAATAGGTTGACTTACTACAAGCTTAATCAAGGGAAGATCCGTGCTGAACTTTACCAAGATTTGACAGATATTGATCCAAATGACCTTCAACCCAATCAAATTGGTCAAAGGTTTGTTTTGCCATCTTCATTTCTGGAGGTCCTAGACACATGTTTGAAATCTTTCAAGACTCAATGGCTATCACACGATACAACCAACATCCAGACATTTTTCTCACCATGACTGCAAATCCTAATTGGCCAGAAATTACTTCGGCATTATTACCGCAAAAAGCCTATTGATCGTCCTGATTTAATTGCCCGTGTTTTTGAGTTAAAGAGAAAGTGCTTGATGAAGGAGATAGAAACAAACCGAGTGTTTGGTAATAAAGTTGCGCATGTTTTTACAATTGAATTCCAAAAGCGAGGCCTTCCTCATATGCATGCACTTCTATTTCTTAAGGGTCCAGACAAAATTCGGACATGTGCTCAAGTAGACAAATTGGTTTGTGCAGAATTTCCAGATCCAAAAGATGAACCTATGCTTTTTGAAACTATCAAGTGTTGTATGGTACATGGACCATGTGGTGCTCGAAATCCACAAGCACCATGTATGGAAAATGGTAAATGCACTAAGAGATACCCTCGAGCGTTCGCAGAAACAACTACTATGGATCAAGATGGATATCCTATCTATCGTCGTCGCAATAATGGTCAAGCTCATATTGTGAGGGGGAAAGAAGTTGATAACAGAGACATCGTACCATACAATGCATATCTTTCTAAACGTTTCAACTGTCACATAAATGTGGAAGTTTGTGCCGGAATGAGATGTGTCAAGTATATACACAAGTACATTTATAAGGGTTATGATCGTACAACGATGGTGTTGGGATTGATAAATGAGATCCAACAATATCTCGATGCGAGGTATATTGGACCTCTAGAAGCTGCTTGCGAATATTTGGTTATCCATTGCATGCAGAGATACCAACAGTTGTATGCTTAACACTTCATTTACCTGGAATGCACCGCGTTCTTTTTAATCCTGATGAATCATTAAAAGCAATTGTTTCTAGAGCTGGCCAACAAATGTCAACTCTTACTGGTTTTTTTGCATGTTGCGCTTCTATGGAAGATGAATGTCGATTCACTTACCAAGAATTTCCACAACATTTTGTTTGGCTTAATTTAGACAAGAGATGAAAACCAAGACAATAGGGATATGCAATCGGTAGAATGTACTTTGTTAGCCCTAATTGTGGTGAGAGATTTTATTTGCGTTTGCTATCAACTGTTGTCAAAGGACCAAAATCGTTTCAATGCTTACACACGGTCAACAATGTTTTGCATGATACATTTAAATCAGCATGTGTTGCAAGAGGACTTTTAAAAGATGATGAAGAATGGATACAATGCCTTAAAGAGGCTGCAGTTATGAAAACTGGTTATCAATTGAGGAGATTGTTTACTATTATTCTTACTTAGTGCTCTCCACTGCAACCATATGCGTTATGGAATCAATTTTCAATGCATATATGTGATGATCTTGCACATAAGATTCGAACATTGTTTGCCATTTCTGAACCAACTGAGGCTCAAATTGAAGACTATGGTCTATATCTTTTGAATCAAATGCTCCAAGAATCAGGAAAAAGTTTAATTGACTTCCCGCCAATGCCACAACCTTCTACAAATTGGAGTGCAGTAGTTGGTAACAGGTTGATATTCGAACATCAACAACTGCATAATGAGGCACAACAGAGATGCAGAAATTATTATTGATCGCCTCAACAATGATCAACGAACAGCTTATGATGCAATCACTTCCTCAGTCTTTGAAAATAAAGGAACTATTTTCTTTTTGAATGGAGGTGCCGGAACAGGGAAAACGTTTTTGTACAATGCGATTGCATTAAAGTGTCGCAGCCTTGGCCATATTGTTATTACTGTGGCTTCATCTGGAATTGCATCATTGTTATTGGTAGGAGGTCGTACTGCTCATTCAACATTTTCCATTCCGTTGGATGTATTGGAAAATTCAATTTGTGGATTTAGCAAGCAATCATTACAAGCAGAATTGTTTAGAGAAACAAAACTTATAATCTGGGATGAAGTTCCTATGCAGCATAGACATTGTGTTGAGGCAGTTGATCGCACACTTCGGGACACTTGTGATAGTGAAAAGCCATTTGGGGGTATCACTGTTGTTCTTGGTGGAGATTTTCGACAAATCTTACCAGTTATAACCAAAGGAGTCCGTGAGCAAATTGTGAATGCATCATTAAGACACTCTTTTCTATGGAAGGATATACATGTTCTGTCTTTAAATTTGAACATGCGCTTGAATCATGCAAATCTTGAAAATGCTAATTTTGCAAAATTCTTGATGGAGGTAATATTTCTTCAAACTTTTTCTCTATTATATGGTTCTTTTAAATTGACGAAATACATTTACGTTTATGTACTTTAATTGATTTTACTTACTATTTTATTTATTTATTTTTATAAATAGATTGGGACCAATCCTCAGGAAATTGTTAAACTTCCATCAACAATACACAAATGCCAAGATCTAAAAGACATAATCTCAGTAGTTTATCCGCAACTGGATGTGGCAATGACATCGACTGCAACATTTTTAACTGAACGTACAATTCTTTCTGCACGGAATGATGATGTCAGTGCTATCAATACTGCAGCATTGAATATTTTTCCCGGCAACACACATACTTATTTGGCAGCAGACAAGATGTCTGAAGATGATGAAATTGATCGTACTATAATAAATAGATATCCTAATGAATATTTAAATTCATTAGATCCTCCTGGGCTACCGGCTTTTAAGGTAGAGTTGAAAGTGGGTTGTCCTATAATGTTGTTAAGAAATATTGCACCAAAAGATGGACTGTGCAATGGCACAAGATTGATGGTTTCTAGATGCAATACTCGCATAATTGAAGCTCAAATTTTAACTGGAGAAAAATGTGGCAATTTGGTATTCATACCAAGGATATCCTTGACACCGTCTTCTTCAGAAATGCCTTTCCGAATGACAAGACGTCAATTTCCAGTTCGATTGGCATATGCCCTGACCATTAATAAATCTCAAGGGCAATCTGTGAAATTTGTTGGAGTTGATTTGCGCACACCAGTGTTTAGTCATGGGCAATTGTATGTGGCCCTATCTAGATGCACATCTTTTGATCGTATAAGTGTCCTCCTTCCCAATGATGAGCCAGATTCTACTACAAACATTGTTTATCCTGAAATTTTGTTATAGTGTTACTTATGGATCAAACCACTTTTGTCAAAAGGTACAATTTATTTATTGATAAATTTGTTTCTATTGATTACAAATTGTTATTTTTAAAATATTTTACTATATGTGTCGACTTTTGTAGGATTGGGTTAAAAAATATATGGAGCTCAAAAATAAATACAACTAGATTGCTTCGATGGGGATGTAACAAGGTAATTTCAATTTGAAAGTGTTTTGATATATATATAATTTTCTTTTGCTAATATACTAACTTTTTTTATTTTCATAAATTAGTAGATTGTCGTGCATGCTCCTCACTGGGGATACATACAAGTTGATACGAGGACTTTTTGGAAAGTGATGAGGCGCTCCTAGGATTTCTAAGAAAGAACAAGTTTGAATCTCATATTTATTTTTGTGAAAAGCGTACATATGCTAGCTACGATCCATATTTTGTAAAGTTTCCGATCGATGTGAAATTTACTTACAATAGTTTTGTAAAGCCTTTTATCTATGTGAAATTTATAACTAAGTTTAGATGTATGTTAGATAATATTCATTTGAATTGATTATGCTATGAGTTTGTTTTTGTAAATGTAACACACTAGGTGATATATTTTTTTTTTTTTTTCTTCCTAATATGCTCTTGAATTAGGTTAAACAAAACTAATCATATTTTTATTTGGTTATTTCTATTATTTATCAGGAAGGGTGTTGCATTTTCTTTGTATTACAGAACATTGGCTGGTGTGCTTAATTTGTTATTTGGCATTTTTTTTTGTATTGCAGAGCACTGGCTGGTGTGCTTAATTTGTTATTTGGCATTTTTTTTGTATTGCAGAGCATTGGCTGGTGTGCTTAATTTGTTGTTTATTTTTTTCTATTGCATAGCATTGGCTGGCGTATTTCGTCTGATTTTTATATATGTTTCTGTGTTTTACATTTTGTTTTTTGTTTAAAATCTTATACTTTTGTTGTGCTTGAATTTTACGTAGCATTTATGTGTTTACTTTTCACTATTTCGTTTACCTATAAATTTGGAAAATTTATGTTCAAATTGATTTATTCACCAAGTAGCATACAATTTATTTATTTTTCATTTATTTAATTTTCTGCACAATAAACTGACCACCAAACCATAAAAATTGGTAGATTTTAACCATTACATTAATTAAAATTGATGCAAAACTATAGCTGAGATCTCTCTTCTTTATTTCAACCAAAACTCATATCTAAAAAATGTGGATATAGAAATTTATTTACTGTTATTGGCTAGGATAATAAAATGCTTATTTTCTATTGCAAATTGCAAGTGGGTGACATAAACAAAAATACTACAATAGTAAATATTTGTGATATGATCTTTGTTTGCATTTGTGTCATCACTATTTTAACATTTTCTTAATGAATTGTAGCAATTTCCATCACATTGCCTCCACCAGTACTAATCATGGACCATACCATTTATTGCCCTTTAAATTTCTATTTGACAAACAAAAACGCAACTATTTTTGCATTGTGAATTTGAGTTCAAATACTATATCAATCACAATGATATTATTGAAACTTACTTATTGTTAAAACTAAAAATTTATCGCAAAACTTATTGTTGAATTCAATTGGACAGTTTTTATATGTTTATCATTAAGTTTGTAGCAAGGATGGTCTAATTTTTTTTTAAAATTTCTCCATCTCTCTAATTTTTATAATACAAAATATTTAAATTGAGTGGATCTGAAAAGTGAAAAATATTGATTAAAATATTAAAAAGCTCACTAAAAATAACAAAATACAAATTAAAATTTTAAAAACTATTTTTGAAAACTCTAAAACCAAGTAAGTTTTGAATTTTAAATTTGTAAAAATTATTTTAAATTTTTAATATATACAACCAAACAAAATTTTAAGTTTGACAAAATCTTTTCAAAATCTAATTATAAAATTCATTTGAAAATCCAAAACCATACAGATCATCTATTTATATTTTCACCTCAAATTTTTTTTCCAACAAATTGAATAAATTACATTTTAACCCAATAATTTTATATTCAATTACATTTTCATTCCAACAATATTTTCATCGTGCCTTCTGGCATGGACATACCCTAGTATATTATATACAAGGGGTTAAGATTTGATTCGATATATCTACAGAGTTGTAAAACCACACAAACATCCATTCCCATTGAGAGGCCAGTCTATGTAGTAGTTGTCTCTCTCCCCCAACAATTACTGCTTTTGGCCATCAACCCAACCACAACTCACCAGGCCAACACCATAAGGATTGGTTTGCCAAATGTTATTTTGGGTGTTTGGAGTTTGCCCTTTTCTTTTTTCTTTTTTTTTAAAAAATAAAATAAAAATAAAAATAAAAATAAAAATAAAATAAAAATAAAAATAAAAATAAAATAAAAATAAAAATAAATTAAAAGTGTTTAGAAAATTATAAAATAAAATATTCAAGATACTCTAATTCATAGATGGTTCAATTAAAATTCCATTCACATTAAAAAGATTCCACAAAAATGATATATAAGTTCACTTTTTAAATCTAGGGCGAATTACACTAACGGTCTCTATAGTTTGGGGTTTGTGTCACTTTGGTTTTTGACTTTTCAATTGTAATACATTTGACCATGAATTTTGAATCTTGTTCCAAATAAGGACAATTAAAGATACCATTGCTTAATTTTAAGGGCAAAATTGTCAATTTGATAAAATATAAATTAATTTGAAAAAAATAAATGTCACAAAATATTTAAAATTTTTAAAAATTATTTCTATCCATTAAAGATAAAATTATGTAAAATTGATAAATCTTTTAGATATTTATTTATTTTACTAAATTAATTTTTATTATGCGTTTGGATGATGATCATGTAATGGATAGTTGTTTTTATTTTTATTAAATTAGTTTCTATTTTTTTAAAAGTCAAATATAGCGACAACTTTGATATCATTATTAAACCAATCCATTAAATCAAAAAAATTCAAAACTAAAAATATTTCATATATTAAATATATCAATTATACATTAAAATGTTAACAACCATCCATTACATGATCTGTAACACCCCAACCCTTCATATGTCATCGATATTGTCCGCTTTGGGCCACGCCCGCACGGATTTGTTCTTCCCAGTGGGTCACCCATCCCAGAACTACTCCAGCTTAAGCACGCTTAACTGTGGAGTTCTGCTAGGGATTTCACCACTCGGGAAAAGGTCTCGATACTATATAATGGTCCAGGTTTTTACTTTTATAGCCCAGGAACTCCTCATCCATTCCCGATATGGGACACCAGGATCTTACAATCCACTCCCCTTAAGGCTGTACGTCCCCGTGCAGTAGCCTGCCAGCTCACAAGCCCGCCCACATGCACCGAGAAATGCCAGGGGCCCACACTCGGTACTCCGGAGAGTCGGCTCTGATACCATTTGTCACGACCCACTCCCCGTACCCAAGGGTTAAGCATCGTGATGGCCAGTAACTAAAGTTACCTCCGGGCAATTCTTAAACAAATTAATAAACGCGAGCGGAAATAATAAAGTGAGGGTATCAACATAATCATTGGAGCTTCTATTTAATTAAATTGTCAGAGCTGAACTATGCCTACAAAGTGTTTTGTGCCTACCCCACGCGCTGGCCCTGACATGTCACTTGAAAGTGGTAAACAATTATAAGCACATGGCAGAGTGAGAAATATTATACTAAGAGTATAAGGGCATAAAATTCACCATGGATAATTATTGGCTAAACAGAGCTTGATATTAAAATACAGAATATATTATACGGAAATCATTTAACATATAATACAAAATAATCATAACCACGGTACAGAACGGAACAAAACAGATATATGGACTCAAGAGGTGGCTCGCACGAATTCTAGAGGCGGCTCGCACGAATTCTAGAGGCGGCTTCCACAATAGTGTAGCACTTAGCTCCGTACAGCACTTTGCTCCACACTAGAAATCAGAGTGTCAGTGGATCCATGACAGACAAAGGGTCACAAAGTGACTAATCAGAGGGCCAATGGTTATTTGAGTCCCCCAAGGCATGGGACGTCCGTGGTGGTACTTATAAAACATAATTGTTTATAAGGTCATAGTCAAAAATATACTTAAATTTAAACAAACATATTCATGGGTTTCATTTCAACAAATAGAGTTAGAGGTGGTTCCCATAATAGTGTAGCATTTATCTCCGCACAGTACTTTGCTCCGCACAGAACAGAGGTCAATAGATCCATGACAATAGAGGGCCACAATGTGACCAAACGAAGGTCAATGGTTATTTAAGTCCCCCACGGCATGGGACTCCCGTGATGGTACGTACAAAACATAATTGTATATAAGGTCATAGTCAAATAATCATTAAAAGTTAAACAAACATATCCATGATTTCATTTTAAACAAATAGGGTTTAGAAAAGAATCCACGTAATTGGAATATTAATATAATTTATAAAACATAAACTTGTATGTAATAATTTATGGTAAGTCAAAATATACGTAAAATATATTATGGTGACTCAAGGTAGAATATAACTCACCTTAACTTTAATACCTCACTCTTTTTTCTTTACTTCTAGTATTTCTTCTCCTTTCCTTACTTCTGTTTTTTGTTCCTTCTTTCCATTCACAGCCACCTCTTTTTATACTAAATTTACTACTTGTTCAACACGTTTGGTGACACGTAGCCTCTCTAATTGCAGCCATCATCAAGCTAGAATCTTATCTCTCAAATGGATAAGTGTTGATTAGTTCCTTATTTATACATTGACCCCTAAATTTCGTATTAATTACATTGTTTTTATAAAATTACACATAATAATACAAATAAATCATATATTTTCCCAACTGTAATTAAATAATATTAGTATCAATTTTAAAGAATAATTAAAAATTTGGGTTGTTACACGATTATCATCCAAACACATAATAAAAATTAATTTGGTAAAATAAATAAATAAATAAATGAATGTCTAAAAGATCTATGAATTTTACATAATTTATCTTAGGTGGGTAGAAATAATTTTTAAAATTTTAAAATATTTTTTCGACATTTATTTTTATCAAATTAATTTATATTTTATCAAATTGACGATTTTGCCGTTGAAATTAAGCAATTATATCTTTAATTGTTCTTATTTGGAACAAGATTCAAAATTCATGGTTAAATGTGTTACAATTGAAAAGTTAAGGACCAAAGTGACACGAGCCCCAAACTATATGGACTGTTAGTGTAATTCACCCTTAAATCTAATGATTTGTAAGTGAGATGATTGATTGATGATTAGAAACAAAAAAATATGAGAGAGAAGCCTTGTATATTTTAACTGATTGTCACATTATTTTGTTTTAAAAATGGATTTAATTTTGGACTAGAATAAATGTCTTCTTATAAATAAACTCATTTTTATGATATTTTATTTTAAAGTGAAAGGTCTATATTGTATCACATCATTTTGAATAGATTTTTTGGAGACATCTCATCTCCAGTCGGCATTGTTTGGGCCCTGAGGCCCACTACGAGTCATGTTTTGATGATTTAAAATCGTTCATTTTATTGAACACTTTGTGTATTTCATCTTTCAAAAAAAATATTGGTTGATTCGATTATCATACATATTCAATTTATCAAGTTTAACACACACACCACTACAAGAAATTGCACTTTTGGCGATTACTTTTGGCAACGACGTCAATTTTTCATAGCTAAAAGTATATTTTTGGCAACACAGTGATGAATTTCATTGGTAAAAGTAGTCCTTTAGCGACGCAATTTACTACCGTCGCTAAAAAGTCATAACATTCACTAAGCGCCAAAATTATTGATTGGCGCCAAAATTTCAAAAATTTTAGCTACGAGGCTTATTTTTTAGCAACACAATGAGCGTTGCTATTAGTGTGATTACTTTTGGCGACGACAAGTTGGCGTGGGCAAAGAGTTAAATATTTAGCGACGATAACGCTATTCGTTGGTAAAAGTTTTGCTAGTAAAATGAAGTGATTTAGTGGTTTGTGTTTTTATTATAACTTTTGAAAGAGTTTTAAATATTCTAGTTAAAATTAAAGTGATCATTGAATTAGATCACAAAATGAACCCATCAAACCCAATCATATTCTTAAGTTGAGATGGCTAATTCAAGATAATTTAAATTTTTTCAAAGAATGTGGTTAGATTATCAATTTCAATATATTTGGTTTTATTTTCAGAAACTAGTTTCAAATTTTCTTTTTCTAAAAAACTAAAAAAAAATTGGGTGAAAAAATAAAAAATTACTTATTACACTACTAGAAAAATGGGTATATGACATAGAACCTTTTGCGACAGCATAATTATTCGTCGCAAAAAGCAAAAAGTTACTTTTTGCAACGATTAATATCTTGTCGCCAATAATCACTTTTTGCGACGGCAATTACTGAATCAAAAAGAGGGGAAAAAGGTAGTTTTTTTTTTTTTGGGCCATAGCCTTTGTTGTGCGGCCCTAATAGACAAAAAAAAATAAATAAATAAAAATAAAAAAATAAAAATAAATAAACCCTCCTTTTTTTTTCAAGCCCTTGGTGCCCAAAATCCCAAAATTTTATGATATCTTGGTGCCTCTGATTTTTCTTTTCATTTTCACGCTCAACTCTCTCTCCATCTGCAGCTCCATCTCCATCTTCTCTCTCGCTCAACTCTCTCTGATGTGCGACTCAGATATGTAGAGCATCAATGTCGAAGCCACCATTGCTCATCTTAATGTCGCACAGGACCACATAGTGTCCGTCAATCGTCCATCGTCGCACATCATCGCATGGCCACCGCCGCTCACCATTGCCTCGATGACCACCACCGCCATTGATGTCACCATCGCAAACCAGCAACCATTCTCTTCTTATCTCACATTACAATCCGCCATTGGAGCACTATCCCCAAGTATGTCCTTCATATTTCGCTCTCTCTCTCTCTCTCTCTCTCTCTCTCTCTCTCTCTGTATCTTTGTATCTCTATCTCTATTCCCCCAATTTCGGCCTCCAGGGTTTTTTTCGCATACCTTCAAGCAAACCCACCCCCAAATCGACCCACCCACTTTCATACCTTCTGCACTTTCTACTTCAGCAATCTGATTGTGGATGTCTCTTCTCTTCTTACTAGTGATTATTAGTTGTCCATGGTGCAAATTCCAATCTCCGACCTCAATATTTTCTCGCCATTATATCTCTGTTTTGAACAACACCTCATGATCTGGATCCCCTATTCGATTGCCTCCAATCATACATAATTTTCTCGAGCCTCGCATTCTCAATGTTAAGTAATTAAAGTAATGTTGTGCTTGATTTCATTTGTATTTTGCTGTTATAAATTCGATTCTAGTTAGCTTTTTTGTTTCATTCTTTGCTAATTAGAAGTGTTATGATCTAATTAGACAAAAGATAAAGTTCTATTCTAGTTTGCATTTTTTGTCTAATTCTTTGTTTGATAGTTAGATGAAGTCTTATGATCTAATTAGACAAATTGACGCGTTTTCGTTTCATGTTGATATATGCATCTTAGTTCAGATCCAAAATAATTCGATTCTAGTTTTTTTTGTATTTTTTTTAATTCTCTGCTAATTAGTTTTTGTTTGATCATTAGATGAGAAGTGTTATGATTTAATTAGACAAATTGTTGTGCATTCGTTTCATGTTGATACATGCATCTTAGTTCAAATTCAATCTGCTTACGCACCTTTGTTTGATCTTATTATTATTATTATTATTATTATTATTATTATTATTATTATTATTATTATTATTATTATTATTATTATTATTATATAGCTTTTCCGGAAACCTCAGTGACTTTCACTGTGAAATTGCAATGCCTGTATGTACGCTGCATTTTGATAAATTAAGGTCTGTCATCAACCTCCATGACTTTGTTGATTTCGTGTAATTATAATATATATTTTTTTGTTATTTAAGGTGTTTAAATTCATTTAATTTGATTATCTTTCATTTATTTCTTTAGCACACTCTGATGAGAATTTGGGATTAGGTTTTGGTCAGAGCAAAGTTTTTCTCGCATTCTGTTCTTTAATAGGCTTTTTCGGTACTTGGAAAGAAATTAACCTTTTGCCTTTTCTTTTCGGCTTTTGGTTTACTTTTCCCGTCTGTTTGGTTATTCAATTATTTTAATTGAACAAATAAAATTAAGAGTAATAAATCTAAATACCCAGCTGATAAAGAGTACAAACTATATAAATTACATCTTGAATTAAAGAATTTCCATTACAATAGGGACAATTTGAAAGGGCATACTCAGTTACATAGGCTTAGTGCTTTTTTATTGCATTTATTGAACTGAACCGAACCAAAACTACTTTCTATGGTTTGGTTTTGGTCTGATTTCACAGGTTAACGGTTCGATTATAGTTCTAATTTTTTTGAAATTGTAAAAAATGGTTCAACTTCTAGTTTACTTTAAAATGGACCAATTCGATCTGTGTACACCCCTATTGTTAACTGTAAACAAGTACATATGTTCAACCTTAGATTCCAAACCAAAAATGCTATGCATTATGAAAATTTATTCTTAATTTTATTTCAAAAGTGAGTATGTGGTGTAAATTTGAAATTATTAAGATGTGAGGCTCACCTATGAAATATAGATTATTGATTATATTTTCTCAGTAATATTTTTTGAATATCTAGTACTTCTGCATTATTAGGCGTCTCTTAAGTTTAAATTTGAATTTGAAGGCCAATAAGACCTACATAAGTCTTATTTTAACAATTTAAACCGTTCATTTTGTAGAGGGCATTTTATGTATAATCATAGTAAATTTCATTTTATAATGTTTATCTTTAAAAAATTAATGGCCTATCTTAAATAATTTATTCATCGTTCATTTTTTTCAAAGATAAGTATGACAAAAAAAAAAAAAAGTTACAATTATCAAATTAATTTTTTTTTCTATAAATGATATAGATGGAGAGATTTACAAAATAAAAATTTGAATTATCAAAACGAGACTGATAATGACATCTTTAAATGAGAAGTTATTGGTTAGTCTAGAGGCAGCGCCACGTGGAGGTCTACATAATTGTAATTGATAAAAGAGATGAAGTCTATGATTTTATATTGAGTGATTGAGAAATATAAAGAGATATAGAAATTTATGATTAGCCTAGGACATAGTCACGTCACGCCCCAGAATCAACAAATAATTTTGCCCTTTAAATTATCTCAAGTTTAAGTTTGAAATTAAAAGAAACCTAATCAATTGCTACATTGGGAGTAGAGTTCCACAACGAGCAAACCAATGCCCAAGCGTACCAAATTAATGCTCCCCCCCACCTTAGAAGAACGCTTGACCTAGAAGGGCCTCTCTCCCACTCCCCCATTCAGGAAACCCTCTTGCGATTAGGGTTCTTAGTCCCCCGAATTTGGTAAGCTCTTGATCTCTCTATACATATAAATATATATATATATATATATCGATTTCTATGTTATTTGTTTATTAAAGTTTGATTGCTTTTTAGAAGCATTGTTTTCTCATGAATTTTCTTTCTTCGCAGGCTGATTCCCCTCGAAAACGGTAATACACTCGTACTCTTACCCATGTATATGAATTTTTCGTATATGATTTGTTGGGACTTTTGATTCATGGACATGATCTTGCCTCTCTTTAATTGAAGATTGAATTTTTTTAATATATTTATATTATTTCTCTTCATTTCTCATACAGAGAACAACGGTTAAGGCTGGCGATATGACATTCACGACATTTGAAGGACTTCTAGGTTCTACTGACTATATTTTAAGAGGAATGCAATGAAAATGATCTATTTTGGGTATATTTGGGTTGTTTTGTTTTTTCTAATAAACAATTTAGAATTGAGAAAAAGCTTGAAATCCCTAAAATCTCAACCTTAAATTTACCACAATGATGTGGATTGCTACATGGATTCTGTTGATTCCTGTAAAATTAAATACCTTTGTCAGAATGCGTGCCACGTAATTGTGGGTGACTTTATGGGTCTCAAGTAAGACTCTTGATTTATCTATGTTTTGGGTGATGGGACATTTGAACATTTCTCTAATATGTGCTTGCGGACTATCAGATATAGGGGACTCCCCTAAAAAAAGGGCCCCTATTCTAAGAGAAGTAGCATAAGTGTTTTTTTTTTTCCTTGAACGTTGTTGATCCCTGTGCTGGATTACAACTTAGAGATCAGATGTTTAAATTTGTTGCTTCTTATTTATTGTAGCATAGGAATAGGAAAAAAAAAAGTTTTGGTTTCTACTTGGCGTGCTTGAAGCCTTAATTTTGTTGCTATTCTCTTTGAAGAGAGTTTATGTGTTTGTTTGCTTGTGTGGGGTTTCGAGATTTGTTCTTTCATTTGAAGAAAGATTGATAGGTTGTGTAGACATATGCTGGGAACTCATTTTTTGGAACTCGGTTATTTGAGGGATCAAAAACTTAGGATAGTGACAGGCTTTTTTTACTATTTTTTCATCCTTGCTTGGAAAAAATAGATAAATAATATGGAACCATCAAATGCTGCACGACTGCATGTGTCATTTAGTGAACAACTATGTTGTTTGGGTCTAGAGATATATGAAGCAAAGGAAACCTTGGTTCCTGATGATTAGTTGGTGTTAAGACACGAAGGTCGCAGTTAAAAGTGCAAGTGTTTCGGCTTTGTAAATGCAGGGTTTTTTTTTTTTTTTTCTTTTAAAAAGTTAGCCACCTCTCTAGGTGCAATCCAATTTCTTTGTCAAAACAGTAAAAATGTTAGTTATGGCATTTGCTTTGGTGAGTGAATTAGCATAGGATTTGATGAACCTGACAAGTAATAAATAAATGCATCAGTTCAAAAGCATGAATGCAAGATGATTTGGTTGAAACTTAAGAGGGTTCATGGGTTATTCGATATGATAAGTGATCTCAGCAAGTATGCAAGTTATTGAATTATTCAAAACAGAAGTGGGTCCCTCATGTTTGACAATTTGAGGAACCAAATAGCTATGTTTTCACTTTTTTGTGTTCATGTCAGATCTTTGCCCCTGCTCCTTCTAGCTGTAGAGGATGGTATTTTCAGTGATAGCTAGCGTATCCGACAAAGTTCTGTAGAATTGTTGGGTGATCTCTTGTTCAAGGTATATGCTGCTCGTCCTTTTCAAAGTTAGCTTTGTGGAATTTCTTCTTGTTTTTTCCTCGACATGGTCTGTTTCTTCTAGGTTGCTGGGACCTCTGGAAAAGCGCTTCTTGAGGGTGGTAGTGATGATGAAGGAGCAAGTACTGAGGCACAAGGGCGTGCTATTATTGAGGTTCTCGGAAGAGAAAAGCGTAATGAAGTTCTTGCTGCATTATACATGGTTCGAACTGATGTGAGCTTAACAGTGCGCCAGGTAATGCTGCCGTCAATATAATGGATTGCTTTGTTTGTTGATATTTTGCTGCCTTTTGGTTTTTGGACATGTAGACTGTAAGTGTGTTCCTTTCTCTCTCTCTCTCTCTCTCTCTCTCTCTCTCTCTCTCTCTCTCTCTCGTGCAGGCTGCATTACATGTGTGGAAGACCATAGTTGCAAATACTCCTAAGACTCTGAAGGAAATAATGCCAGTTTTGATGAATACTTTAATTACTTCTTTTGCATCATCATCCTCTGAAAGGAGACAGGTCTGCTATTCTTCTTGTAGTGTTTTCTAAGCTATGATAGGGTTTTGTACAGTCCCAAATAATAAATTCAGTTGCTCTTGTATTTTCAGGTTGCTGGACGATCTCTTGGTGAGCTTGTTAGAAAGCTTGGGGAAAGAGTTCTACCTTTAATCATTCCAATTTTATCACGAGGGCTAAAAGACCCTAATGCTAGCAGAAGACAAGTGAGGCTTTTGACCTTTAAATTCTACTTTGTGGATCTTATTTTCTTGTTTGCACTGGGCTTGATGAGAATCTCTGAAGACATGGCTGACAAATAGGTTTCTCTTGTTTTGGCAACATTTGGTTGACTTATTGCAGAAAAAATATATGTTGGCAACATTTTCCTTTTTTTTTTTCACTTCTTATTGTTTACATTCTTGGTGTTGTTTTAAATTAGTATGGATATCATGACTGTTTATCTTAATTGATAGCGTAGCATAGGCAATGTAAATTGTAGTAGTGATCTAAGAAGCACATACACACTTCTAAGAGGGTGGCATGTCCTTGTTGACACTGACATGTCAGATCTTTCTAGACCCGGAAATGCTTCGGACAATTGGTATACACAAGTGTCCATCACTTAGGCACATATAAAAGACATTATAAGTGTGAACAAAATAACATAGGATACAATGATAAAGAAAACAATTTAGATTTATATCTATTAATCTCTCCTTTTTTAATTTTTGTTTTAGTCCGCAAATTCAATTTTCTCTCCACCAACAGGGAGTATGTATTGGTCTGAGTGAAGTGATGGCCAGTGCTGGTAAGAGTCAGTTGTTGAGTTTCATGGATGAGCTCATTCCTACCATCCGTACAGCCCTTTGTGATAGGTTTGTTGATCAATTGCTCTGATTTGCTGGTTGACCTAATCTATTCCACTTCTCTCTAATCTTTGGTGTATGCTATATTATGTTTCTTGTATTTCTTTATAGCATGCCCGAGGTTCGTGAGTCGGCAGGCTTAGCATTCAGCACACTTTACAAGGTGCTCTTTCCTAATGTTTTTTAGTAATTTTGATTTTATTTTTAACATGGTACTCTGGAGCAGAAAAATGTATAATAAATTGCCATAATGTAGAGTGCCGGATTGCAAGCAATTGATGAGATTGTCCCAACACTCTTGCATGCTTTGGAGGATGATGAAACCTCTGATACTGCCCTTGATGGCCTCAAACAAATCTTAAAGTAAGATATTCCACTTCTTAGATTAAATGCTGGACTTCTTGTTGTTTTTCAGCTATTTTGTGGTCCTTAAATTTCTTTGCATGTTAACTTCAGTGTCAGGACTGCTGCTGTTTTGCCTCATATCTTGCCCAAGCTGGTCCATCCTCCTCTTTAGTATGCATATAGACCTCCATTTTTGGTAAACTGATACAGTTTTTAATCCTATTTTTTTTGCTAACACCTTTGGATATGTATCCAGGGCCTTCAATGCACATGCTTTGGGAGCTCTAGCTGAGGTTGCAGGTCCTGGTTTGGACTTCCACCTCAGTACTATCGTTCCAGCTTTACTCACTGCAATGGATGATGATAACATGGTATGAAACTCTATAATTATAACTTGTTTTGGTAGTACTTGTTTTTGATATCATTTTATATTTCTTGCTTTATTTTAATCCTTTTACTATGGTAATCAATAATTCTCTGGTGCTCTTTGAAAATTTAGGAAGTCCAAAATTTGGCAAAGAAGGCTGCAGAGACTGTTGTCTTAGTCATTGATGAGGAAGGCATAGAACCATTGATATCAGAACTTCTTGAAGGGGTTGGTGATCATCAGGTATGTTTTTGCTGAATTTTTGGGTTAATATTGTTTTCATCCTCTCTGTCCATCTCTCTTTTGTGACTGTTTTTTGGTTGCAGGCTTCAATTAGACGAAGTTCTTCATATCTGCTTGGATACTTCTTCAAAAACAGCAAGTTATATTTGGTTGATGAAGCTCCGAATGTGGTAACCACCCTGATTGTTTTGCTCAGTGATTCAGATTCAGCTACAGTTGTAGTAATTCCATATAAATAATCTGTGGTTTTCTTTTGCTCCTCTGTGGTGCATGTTGTTTCTTACCATTTGTTCAACAGGTTGCTTGGGAAGCTTTGTCTAGAGTTGTCAGCTCAGTTCCTAAGGAAGTCCTTCCTTCATATATAAAGTTAGTTCGTGATGCAGTTTCTACATCCAGAGATAAAGAGCGTAGGAAAAGGAAGGTTAGTATGGTTTTATTGCAATATAAATAATCACTCGTAGATGACACTGTGAACCATAATCACTATAATTTCCTTGGGCCTAATTTTTTTGGGGGCATCCTCAAATTAATCTTTTTCTTGCATGCAGGGAGGGCCAGTTCTTATACCTGGATTATGACTCCCTAAAGCTCTTCAACCATTGCTTCCTATCTTTTCTGCAGGTATGCCTGTTCATCTCATTCATCCGAGCTCTTATATAATATTCTTGTAGTGGTTGTGGCTTTATTTTCCAATCATAATAAGATGCTTTTGGATAATATATATTTTTTTCACTTTAATGGGGACCACACCAGTGTCATGCATGTTTTGGGTAATAGCCTAGTTTTGGGATGGTAGATGAGATATGGGATTATCAGCTGGGTTATACTTGCTCTTATTTTAAAGTATAATCTGTGGCTATTTGGTGAAATTGAAAATTTGCCATTGATATGGTGTGTTTGCTTGCACACTGCACATTGTTGATTTTTTTGATTCTTGAATGGTGACAAATTGGCCTTGCTTTTGCTGTGCTGTTCTTCTGCTTATACTAGAGCTTGTTATTGCTGATCTGTACTACAGCCTGTGCTGATCTGTTTTGTGCATCATTGCTGATCTGTTTTGTTATGCTCTTGGATTACAAAATGGAGTGAGGCAGTGCTGAGAGAGTCTGGTTTTGATGTTCTGCTGCACTACTGGTCCGGTATTGTATTAGGATTGGGAGTTCATTTTGTAGCAGTTTTCTGTGCGGAGTTGGATAAAGATGCACTTCTTAATCATATATTTTTTTCCTTGGTTCATGAAAAGAAGAAAAGGAAAGTGTCCTGTCTACCTATTTGTTCCATTACATGCTTCAAGTTTGCTAATTCTATCTAGTTGCACTGACAGTTAAGCTTGTTATGGATGAAAAGGTGAAGAGGTCAAAGGAGTATGCTTTTATTCAGTACACTAGTCAAGACGATGCCCTGCTAGCTCTAGAAAGCATGGATCATAAGGTAATAGGCGTATATTTGGTTGACATATTTCCACAAGAATGCTTACTTTATCATCATATAATAAAATACTAATTTATGGTCTTGCTTTTGTAGACTAACACCTTGTTTTCAAAAAAAATTTGCTTATTGATGGTTAGGGACGGCTTAAAAATGGGAATATTGCTGCTATAAAGGTTCTTTCACCTGAATCAAGTCAAGGAGTAAAGGAGTTCTTGACAGAGATTAGAGTGATTTCAGATATAGAGCACCAAAATTTAGTCAAGCTCTATGGCTGTTGCGTGGATGAAGATCATAGAATTCTGGTCTACAGCTACCTTGAGAATAACAGCCTTGCGCAAACACTTATTGGTAATTCCATCTATCCGTTCTTAGTTTGGTAGTCTTTACACTTATTGGATTGGTAATTTAGTCCCCTGTTACAAGCCTTTTTTTTCTTTATCAGCAAAAATAATTTATTGATGTAAATTAATTGAGTACTACTTAGTATGTCAAACATACATCAATAAAAATAAAAAATAAAGAAGGCGTAGGAGAAATGCATGAATGTTTAAGAACATGTGTCAAGTAGGTTAGCACATGATCTCAACCAATCAAATGTAAGACCTAGGCTAAAAAAAAAAAAAAAATAGTAATTGGCAAGGTACTAACTACCAGAACTAGTAGGTTCCCTATGGGGGTTGTCAAACACATACAATAAATTCTTGTGTGCAATACTTTTCAGAAGAAAAAAAAAAAGTGTGCAAGCCAGGATTCGATATTAGGGGTTTATAGTGTGAAATAGTTCAGATGAATGCAATAGTAGTGGAAACGAGATTTTGAACTTTGGGTAGCAACTGGGAAATAATATTAAAAAAAACATTAGGTACCACATGAGTGCTGCTAGGCTCGGAGTGGTTGTCCTTGTGAAATCTTAAAATCATGGCTGGAGGCATGTCCTTGAATTGTAATGGATTTTAATCAAATCCCTGTTGGGTTACTTTAACTTCAGCCCTAGAGTTTTTCAGTTACTTTGTAAATGTGATATATCTTAGTACATATTGATGCAGTGGGTTGCTATCGGTTGCCAATTCATAATGCATTTGTGATATAGGTTAGGGATGTGCACTTCTTGAAATTGGGAAATTATGCTTACATGAACAATCAACTAATTTTATCGTCTACTTTCTGGGAATAGTTTTAATATGGACAAATATATGAGTTTGTTTGTTTAAAGATTTAGATTTTTTGGGATATCCTTTTTTGTTTTCTTTGCTAGGTGCTTCAGAGGGTGTTGTACAGGTTGTTTGCAGGTTTGGGATCAAACAACACAGGAATATGAGAGAGGGCAAAAAAGCTAATTGGGCTTTGTTTTAAAGTTGTCATTGATTAATAGAGGCTGCTACCAGATCCTCTTTTTTGCTGGTGGCTGATGCTGCTGCTTGCTGGTCTGCTACTGCCGCTGCCTTGGTGGCTGATGCTTGCTGGGCCGCTGCTGCTGCAATGTTGTTGTGACGCGGCTGCTACTGGATGCTGGTCTGCTGCATAAGTTTGTGGGTGATTTGTCGTGCCGTTTTGCTTATCTTTGTTAGTTTCATATTTTCATTTTGTTATCTGATGTTTCTACTGTGGGTTCACAATTTGGATGTATTTGGGTATTTTAGTGAGTTTACCCTTTTAGGTTTTATACACTGCTTCTAAAAGCAGTATCAGCAGTGTTTTTTTTGCTTGCACATCAACTTTAGGTGATTTCCTATCAATGTTATTAGTTTATAATAGTGGTGCCTGAGGGATGCCTCTTGTAAATCTGTAAATCTTATAAAAATATATAAATTATTTTCAATTATTTTTGTTGGTAAATGTGTCGCCAAAAGTTTATTTTTGCCCACTCATATTGTGTTGCCAGAAGTGTATTTTTAGCCAATGCCAATTTGTCATTGCCAAAAGTAAACCTTTATCGACAAACAAATCGTCGGCAAATGGCAATATTTACCGACATAAATGTGTTGCCAAAAGTTTACTTTTGCCCACTCATATTGTGTAGCTAAAAGTGTATTTTTTGCCAATGCTAGTTTGTTGTTGCCAAAAGTGAAGCTTTATCGACAAACAAATCGTAGGCAAATGGCAACATTTACCGATGTAAATGTGTCGCCAAAAGTTTACTTTTGCCGACGCATATTTTGTTGCTAAAAGTATATTTTTTGCCCATGCAAATTTGTGTCGTGAAAAGTGCCACACAATTATCATATTTGAATGACTTTTACCGACGCAAGGTAAATTGCCAACGATGGATGAAGGCTTTTAACGACGACTATGTTCGTCGCTAAAGGTATTACTTTTACCAACGCAATGACAATTTCGTCGGCAAAAACTTTTGCCGACTCACTTTTGCCTACGGGTTGCCAACGTAGCTTTGTGTGTTGGCAAAACTCTTTGCCAACGAATTTTCCCTTTTAGCAACATATTTTGTTGCGTTGCAAAAAATGCAATTTTCTTGTAGTGCGCACACACACACACACACACAAAATTTAAAAACACAATTATTGTATATTTTTGTGTGACAAACATGATAAATTAAATATGTTATGATTATAATTGACCAAATTTTTTTTTGTGATACACGAAATATTTGACAAAATTAACAATTTAAATAATCAAAATAAGATATATAGGTCCCGTTTGGGATAAAGGTTGGGACTAAAATAGCCATATAGGACAAAATAAACTATTTCAGTCAAATAGAATAATAAAATATCACATCCAACCCATAATCATTTTATTTTTTCTTTCACAAAAATCAAAAAAGTTAAAAAATCTATTCCAAATGAAACTTTTTAACCCCAAACTTAAATAGTAAAAAAATTAAAAAATCAACTTACGTCCCAAATGAGCCCATAATGAACTCCATAGATATAAACAACGCTTATATGCAAATAAAAAAATTAGAACGATTATAGGCATTAAATTGATCCACTCACTCATTAAAGGGTGAGTAATTATATGCAAATAAAAAAATTAGAAACGATTATTTTAGAATTGGGAGAGTAGATGTGATTAATGCATCATGTTTATGCTTTGCTAATAAAATAAAAGACAAATTATACTAACAGTTTTTATAGCTTGAAACTTATATCATTTTAATTCTTGATTTTTTAATTGTGACATAATTAATCTGAAATTTTGAATTTTATTTTAAATAAGGACAATTGAAGATACGATTGCTCAATTTTATTGGCAAAGTCATCAATTTGATAAAATAAAAACTAATTTGACAAAAATAAATGTCAAAAAAAATATTTTTGAATTTTTAAATATAATTTCTACCCACCAAAGATAAAATTATGTAAAATTAATAAATCTTTTAGATATTTATTTATTTACTAAATTAATTTTTATTATGTGTTTAGATGATGATCATGTAATAGGTGATTGTTAGGTTTTTAATTTGTAATCGATATATTTAATATATGAAATATTTTTAGTTTTGTATTTTTTGATTTAATGCATTAGTTTAATAATGATATTAAAGTTGTCGTCATATTTGAATTTTGAAAAAATAAAAATAATTTAATGAAAATAAAAATAACCACCCATTACATGATCATCATCCAAACATGTAATAAAAAATAATTTAATAAAAAAAATAATAAATGTCTAGAAAATTTATCAATTTTACATAATTTTATTTTTAGTGGGTAGAAATAATTTTTAAAAATTCAAAAACATTTTTTTGACATTTATTTTTATCACATTAGTTTATATTATATCAAATTAATGACTTTGTTTTCGAAATTCAGTAATGGTATCTTTAATTGTCTTTATTTGGAATAAATTTTAAAATTTATGATCAAATATGTCACAATTAAAAAATTAAAGACCAAAATAATATAAGACCCAAACTATAAGGACCGTTAATATAATTTGTCACACGATTGATTCTTTGCACCATTTTTATGTTTGTAGTAAAGCTCTGCTAATAATGCAAGTAATAATTGAGCATGATATATGCTTAAGGAGTCTTTAAATGTGAGGTATTATACGATCGATTTTTTATGGCTTCGTTTGATATGTGAGTGATTTTTTAATTTTTTTTATTTGGGGTTAAAAAATCTCATTTAGGATGAGTTTTTTTTTACTATGTTGAGTTTTGTGAGAGAAAAAATAAATTGATTATAATTTGAATATGATATTTTGTCTTATTAATTTTTTTAACATATTTTATCTTTTTGTGACTAAAATAACCAAAAAAACTCATGCCAAACATAGCCCATACATAGTTAATTTTAATAATAGGGTATGCCAGGGTATCATATGATTGATCTTCTATATATACTTAATTTTATTTATGAGAAATTCCAATTCAGTGCAATTTTTTTTTTTCAAAAAGTACACATTAATGGAAAATTTAAATACATGAATAATTAAAATTCTATTTTTATTTTTATTTTTATGTATTTGTATTTTTTCAAAAGACGAAATTGTAATGCACAATTTTATTTAAGCGATGGTTCATTTTCAGTTGCTCCTCAAACTCTAATTTTTTTTGAATAGGAGAGAGCTAGTGACAATCATGTGTAGTTACACCTTATTAAAAATCGGTGTATATTTGAAAATAAAAATAAAAATAAACAAATCAAATTAATGGTAAATTTATAATTATTTAAAAAAGGTACCATTGATTTATAAATTTTTATAAAATAAAATAATATTCAAACCATTGATTATGGAAGTTATTAATTATCAGGTAGAGCAAAAATTCATTCTTATACGAATACTAGTGACTTCGTCAAGACTATCTAGGACAAATCATAAAAAGATTTTGCCACCTGCTACATATTAATCAGTTTACCTTAAGAAAATGTTATGAACCCTAAATAATCTACTAAATATTTTATCAAATCTCTCATATAAATGTAAGATCCACACAAATCACATGTGTGTGGTCCCACACCCATGTAAGAGGTTTGGTAAAACATTTGGTAGATTATTTGGAATCTCTAACATTACTCTTTACCTTAATCAGTGATTAGTTTGGACATTTATAACTTTGCAAGATATCATAAGATACATTTGATTAAAGGCTTTAAGGTCAAATATTTTTGTCAAAAATATTTTATTTATTTTTTGCTATTTGGTTAAATAAAAAATAAATAAAATATTTTTTTTAAAATGACTTATCTTTAAAAATTTCGTAAGTTAATTTTTACAAAGTTGACTCCCACTCATTACATTTTTAACACATTTAACCTTTTCAAATAAGTATTTAACTCAATAAAAAGTCATAAATTATATTTTATTGAATTAAAATTTCTATTTTAGGTAGTTAATATTTTTGTTTCAAGTGTTAACTAAACGCAAAAATATATATATATATATATATTTGTGTAAAATATTTTACGTCGAAACAAACGGAACCTAAACTTAAAATTTAATTTGAAAATGAGTGGTGCTATTATAGTCCAAAAATTAGATTTATTTTATAGATCGAATGATGTAGTAATCTATTAGAATATCTAAAGTGACTCTATCTTTAATGTCTTCTCTAATTATCAATCAATCATTTTATTTACACATCATTAGATTTAAAAAATAAATTTAAAAAAGTGAGCTTATATCAATTTTTTTAGAAATGAAAAGTGCAAATGTAAAGGTGTAATTGAGTTAGGCCTTGTTTGGAAATGATGATTTTTAGGTTTCGTTTGAGAATAGGCTATTTTAATATTTTTTTTTTTAATTTTTTGGTTAAAATATGAGGTAAAAAATTAGTATGTTTGAAATAAATTTTTGATTTTTTACGAAAGGATGTACAAAAAGTAGAGAGAAAATGAAAATTTTAACTTTTTGATATAAGTTGTCGGCTTTTTAATTTTTTTAGTGATTTTTTAACTTTTAACTTTTAAATTAAAATAGTGAGTTGCCAAACGAGACCTTAGTTTAAAAGTTACTATAACAAACTGTTAAATCATTATCTTTATTTTTTTATATTGTTGTGTAGGGTTGTAAATTTGGCCTGGTCTGGTCCAAGTCGGGTCTCGTGGGCTCCTTCCAAAATTTGGGACGGGTTGAGTTGATCCACAGGCCAGAAAATTAGGCCTAGACCCAGGGAGTATTCTGTCACGACCCAAATCTGCCCCTATGGGTTTAGCGTCGTAATCGGCCAGTAATCCTTGGATTACCAAAGGCCTCTTGACGAATTAACATATAGTTAGGGGCTGCGGAAGCAAATATACAAAACATACGAGGTCCAATGAGCTGTGATGACATATATGGGACAGAATAATCAAAAGTCTTTATAAACATACGAGTGATAACCAAAAGATATAATATTTACATACCACACTTAGGCGTATATGTCAAAAATCTCGCCCACAACTTAACAGACAAACATAGTCTAATATGATTACAAAAACAGCCACAAAACTTGACTTCATCCGGAACCTCCTCGGGAGGCGCAAAGGTTGGCTGACAAAAACTGAAACATAGGCTGTCAACTCTGGGCCTGGTTACGTGCTTGCTCACCTACATACATAATATAAATAGTGAGCGGAAGCCTAGTGAAAGTAAAAGGTTTTGATGAATGAAGTCCATACAGATTCAGAAATCATAATTCAGATTCATATTCGTATTCTTGTTCAGATGATATACAGAAATCATAATTCATGCTTAATCATACGTGGTACATCCATTAGCGCTAACAGAACAGATGCAGAACATATGGTGGTTATAAATAACCAGTTCTATAAAGGAACTTCCGGATTCGGGTAACAGAGAATATACATGCTGAGCTCCATGATAGAGCCTCCGGTATGGGTAACAGAGTGCAGACATATTAAGTTCCATAATGGAACCTCCGATACCGGGTAACAGCTAACAGATATCACATGATGCTAAGGATGCCACGAATACATTATTAGAAATTGGACAATAATTCATTGTACAGAACATATCATTTCAGAAAACAGATCTTATTTCATCATACAGAAAATAAATAAAGTTGAACATA
Source organism: Camellia japonica (assembly GCA_030407325.1). Taxonomy (NCBI): domain Eukaryota; kingdom Viridiplantae; phylum Streptophyta; class Magnoliopsida; order Ericales; family Theaceae; genus Camellia; species Camellia japonica. Next base: position 47,154,189 of record JAPPVO010000003.1, read on the forward strand.
GCTTTACTAAGTTATTACTCACAGTTGGCTTCAAGTGCAGACAGACAGAGCAAACTAATCAGACGGTCTACGGCACTTGACCTACATGAACACATAACAAACACACACCTGAAACACACGTTCGAGTTGTACATAACTTACTTTATTTGTTTTGAGCGTGTTTCTAGCCTTTAACCTCATTATGGAGTCTTAATCATGGCCTAGGAATGCTTAGGATGGAATGAGGATGCAAAAATGCATTTGAAAACATTTTCCAAAACTTGTTGAAAACAGGGTCCACGCTCGAGCATGGCTTTCCTCGCTCAAGCGGACATGCAAGAAGTGAAGGTTCGCTCGAGCGTGACTTCCCTCGCTCGAGCAGACTGTAAACTTTGAAAAAAGTACTGGTTGCTTGCTTTTCATGCTCGACGGACGCTCGATCCACACTCGAGCGTGACTTTTGTCGCTCGAGTGTGCTGAAAAACATATGAACTTCTGGATACATGCATTTCACGCTTGAGCGAGCTTCCAATCGCTCGAGCGGAAGTGCACGCACTCAGATTTCTCGCTTGAGCGTGAACTCCTACGCTCAAGTGTGAATGCAAAATGTAGAATTTCCAAATTTGATCTCCAAGCTTCAAACTCAAACCAAACACTTCAAAACTCAACATTTTGGGGCCAAAACTTTAGGAAACTCATAGAAACTCATAAAACAACATGTTTTAAGGATCATTTCAAGAAATCATGGCCCAATGACATGCTAATTATACAAAATTTCAACTTAAACTTTATGAATGTTCAAGAACATAGCATGCATGAATTCTCTTGTACTCAATCACTTCAAAACATGATCAATTTGGCAAATTGATAGAAAAGATGATGAATTCTCAAAATATAAGTGAGATGAACACATGCATGAAAGAATTCTTTGAAATCATGCTCAATTTAGGAAGAAATGGACATGCATGCATAGTATAGCTCAATCCTCTTCAATTCTACCTCAAATCCTACATGAACTCATTTAATTTCCTTGAAGTCTTGTAAAATCTAGCTCAATTACACAATTGTGAGTTTGATTCCTTACCTAGAGAATTGAATTCACAAGAGTTGAAGTTGAAACTCTTAAATTTCCCTCAAATGGCAACAATTCCTAGCAATCCCTTGGTTAGAGCTCAATTTTCTCCCCTCTTACTCTCCTTCACGTTTTCTTCCTTGAAGAGGCTCAAAATGTATTTCAATGAAAGAAAAAGATGAGTGGGGCTTGATTAAAGTGTAATTAATTGAGGTTGAAATAAGTGGCATTAATTTAATCTAATTTAATCGTTCCAAATGGAATTTCAATTAAACCTACCATAAAATTCTAAAAACTCTAATTAACATATAAATCAAGTCAATTTCTGTATCGGATGCCGATAGGGCCTTCAATTTACATACCGAAACTAAAACATGCACAGATCTTTCTACGTTATACAGATATAAACACAAAATGATGCAATGCACATATAATTAACTGAGGATCACTTCTTAATTACTCATTTGGCATACTTAAACATGAATTAGCGTTAATTATGGGTCAGGGTTGTTACATATTCAGGCCTTAAGAGGGTCAGAACAAGTTTTTTTATTTTTTTTACCAAAATTTTATTAATTTCCACTAAAAAAGACAATAAGCCTCGGATGGGCCAAGCTTTGAGTGGGCCTTAAGCGGACCGATGGGACGGGTTTCAAAATGATGGCCCATGCCCAAACCTAAGGTCTCTGGATGGACTTGGGCCCGGGTCCAAACGGGCCGGGCTCATCCCAGGCCACGAGTTATTTTTATACTCCTACTGCTGTGCCTCGCTCTTGGATTCGATGTAGTGTCTTGTATTATTTAAAAAAAAAAAAAAACAAAGGTATGTAAGGATCGAAACAGCACATGTTGCGAGACTATTGAAGTTTTACCTTGTTTTGGTAAGTGGGTAAAAAGGTTCTTTTTCACTTTTAACTTATTTTGAGTCATATCACTTCTTTATTTTTTTTATATGTCTTTTTAAAAAAAAGTTAAAAAAATCAAAAAATTAATTTTTAACCTACTTTCCAAAACAAGTGTAGTTTGTTTCGGCTAAAAGTCATTGGATATTGAGATAAAAAATGCTAGAGATTCCAAAAATTTTACTAAATGTCTCACATAAATCTAGAATCTACATCCATAGATCCTACACTCATATAAAATATTTGATAAAAAAAATTAATAAAATTTTTAATGTCTAACAGTATTCAATTGAGATATGTAAACTATACTAGGCCCGCATGGACGTTACACTCTACTTAGCCCATGCACTGCAGTACTGTCAATTTCCATATATATATACGAGATTATTTCATTTTTACCCCCATACTTTGTCACAATTTTCAATGACCCCCCAGACTACTCTTATTTTCACGCGTACCCCCATTCTATTTAAATTACTATCAATTTTGCCCCTGTCGTCAGATTTGAAACGGAAAACGTTAAAAAAATTACATTTTAGCCCCAAATTTCAAAATAAAGATGCAAACCCACCATTTCCTACCCGCAAACCACCACCAGCAACCACCACTTCAAACCCTTCTATCTCTTCGTCATAATTTCGTTTCATCTCATTTTTATGTCGTTGGATTCAACTCACGGTCTAGTTTTCGTATCACATCTCTCACGTCTCATTCTTCCTCTTTTTGCATACTATCGGAGCTCTCGAAAGTTGATAAAAAAATAAGACTTTTCTTCTTGTTTTCGACTTTTCTTCGAGCCATCTTTCGGACTTCATATCTTTCTCGATTCTTGATGATTCTACTTCATTCTTTCGCCATTCTCTTCACCTCACTTCCTACTTCACCCTACACTACCTCGTTTTCTCACTTCTTCGTGTAATGGGCGGTTTTGGTATGCCGAAAGTTGTTTGAAAACTAATTTCAAAAATTCTGAAACATTCATCTTTTGTTTTTTTCTCCTCCATCTTCCTCATTCTTCTTTTTCTTCTTCACTTATAACATGATGTAGTGCATGGTCCTAGGGGGTAACCGACCACCCGAACCACCAACTTCACCAACATCACCACCCCGAACAAAACACACCAAACGTGACTTTCAACGTACAACCCACCGAAGACTTGTCATCACAAAGATTTGTCGCAAATGAGGACCTAGTTTTTGTTGTGATTGTATTGTATGAAATTGGTATTATTGATTTAAAAGTGATGTTGTAATTGAAAGTCATGTATTTGTATTCAAGCTTTGAGAAAACTATTTTCTCTCTCATCTATATATAGTTATATATGTTTTTTTTTTTACTGTAATTTTTTTTTCTAATTTTAAATGGTGGTTGGCTTGTTCATATATTTATTGACAATAGTAGATAATTTCTAATAATAAATCATTTCTGGAGGTCTCTTGGTCCGATTTCATGAGGTGGAACACATTCGGACTCAATCACTGGTTGTATAAGATTTGGAGCACATTTGGTATGTTGAAAATTGGAATGAAATGCCAATGCCTATTTTAGTTTTGTATTATCTTCTCATCACCACCCAAACCAACTTCACTACCACCATGAGCATCACCATCACCACGACCTCTCAATACCAAACCCACCTCTTTTACAAGCAAATTCCATTACTACTACCTTCAAACTCCACGACCACCATCATCGCGAGCGTTGTCGCCATCGCCAGACCACCACCACCACCACCATCACTAGCTCCGTTACCACCTAGAACCATGTTTCACATCATGTTATAAGTGAAGAAGAAGAAGAAGAAGAATAAGAAGAAGAATGAGGAAGATGGAGAAGAAAGAAACAAAAGATAAATGTTTTGAAATTTTCAAAATTAGTTTTCGGACAACTTTCGGCATACCAAAACTGCACATTACACGAAGAAGTGAGAAAGCGAGGTAGTGTAGGGCGAAGTAGGAAGTAAGGTGAAGAGAATGGCGAAAAAATGAAGTAGAATCGTCAAGAATCAAGAAAGATATGAAGTCCGAAAGATGGCTCGAAGAAAATTCGAAAACAAGAAGAAAAGTCTTATTTTTTTATCAACTTTCGGAGCTTCGATAACATGCAAAAAGAGGAAGAACGAGACATGTGAGATGTGATACGAAAACTAGACCATGAGTTGAATCCAACGACGTAAAAATGAGGCGAAACAGAGTTATGATGAAGGAGATAGAAGGGCTTGAAGTGGTGGTTGGTGGTGGTGGTTTGTTGGTAGGAAAGGGTGGGTTTGCATCTTTATTTTGAAATTTGGGACTAAAATGTAATTTTTTTAACGTTTTCTGTTTCAAATCTGACGACAGGGGCAAAATTGATAGTAATTTAAATAGTATGGGGGTACACGTGAAAATAAAAGTAGTCTGGGGGGTCATTGTAGACGTGCCCGTGGCTTCACTCTACAGTTCGGACTCCCTTTGTGTCACGGTTCTAAATCTGAACCAAAGAGTCCAAATCCGGCAAATCGTTTTGAAAGAAAAACAGATTTTTGAAAAGTAGTGCCAAACATGGACTGCTTTTGCCAGATTACAGAGTCGCCACCTAAATATTTTTAAAACGGGAATTTAGGAAACCTGACTCGGTGCGAAGGCCACATGTCCGTCATCACCAAAGTGGTCTTGGCTCGGGAGCTTGGGTAACGATCGGGGAAGGTCAGCTATGAGCACCCCCTTTCGCCCGGTCCGAAGACCGGCCTCTACTAACCGTGATATCCAATTTTGAAAACTTTATGCGTTCTTATTCCGGTTATTAGCCTAGAATTACTATGTTGTGCGCACAGCAACAAGTATAGACTAGATGCGCCTAATTGGGAATAAACATTGCATATCCGTTTTGTCTCGAAAAACGTGTTAGATTTTGCTACTGCAAGTAGGTAAAATACGGATTTCAATGAGTTGTCCCAACTCAAGCAATCCAACCTCCACCCACAGGCATTCAAACAGTAAATATCACATAAGCATTTTAGCCGCTGGTAAGCATACTGTCATGTTAACATTCCACGCATGCGATATGCTAAAGCATAAATACTTACATTGTACTCCGCGCCAAAACAAGAAACTAGTTAGCAAACATGCATGACCTAGTTCATGTTAAATGGCTAATGCAACACAGGCGAAGATGCGATCTAGACAGACTCGGCTATCCTAGACATGGCATGTGGAATGCTACAAATAACACGTATTCAATTTGGAATTGAAATACAATGCAGTTTGTATGATGTGCCGAGCCCGATGCATGTAAACAAATGCCTGAATGCACGCATGCATAGCATAAGGTATGCTAAAATTAAACGTGCCCTAATCTACCATCATAAGCAGGTAAATAAAAGGGAAGAAAGACGTGGGGTTGGAAGACATACACACACTCACACACCCTTTATTACAATTATGCCCTCACTCGGAGGGACCAATAAATATACAGTCCCAAATAATAAATCAACTATCCTAGCTAATTAATTATTACAGACCCTTAATTAATTAACAATTAATTAAACTACTGAAAGCAGTAAAAGGCCTCGGGAAGAGGGACGCACGCATGCTCGGATCCGACTTGCCCGGAAACCTACACCGTGCCACTGCTGGTTCTGTTTTCACTGCCCTGTCTCCAGAAATTGCCAAAGTCCTGGGAAGCCTTCCCCATATTCTGAAGATCACCCGCACCGCTGGAGGGTTTTGCCACCGGCTGCGGGGTTTGACCACCGGCTGCAATTGATAGTTATCGGCACAAAAAGATTGCCGGTCGGCACTAAAGAGTGCCGGTCGGCACTAAATTCCTGCAGGAGACAGTTTTGACAGCAACAGACAGCAGCAGAGCATGGCATTGGAATTTTGGGACAAATGTATGCACGGACACACTCCCTATCATGCAATAGACTCAAGGGAGCGTGGCCCTCGACCCCCGGGCCACCAATCACGCATTTCAATGCATGATGGCCCAAGAAGCCAAGTTAGCAACTTTTAATGGAATGGAATGCAAGCACAAACAAACCATAGGCCAACCTCTATCATGGTGATTCAAGAGGCAAGGTATGCATGCCAAATGCAACCTAAACATGTGAGCTAAGTATGCAATATGAACATAAAGGCAAGTATGCAAACATGCAACATGTATTAGGCACACAACCTAAACCAACAAGCATGGCATGCGACAAACATGCAACAATGACTTAAACTAACATGGATAGCTCACAAGCATGCCAAAATCAGCTGCCATAAGATGAAAAAGAGATGCCTCGAAATGCGTGCATACGGGCACGCAAATCGAGGCGATGGCATACAAGCATGAAATAGCATTCTAATGAAAACATGAAGCATGGCATACTACACATACAAATTTCAGTAGCTAAATGAGGGGCAAAACAGCCCCGAAACAAGGCGAAATGACACCCGATGCATGGAATCACTCCCGAAATGCAAAACTAGGCCTCCGAAATGGCCTATAGCTATGCTAAACATGCAAGATATGAACATGAAGTATGAAGACAGCAGCTAGAAAGTCCCAAAAAAAGCATTTTTTCAGTATAAAGCATGGCGAAACAGCAAACAAAAATGAGGCTAAACTAGCATGCGAAAATGGCCCCAAGAGCAAGCTATTGAAACAACCCACAGCTGCTGTCCAAAAATAGAGAAAGGCCCTTCTTCAATGTTGAAGAGGGGCCCGAAAAATAGTGTTTACAGTTTATGGTCAGCCCCAAAAACAGATACAAGTGGGCTCAAAATGTCATACAAAACAAGGGCAAAATGAGGCCACAACATGAGGTATGCAAAGTATTCACTAAACAGACAAAAACCCTTCATGAGACATGTAGAGAAGGGCAAACTAAGACCTTTTTCAGGCCTGTCGAAGACCCAAAACCAGAAGCATGGTAGGCTAACGAAGCATGCAAGATTACGGTAAGAAGAGATTATGAAACAAGTACAAATGGGGTCCCAAACAAGGTTGAGCCCTTCTTCAATGTTGAAGAAGGGTTCAAAATAAGCCTACTTACAGCTTACATCAAGCCCCAAAACAGATCATACATCAGCCAAATATTCTATGCAAGAAACATGGCATACAAGAGGATATTGAGATAGGTGCTATATGCAATCACCAAATGGCAAGGGGTCCTCAATCAAACATGAAGAGACCCCAAAATAAGACTATTTGAAGTTTGGGTCGGAGCCCAAAAGTGCTTGCAAGCAAGGCTAAGATGATGCAAGAAAATGCTAGTTTGAGGGAAATGACACTTACCCTTGAGACCAATGAACAGCAGGTTTTGATCCAAGTTTAGGTGCTCTTAAGCTCTGCAAATGACCTCCAAGTCGCTGGAAATGGAAGTGGTGGTGTTGTGCTATGGGTTGGTGAAGGAATGGTCCAAGAACAAGGTTGTTTGGAGGTGATTGAGAGAGATATGGAGAGAGGGGTGGGATCTATATGTATATATCATATACACAATATCTGCTGGTTTTTTGTTCCAAACCTCTAACCCTAGACAAAGGAGAGGAAGCCTTCCTTATATAGGCAATGTAAGGCTCTTAACTTAATGGCTAAGCAAAGAGAGGGAGGTTCAAGAGGTGCAAGAGGTTCTTGGCTTCTAAGAGAAGCTAATACAGCTGGCCAAGCTTCTCCAAGAACTTGGCCAAAGGTTCAAGCTCCTAGAGGAGAGAGGGGTCAAAGGGCTCATAAGGGTGCAAAATGTGCACATGCATGCACGTGGATGTGGTTCTGTGCATCCCAGCTGGCACAGCTGGTATGCACTAAGCTTGGGGGGTGCAAAGGGTTCAGGTCGGCCAGAAGGTTTGATCATCGGCCAAAATAAAGTGCCGGTCGGCACTCTTTTCTGCCGGTCGGCTAAATAGTGCCGATGGATGATTCCTTGGTCAAAACTGGCCGGTGGTATGCAAATCGAAGCCCCGGAAGTAGCTTTCCAACCGCGCAAACCTTGCATCAAAATTCCTTCTGTGCAAAAAGTTATGCCCTTTTCCGTGAAGTCGCGCAGACTCGATCCAACCGGAATGATCCCCTACTTCAACCAACCATATCTCCCCCACCCGAACTTGGATGTAAGAGATTCTTGAGTACAAAGTGAAGCCCCGGGAGTCTTCTTTCCAATGATGGTGGCCTCATAACTTAACTCCAAGTATGCGGATGAATGGACTGATTCAGCGAGGGCTGCGCGACTCGCTTCTACCCGGATTCATGTCGAACTTCTCCCAAACCTATTTTCTTCCCTCTTCTCCTCTTTTCTTTGAACTCCAAACCCTTAAACAAAGTGTTTGGAAAGTTTCGCCTCTCTTCTTGCCAAAGAAACTGAACCTGTGCCCTGCACATCTCTCAACACCGAGCAACCATCAGTCGCGCCCAAGTCTTCGGGCGTCAAAAATGGGTGTCTACAGTTTGCCCCTCTTTGACAGAACTCGGAAGTCATAACAATGACGTGAGTGATGTCAAAGCCCAGAGACGACCCATTTTTGAAGGTCGAAGACTTGGACAAACAAACAAAACATAGATAGATAAATGGTTGTGCCCGTAGGCTGCCTACGTATCCTTTTGCAAGGAATCAAACCAGCGTAGTTCAGGGGCAAGATGCAAAGTGATGCACAATGCAAGTGCATAACTTATGATCATGCAAAGGATGCTGTAATGAAGCAATTATAAATGCAACATTTTAAGCGAATGCTATGCAAGCAAGTAAACGTGAACCAACCTACATCTCATGCAGAAAGGATGTAAGAAAATTATGCAATTCTCACGGCGTCTCATGCGGAGAAGGCTAAAAGCGACTACCGAGAATACTCGGAGTCTCAAACACAACATCTCTCAGCGTATCGTACACAGGAGAGGAAAGAGTAACACTTCTCAGCGTAGTACACGCGAGAGAAGAAAGATAAAATTTCTCAGCGTAGTACACGCAAGAGAAGAAGGTAAAGCAAAGAGAAACCTCATCAGCGTAGTACACGCGAGAGAGGAAAGAGGAAAGAGAAAAGCCTCTCAGCGTAGTACACGCGAGAGAGGAAAGAGAAAAGCCTCTCAGCGTAGTACACGCGAGAGAGGAAAGGGAAAAACAAAGAGAAACCTCTCAGCGTAGTACACGCGAGAGAGGAAAGCAAAAAGAAACCTCTCAGCGTAGTACACGCGAGAGAGGAGAGAGAAAAGCCTCTCAGCGTAGTACACGCGAGAGAGGAAAGGGAAAAACAAAGAGAAACCTCTCAGCGTAGTACACGCGAGAGAGGAAAGAGGAAAGAGAAAAGCCTCTCAGCGTAGTACACGCGAGAGAGGAAAGGGAAAAACAAAGAGAAACCTCTCAGCGTAGTACACGCGAGAGAGGAAAGCAAAAAGAAACCTCTCAGCGTAGTACACGCGAGAGAGGAGAGAGAAAAGCCTCTCAGCGTAGTACACGCGAAAGAAGAAAGAAAGGCAAAAAGAAACCTCTCAGCGTAGTACACGCGAGAGAGGAAAGAGAAAAGCAAAAAGAAACCTCTCAGCGTAGTACACGCGAGAGAGGAAAGAGAAAGCAAAAGAAACCTCTCAGCGTAGTACACGCGAGAGAGGAAAGAGAAAAGCCTCTCAGCGTAGTACACGCAAGAGAGGAAAGAGAAAAGCCTCTCAGCGTAGTACACGCGAGAGAGGAAAGAACAACAATGCACGTAAAAAGGCGCGCAACAATGTGGGCGAAACATGCGCGACAACGCAAGTGAAATGAGTGCATAACACTGCAACTGGGATGTGCATCACGATGCAAATGAAGTGGGTGCATAACAATGCAGTTGGAACATGCAGCATAATGCAAGTGGGACGAGTGTGTATACACATTCTGTGCACAATAATCAATGCATATTCGATGCAATCTCAATAGTGTGTTTGAAATAAAATGTTGAATAAGGAAATACACGCCTTAACGAGACCAACTCAAACGCAACCTCCGATTTACCTCTCGGAGGAGTCACAATAGATTTCAAAAAGATACAACTCGTGCATGCGAACCGACGATGAGCTACGCATCGGAGACATGAGTTGATACTTCCGCAGAAACATTTTGAGCTTGAGGTAGAGGCACACCCATACTTCGGAGCATTGACAAGGCTTGAAGGGGTATATCCCACGGAATTTGATGGAGGTGAAACACACTCAGATGCTTCGATTTTCCCTCTTTTCTTTTGCTTTGCAGTCTGGAACCTATATAGCTTCAGATAGATCCTGATTTTACTGTTCTCACATGACCTGGGTTGAACCCTGTAGTTTTTGAAAGAACAAATTCCTTTTTGCACAAATGTGGAGAATGGCACAGCACTCTGAGCACAATACATCATTTTTGAAATTGAGAAAATGAGTTCTCGACCGGGTATTGAGCCTACAACTGAACACAGCGAAAAAGACTCAACAACGGAAAACGATAGGTACGATCGGAGAGACACGCTCGGAACGACTCAAAGCAAGAATCGAGGCAAACAAAACAAAAGACACGACACACAGACGTGTTACAAAGACGAGAGACCTCTCAGTGCACGAGGAGCCAGTTTCTCCGGGTATTATTTCCCACCCTTTCTCATTTGTGATTCTCGCATCACTCGGCCCTCAAGCTCTGTTTTTCTGAAAAAGCCCTTTTCCTCACTTTTTCTCTCAGCGCACATCTCTCTATTCTTCAATCTCTCATTTTTTTCAATCCCTCCCCTAGATGGTTGATGGATAAACAGCAAGTTGTGGGCTCGTGCCCCTAGCATTCTGCTAGATTATCATTCTGGTTCACAACAATGAGTTTCTCCCACAGAGGGGTTGCGCTACAACTGGGTGTGTAGCAAATCTGCAGCTGACATCGATTGATGATGCTCTGCCAGGGAGTTTGGACGTGGTCAGATCTGTCCAGATGAGGAAGTGGAACATCTTGATCCATTCCAGTTTGTGCTTCGCACTTGGCTTGATACCTCGTTGCTTGGAGGATGAGAGAGCTTTCAGCCCTTCGTTGATGACTTCAGTTGTGCCCTCTTCTGGCAGGTAGAGTGCCCTTCTTGGCGAGTATGTTGACAATGGGGAAAAGACAGGAAGCCTGACTCAACTATGCCCCTAGTTCATCGTTTTGACCATTTTTTGTTTTGGTTTTCTACTAAAACAATTTTGACCCACATGAGAGTTAGATTAACATGCTTGTTCAATTTTTGATCTGAAATCATGCAAGTCAGGCTATGAGCACTGAAAATTTTCCTTTTTTGGGTCCAAGAAATGGTCCAATTTTGGAAAAATGGAATAATTTTCGAGAGAATTAGTCAACCGCAGTAAAAATTCTCAAAAACTATTTTTGCAAACGGTCACTGCTCAACGAGCGTAGAACCCACTCTCGAGATGCACAACCTCGGACCCATAGCAATGGAAGATTGCCCCTTGTCTGAAGGACACTGCATGGCAACGGAAAGTTGCCCCTTGTTTGAAGTGACACCGCGGTGTTTTGAATGGCAACGGAAAGTTGCCCCTTGTTTGGATAGCATCGCAGCGTATTTGTAGTCAGTCCTCAGAGCGATGATTACAACCGAACTCTCGGATACAGCAAAGGCAAGGATGGTCAAAACCATTACATGGACACAATCGAATTTGAAGTGTTTGTGGCTGGACTTCAAAGTGAAGTTGCCTACGTATCCCAAACATGGGAATCAAGCCTTACGTAGTTCGGGGTTAGGTACACTCGGGTATTTAACCTCTCCTTTTATGCTCTAACTTTTGCCAAGGCGCCTATTGCAGGTTTTCGACCTTGCGAGCTTTTTCTTCTTTCTTTTCTTTTTCATTTTTTTTCTCTTTTTTTTTTCTTTTTTTTTTTTTTTTTTTCTTTTTCTTTAGGCTCTAACTTTTGCCAAGGCGCCCGATGCGGGTTTTCGACCTTGCGAGCTCCTTTTTCTTTTCTTTTCTTTTTCTTCTTCTTTGTTCTTCTTTTTTTTCTATATATTTTTCTTTCCTTTGTATGTATTTTTTTGCTTGCTCTAACTTTTGCCTGGGTCGCCCTTCCGGGTTTTCGGCCCAGCGAGCCTCTCAAAGGGTAAAAGTGTAGCGAGTCCATGCCAAATGGTTTTAGGGTTTTGATGCCATCCGTATCCAGGAGAGTGGCTGTTGATTCGCAAGAGAACTCATCTTCGGCTCTTCGGGCACATCTGACATCTTTGCCCCTAGTTTGAGGGGGGGCTTCTGATCTAGCTTCCCAAGCCTCTCTTGACGACATCTGATCTTCTTGATTTGACTTTCTTGCCTCTTGTTCGAGGGCTGCTTTGAATCTGGCCACACAGGCCTCACATTGTGGTTGACCGTTGAACATTCTGAATGCAAGTTCAAGGTTTGAAGGCAAGGACTCAAGTCTCGAGGCTGAGAGCGATCCTAAGCTGCACAATCTCAAGAGCGATTCCACACATGCCGTTGCAGGACCGTGCAAAACATTTTTTGAAAGTTTTTAAGAAAGCGACAAATCGCTCGCGCTGAAGACAGTGTGGGACCAATCTGGATCAAGCTAGGGTCCTTCTCAGTACTCACACTAACAAGCATGATTTCATTCATTAAGGGCTTAGTACGCCTCTCTTTCTCTCAATTGATCAAATTTTTGCAAATCCCAAGGAATTCCTCCCTCTTGTTTTTACCGCAGTGTTCAAAAAGGTTTTGAAAAACTTAGGTCAATGCAATAATTTCAAGGCACAGAAAAGACAGAGTTCTTATCGAATACTGTCATCTCATTTATAATTTCTGGCACAACTGGCACACGGCAGAAGCAAACACGAGAGCGTAAAAATCACTGCTGTTCCATTCAAATCTTCTGGTGTAACTGGCTCCAGGGCAGAAACAGACTTCAAAAGAAAATGAAAAGACAAACACAAAAACAAAATGGTGATGCCCGAGGTAACACCCCCGAAATCACCCGACTCTAACAAAACAGGACTGACTCGATACAACAAGACAGACCTCACCGACTCGGTATGAAAAGACTGACTCAAAACAACGAGACAGACTCTTAAGCAAAAAGACTGACTCAAAATAATGAGACAGACTCAAAACAAAACAACAGAACTGGCTCAATACCCAAGTCAGAAAGTACAAAACTAGCATTCGCAAATGCTCAAAGCAGTGCATGCCAAACGCCACATCTGGAGTAAACTGAGTGTTGCCCGCAGGTGGTTCATCCCCCGATCACACATTCATACTATCCCCCAAGTTCACTGATCAAGTGCCGATAGACTTTGCAGGACCTGGTGCGGGGATGACCCCGTTGTCGATCAGATTTTGTATCTCATGGCGAAGACGAAAGCACATGTCAGTGTCATGGCCAGCTCGCTGATGGAAGGCACAATAGTCAGCTGGGTTGTGTGAGAGAGGGAGGTTCTTTGGTAGTGGCTGCGGCTCCAGGGGCTTCAGATGCCCTTTCTTGATCAAAACCCCTAAGGCTTTGGATAGGGGCATGTATAGTGGAGCAAACACCCTTTGCCCTGAGGTGGGTTTTTGGCTATTTGTGAGCTAGCTCCGGACACACCGGTGAATGAGGTGGCTGTTTTTTGTGTGGTGGTGGTAACCATGCCCACGTCTGAAGCTCGGGCATTTTCATCACTGCTTACGCCTGTATTTACATTGCGGTTGAAGGTCCTCCTAGGTTGCTCCCTATCACTGTCAATCAAGCCCTGTTTCATAGCATCCTCAATTTGTACCCCCATCTCATGCAAATCAGAAAAGGTAGGGAAGGGGAGCACGATCATTTTTTGCATTAGCTTGGGCTGGAGGTTGCGCACAACTATCCGTATTTGATCCTTATCCGTTGGCCTAATGGTCATCATTGAGGCCTTGGCCCTCCAACGGGTTACAAAGTCAGAGAAGCCCTCTTTCGGCTCTTGCCTGGTTGTCTCAAGATCACGGGTTGTGATCTCGATCTGGGTATTGTATGAATATTGTGCGACGAAGGCCTCGGACATCTCCTCCCAGCTTCGTTTCACTGAGTCCTCTAATTTGGCGTACCAGATGGCTGCGATACCCGACAGGGTCCTGCTAAAGAGGGAGAGCTTCTGTAATCTTGTCAAGCCCATCGGGCGTAGAACATCTGAAAACAAACTCAGGTGGACCATGGGATCTCCTGACCCGTCAAAACGGTCGATTTGTGGCATCTTGAACCGATCTGGCAACGTCACAGCCGCGTCGGTATACCCATCCTCGATGTCCGGGATGGACTTACCCCCTGGGATTTCTTAAACATTCTTTCCAACTTGCTCAGCTTAGTGCTGTGGGGTCTGCTTCGAACTCAAAGGGAGAGTCCGGTACGTTGATGGGCGTGGGCGTCTTGGATAGTTGTGGTGGAATCGGGGCGGAGCTGGCCCCGTTGGAAGGCCTGTATCCTCTTGAACATTAGCCGTCTCCCCGGGTGTCCGAACCCCTGGTGGTGGAGGAGCTTGATGCGAAGCAGATGCTCCGGTTTGTTGCTCTAGTCTGGCAATTGTCTCTGCCTGTTGGGCAATGACCACGCCCTGTTGCTTGGCGAATTCTGCTTGATGGACAGCGTCATGCTGCATGGCTCTCATACTATCCTGGAGTTGGCGCACCATTTCTTCCAGACTCGACATATTGTCCTGATTTAACTGAACAACCGGTATATTTGTGTCTGCAGTAGGCTCGGAAATCTCAACCCGACTGCTCAAAGATCACTGATCTAGTAGCTGTGGTACTGGTGGTCTATGCCTGACTAGCCTTCTCTGGCCCTGATTACCCTTGAACTGAGCCTCTAACCTGACAAAGTCTATCAGCACAAATCCAATGTACCTGGGGGATAGTGGAGCCTTCTGAAGCTATGATTCCAGGACTACCCTAGCAAAAGAGAAAACAGACAGCATCTCAGCTCAACTTCACTGGAACTGTTACGAGCAAAGCCGAACGACTGTATTCTATTACTGATCACTGTTTCCCAAAATCACTGCCCCAAATTTGAATCTGATACCCGCAGATATAACTGGTTCTCAAAAACACTAGTACTGGTGCCCGCAGGCCGGATGCCCAGTCTTGCAAACTGGTATACGCATTCCCTGTAGAGATACACTCTAAAAGCACATAGCAAGTAAAGAGAGCCAAAACACCCCTATGTTGGGGTAGGGTTTCCCTGTCCTATTTTGTCAGGAGCTAGGGTTTCACTACGCACGCAGCGGTTTCAAACAACCTATATCGGGTAAGCAACCTGTCCTAGTTTGGAATGGTCACTATGGATCCAAATATGCACTAGGTCGAATGGTCAAAAAGGGTGCCCCGGTAAAACCACAGGTTTGTGTTCCCATACTGGCAGAGCCCGCAACCGGTCAGCCTTATGGACATGCCTTGACAAGACAAGCCTCCGGCAAACCGCTCAGGAATAGCAGATGGCCAACACGGTGTCCTAGGCGCACCAATGCACATGCAATGCAAAGAAACACATAAGTGTAGTCAAAACAGGATATCACGAGTTCGAGTCAAGCTCTCTAAAAATCCCCAGCAGAGTCGCCAGAAACTGTAGCACGCGCCCGTGGGCTTCACTCTACAGTTCGGACTCCTTTTGTGTCATGGTTCTAAATCTGAACCAAAGAGTCCAAATCCGGCAAATCGTTTTGAAGAAAAACAGATTTTTTGAAAAGTAGTGCCAAACATGGACTGCTTTGCCAGATTACAGAGTCGCCACCTAAATATTTTAAAACGGGAAATTTAGGAAACCCTGACTCGGTGCCGAAGGCCACATGTCCGTCATCACCAAAGTGGTCTTGGCTCGGGAGCTTGGGTACGATCGGGGAAGGTCAGCTATGAGCACCCCCTTTCGCCCGGTCCGAAGACCGGCCTCTACTAACCGTGATATCCAATTTTGAAAACTTTATGCGTTCTTATTCCGGTTATTAGCCTAGAATTACTATGTTGTGCGCACAGCAAACAAGTATAGACTAGATCGCCTAATTTGGGAATAAACATTGCATATCCGTTTTGTCTCGAAAAACGTGTTAGATTTTGCTACTCGCAAGTAGGCTAAAATACGGATTTCAATGAGTTGTCCCAACTCAAGCAATCCAACCTCCACCCACAGGCATTCAAACAGTAATATCACATAAGCATTTAGCCGCATGGTAAGCATACTGTCATGTTAACATTCACACGCATGCGATATGCTAAAGCATAAATACTTACATTGTACTCCGCGCCAAAACAAGAAACTAGTTAGCAAACATGCATGACCTAGTTCATGTTAAATGGCTAATGCAACACAGGCGAAGATGCGATCTAGACAGACTCGGCTATCCTAGACATGGCATGTGGAATGCTACAAATAACACGTATTCAATTTGGAATTGAAATACAATGCAGTTTGTATGATGTGCCGAGCCCGACATGTAAACAAATGCCTGAATGCACGCATGCATAGCATAAGGTATGCTAAAATTAAACGTGCCCTAATCTACCATCATAAGCAGGTAAATAAAAGGGAAGAAAGACGTGGGGTTGGAAGACATACACACACTCACACACCCTTTATTACAATTATGCCCTCACTCGGAGGGACCAAATAAATATACAGTCCCAAATAATAAATCAACTATCCTAGCTAATTAATTATTACAGACCCTTAATTAATTAACAAATTAATTAAACTACTGAAAGCAGTAAAAGGCCTCGGGAAGAGGGACGCACGCATGCTCGGATCCGACTTGCCCGGAAAACCTACACTGTGCCACTGCTGGTTCTGTTTTCACTGCCCTGTCTCCAGAAATTGCCAAAGTCCTGGGAAGCCTTCCCCATATTCTGAAGATCACCACCGGCTGGAGGGTTTTGCCACCGGCTGCGGGGTTTGACCACCGGCTGCAATTGATAGTTATCGGCACAAAAAGATTGCCGGTCGGCACTAAAGAGTGCCGGTCGGCACTAAATTCCTGCAGGAGACAGTTTTGACAGCAACAGACAGCAGCAGAGCATGGCATTGGAATTTTGGGACAAATGTATGCACGGACACACTCCCTATCATGCAATAGACTCAAGGGAGCGTGGCCCTCGACCCCCGGGCCACCAATCACGCATTTCAATGCATGATGGCCCAAGAAGCCAAGTTAGCAACTTTTAATGGAATGGAATGCAAGCACAAACAAACCATAGGCCCAACCTCTATCATGGTGATTCAAGAGGCAAGGTATGCATGCCAAATGCAACCTAAACATGTGAGCTAAGTATGCAATATGAACATAAAGGCAAGTATGCAAACATGCAACATGTATTAGGCACACAACCTAAACCAACAAGCATGGCATGCGCACAAACATGCAACAATGGACTTAAACTAACATGGATAGCTCACAAGCATGCCAAAATCAGCTGCCATAAGATGAAAAAGAGATGCCTCGAAATGCGTGCATACGGGCACGCAAATCGAGGCGATGGCATACAAGCATGAAATAGCATTCTAATGAAACATGAAGCATGGCATACTACACATACAAATTTCAGTAGCTAAATGAGGGGCAAAACAGCCCCGAAACAAGGCGAAATGACACCCGATGCATGGAATCACTCCCGAAATGCAAAACTAGGCTCCGAAATGGCCTATAGCTATGCTAAACATGCAAGATATGAACATGAAGTATGAAGACAGCAGCTAGAAAGTCCCAAAAAAAGCATTTTTTCAGTATAAAGCATGGCGAAACAGCAAACAAAAATGAGGCTAAACTAGCATGCGAAAATGGCCCCAAGAGCAAGCTATTGAAACAAAACCCACAGCTGCTGTCCAAAAATAGAGAAAGGCCCTTCTTCAATGTTGAAGAGGGGCCCGAAAAATAGTGTTTTACAGTTTATGGTCAGCCCCAAAAACAGATACAAGTGGGCTCAAAATGTCATACAAAACAAGGGCAAAATGAGGCCACAACATGAGGTATGCAAAGTATTCACTAAACAGACAAAAACCCTTCATGAGACATGTAGAGAAGGGCAAACTAAGACCTTTTTCAGGCCTGTCGAAGACCCAAAACCAGAAGCATGGTAGGCTAACGAAGCATGCAAGATTACGGTAAATAGAAGAGATTATGAAACAAGTACAAGATAGGGGTCCCAAACAAGGTTGAGCCCTTCTTCAATGTTGAAGAAGGGTTCAAAATAAGCCTACTTACAGCTTACATCAAGCCCCAAAACAGATCATACATCAGCCAAATATTCTATGCAAGAAACATGGCATACAAGAGGATATTGAGATAGGTGCTATATGCAATCACCAAATGGCAAGGGGTCCTCAATCAAACATGAAGAGGACCCCAAAATAAGACTATTTGAAGTTTGGGTCGGAGCCCAAAAGTGCAAGCAAGGCTAAGAGATGATGCAAGAAAATGCTAGTTTGAGGGAAATAGACACTTACCCTTGAAGACCAATGAACCAGCAGGTTTTGATCCAAGTTTAGGTGCTCTTAAGCTCTTCAAATGACCTCCAAGTCGCTGGAAATGGAAGTGGTGGTGTTGTGCTATGGGTTGGTGAAGGAATGGTCCAAGAACAAGGTTGTTTGGAGGTGGATTGAGAGAGATATGGAGAGAGGGGGTGGGATCTATATGTATATATCAGATATACACATATATCTGCTGGTTTTTTGTTCCAAACCTCTAACCCTAGACAAAGGAGAGGAAGCCTTCCTTATATAGGCAATGTAAGGCTCTTAACTTAATGGCTAAGCAAAGAGAGGGAGGTTCAAGAGGTGCAAGAGGTTCTTGGCTTCTAAGAGAAGCTAATACAGCTGGCCAAGCTTCTCCAAGAAGCTTGGCCAAAGGTTCAAGCTCCTAGAGGAGAGAGGGGGTCAAAGGGCTCATAAGGGTGCAAAATGTGCATGCATGCACGTGGATGTGGTTCTGTGCATCCCGCTGGCACACTGGTATGCACTAAGCTTGGGGGGTGCAAAGGGTTCAGGTCGGGCCAGGTTTGATCATCGGCCAAAATAAAGTGCCGGTCGGCACTCTTTTCTGCCGGTCGGCTAAATAGAGTGCCGATGGATGATTCCTTGGTCAAAACATGGCCGGTGGGTATGCAAATCGAAGCCCCGGAAGTTAGCTTTCCAACCGCGCAAACCTTGCATCAAAATTCCTTCTGTGCAAAAAGTTATGCCCTTTTCCGTGAAGTCGCGCAGACTCGATCCAACCGGAATGATCCCCTACTTCAACCAACCATATCTCCCCCACCCGAACTTGGATGTAAGAGATTCTTGAGTACAAAGTGAAGCCCCGGGAGTCTTCTTTCCAATGATGGTGGCCTCATAACTTAACTCCAAGTATGCGGATGAATGGACCTGATTCAGCGAGGGCTGCGCGACTCGCTTCTACCCGGATTCATGTCGAACTTCTCCCAAACCTATTTTCTTCCCTCTTCTCCTCTTTTCTTGAACTCCTAAACCCTTAAACAAAGTGTTTGGAAAGTTTCGCCTCTCTTCTTGCCAAAGAAACTGAACCTGTGCCCTGCACATCTCTCAACACCGAGCAAACCATCAGTCGCGCCAAGTCTTCGGGGCGGTCAAAAATGGGGTGTCACAGTCATTGAAAATTGTGTAAAAGTATAGGGGTAAAAATGAAATAATCTCTCTCTCTCTCTCTCTCTCTATATATATATATATATATAACAAAAATGGTAGACACACGAAATACGTTATCATGTTTGTCTGGACAGTTAGAATAAAGGCATATTGTAATCGATTGGAGTATTAATCCTGAGATATGTAGTCCGTAGACTATTTGGTTGAAAAGAATGTGTATCCCAGGTTTGTTTTATCATGAAATTAGATGTCTGAAAATTACTATTCTTTGAATTCAATGTTTGATTATAATATTATGAAGAAGGATAAATGTTTAATAGACTATTTTATCATTTTCAATTGTTTACTTAGTAATAACAATACTAAATCTGTCTTTAATATTTTAATTATTTTGGGTAGATTAAATAAAGAATTATTTTATTTTATTTTATTTTATAAAAATTAAATAAATTTATTTTTTAATTAGCTAAATTAAATAAATAAAACTTCAATAAAAATTTATGTTATTTTTAAAATAAAATTTATATAAATTGATTTTAAAAAGTATTAAAATTAAATAAAAAACAATAAAAATTAAATAATAAAATGAAATAAAATATCAACAAAAACTTAAAATAAAACATCAATAAAAAATCTATAAAAAATTATTTAAAAATTAAGTAAATAAACATCAATAAAAATTAAATTATTTTATTTTATTTTTTTATTGAGATTTTTATGTTTTATTTTATTTTACTAAATACAATACATAATGAAATAAAATATTTTGTGGGTAAATTAGTCATTTTACAACTTAATCCTGTAGGATTTCAATCTCAACATTTGTATCCCACATCCCCTTAGGACACAACGGTTCAACATATATGGGATTCATAATCCGTAAAACTCCTAATCCGACCTACAAATTCTCAACCAAACAATAAACTCTATGGTAGATTGGACATGGAATCCAATCCCCCCTCTAATCCTTTCAAACAAACACCCCTATGGGTGTGAGTCTCATGTGAATATTTGATATAAATTTTGATAAAATATTTGGTACCTGTAACATTTCTCTCTCTCTATGTATATAACTTTCTATATAAATAATTTTTTTTTTATGAGTGTGTATCATATGGTTCCTAATTATGACTTTTGTGATATTTGGTTAGGACCGTTGTGGTGTTAGATGTTGATTATGACAATTTTATTATGATTCAAGAACTCTTTACTTATACATTATGTGATTTTGGTTGTAATTATTTTTTTTTTTTAGTTAGAACTCCTATAAGATTAAATTATAGCATTTGTAGTAACGAAACTAACAAATTTTATAACTTGCATATGACATAGCATTATCCCTAAACAAATATAAATAATAATATAACTTGCATATGACATAGCATTACCCCTAAATAAATATAAATAATAAAATTGCATACTTAATCACATAAAATAATTCTGATTCGATAGTAAGATACATTACAAAAATACAATTTCAATCAAATTATTCTACTTGTAATTTATATAATCAATTATATATAGTCAAATCTGTATCAACAAACTTATTTATTGAAATATAAAGGGAAAATTGCATTTCCGTGGTAAACTTACCCACTTTAATTATTAAAGTGATAATTTTTTATTTATTTATAATTTTACAATTTTTTTGGTCTTCTCACTAATTTGTAATTTCCCCAAATATAAATGGCAATCAAACAAATGCAATTTTTTTTCTTCTCACTAATTTGCAATTTCCCCAAATATAAATGGCATTCAAACAAATGCATGCACGGGTGTCCTGTTCATCATTAATTCATGCCAACGGCCTTATTGGTATAGAGCATTGATACATTCTCTCATTTTGAAACTTTAATTGAGCTTTAATAATATGATAGGAAATTAAAAATTAAAAAAAGCCAAAATATCACATCACGGTAAGGCCCACTCCCATTAGAACTCATTAAAACTCCTTTATTAGAGTTCTCAATCATTTTTGACTGCTATATTACTTTTATGACCTTTGCGTAGATGGAAAATGGAGAATTACACCTAAGGTTATTTTGGGTATGATTTACAAGTTGGTTTTTTAATTATTATGAAAAAATGTGTAGAAAAATAGTGAGACAATATGATTCAAATAAGTTAATAAACTAATAAGTAGCTTATTTATGGTGTTGCTAAGAATATCTCCAACTGTGCATCAAAATTTTTACCAAATTTAAGTAAAAAGTCCATTTGATATTAAGTACTCCAACGGAGGTCTTTGAAACTTCATCAGAACACTGGCCGACCGGCCAGTGTAAATTTTTCACAAATTTTTGCCTTGAGGTGGTCATTCGGAGGGACAGCCGGTGGTGAATATCCAACAGCTATGAACAGTGATTTGATGAAAGACACATCCATTTTCAATCTGATGAAAGATTTGAGAAATCCTAGATTTGATGAAAAATTTGGTGAACCATTGAAGTAGCAAAAAGTAAGTTTTCTTATTAAATTTAAATTTGATGAAACATTTGGTGAAACATTGGAGATGGTCTAAAAGGACCCTTAGTTATGGTGTGTTTGGATAAAGAATTTGAGAAGAAATTTGTTTAAATTTTTTTTTGAAAAGGGCAAAAATAAATGAAATATAAATTTTGTTCACTTTTATTTTTTTTATTCAAAATTTTAAACCAAACCCAGTTTTAGAATTTTTGTTTATTACATTGCAGCTCCATTTTTCTTTTAAATTATTTTATCTCATTGGATTATCCAATATATATATTTTTTAATTCGATATAATTCCTCCATGATTTCACAAAACTTAAACATAATAATTGGTGAAATTAGAACCCTAATTCTATAATAAATATGAAAATGGAAAGTATGAAAGTCAGTATTGATCTGATATGTTTTAATTTGTTGAAAGAATTATTGCAAAATGTTTGTGTGGGGGATATTGTAACAAATAAAGTAGGTTGTTTTGAGGAGTTGCTTAAAAATTGATTTTTTGCTTTTATTGAAAAATGTGTAAAATAGTAGAGAGGTGATGTGATCTAAAAAAGTCAAAAAATCAAAAAATTGACTTTTAACCAGCTTGTCAAAATATGCCAAAGTAATAGGTACAAATAGATAGAAGTTGTGAGTATTAAAAATATTTTTCATTTTTTTTTACCAGAAGAAATTTTCATTAATGTAGTCAAACGGCACGTACAAATAGATAGAAGTTGTGAGTATTAAAATATATATATATATTTTTGACCAGAAGAAATTTCCATTAATGTAGTCAAACGGCACATACAAAGAGGAATCCATCCAAGAGATAAACTTACACCAAACAAAGGAAAGATGAAAATAAAAAATACATAGGAGTAAATCTATGAAATTAGCCAACCATACAACTTGTGCTTGTGCTTGTACTTGTACTGCAAAGCAAATGCTAAATAACCGGCCGTAGAGCATGCCGAATATAATCATAGGTTATAACCACAGAGTGGGTAAGCTACATCAAACACTAATGGATTCCAAAATCAAATCAAACCAAAACACAAACAAAAACAAAAAAGAAAAACCATAAAACTCAATCTCAAACCAAATCTGGAGTAGATCCACACCAGATGGATGGAGAAGGAGAACCCATCACACTTTCACCATTGGGGGGGAAAGAAAACACCTCACAAAGAGGGAGAGATTGGGAAGAACAGCTCCCAAACTTATTTGGCAGAAACCAGAGGGAAAAAAAAAGAGGAGAGAGAGAAGATGTTGGAAAATTTGGTTTTATAAGGCTTATTTTGGGCCAACTTTGAGCCCAAAATAGAGTGGGTCCCAAACGTCTTTTGGGGTGGGTCCAAAGAGGTGACATGTTCCTTGCCGCGTGGCAAGTCACACGGTGAAGACAGTTCGTCAAAACCATTTATGAGTGAGTAGGAACTTGACGTCGTTTTCAAGTTCGTGGAATGGACATTTAAGAATTAAATGTGGGTTTCCTTGAAATAAGTTGTCCCACATTGAAACTTTAAAAGAGCTTTGTTGAGTATATAAGCTCTAGATTGCAACACTTGGGTTGAGTCCCAAGGCCACCCCAAGTTTGTAGAAGGGAGGAGTTATGGACAAATGGAACCTTGGCTCAAACCACCATACACGTGCGCGCCGCCGCCGCCCGTTCGGGCGCGAGTGTGGGTCGGGTCGGTTCTAATATTAATTTTTTGGAAAAAATTTATTTGAATTTTTTCTAGAAAAATCTAAATGTAATTAAATTCAAATTTGGAGCCAAAATTGAATTTAAATTTTTCTGTCCATGTTTTATGCCTCTTCCAGTCCGAATTTTGCATTTTAAACTGTTTGAACAGTGCTAATAATTGCCCAGCAGTTACAAATCTGTAACTACCGAACAAATTCAGAATATTGGTTGCAGATCTATTTGAATTCAAATTGTATCTATTCAAATCTGTTTCACACCTGTTCACTTATTGTATGTACCTGTTCTGGACAGAATTTTTGCCTATAAATTCAGATCTGTTCCAGCAGTCCTTGTATCCAAAAAACAGTCAGAAAAAATTCATTTTTGTAGTATATATTTCTCCTTTGCATTTTATTCTTCATTCTAGTGTTAGAGAAAATTAAAGAAAGTATTAGAACACAAGATTCTAGTTCGCCGAAAAAATTTGTTTAGAGTGCTACTACAAATTTGTGAAGATCATTGTATCTTGAGAGATAGACGTCACTTAACCGTAAACACCGTAGCGTGGCGAATCTGTCTTAAGGACAGAGTGTCACACACTCGACTTGGTCTTTAAATTTTCATTCGGTTCGATAAAATAAATTCTGTAAGTTATTTATTTTATTTTGTTTGATTTAGTTTCAATTTATTTTATTTACACAGAAGATTGTTCCAATAATCTTAAGACAGATCTGAATTATTCTATTTACAGAATTTTTTATTTATTTCCTTTCTCCTTTCTTCTTTCTTCTTCTTACAGAAATTATTTTCTGTGATTTTACAAAATAATATTCTGGTTGGAAAACAAATAATAGTAATATACTGTTTGACAGATAGTAGTAATATACTGTCTTTTTCCTTTGACAACTAGTAGTAATATATTGGTGTCATTAACAATTCAGAATATTTATTTGTGAAGTTTGTCAGAAATTAATTTTGGTTTTCTTAATAATTTCTGAGTGTTCATTAATTAAAAATAAATTCATTTTTTTTAATTATTGAAGTGTTACAAAAATTTAATTTTCTGTGTGGAATTAATTTGGTTAAATAAAATTTTTATTTTATTTCCAAATTAATTGAAAAATAAAAGTTACATTCTTGTTTCTTTTATTTTTACAGAATTTAATTCTGTGAATTTGGATTAATTTTCTGTATAGTATAAATTCTAATTCTAATTTTGTTTTATAATTTAGAATTCATGGCTACTGAAACAAATGCTCAAACAAGTACTAGTGTGGTGGCTGCAATTGTGCCAACCCCCTCTCCTGTTGTGACAGTACCGGTAAGTCACGGTGAGAAGCCAAAGAAGTTCTCTAGAACTGATTTTAAAAGATGGCAACAGAAAATGTTGTTCTATCTTACAACTCTGAACCTGGCTTGTTTTCTCCGTGAGGATGCTCCTATTTTGAAAGAGGATGAAATCAACCGGCAAGTGGTTGCTACGGTCGATGCCTGGAAACATGCTTATTTCCTTTGCCGGAACTACATCTCGAACGGACTTGACAACACATTATATAATGTCTACAGTCCTATCAAGACAACAAAGGAACTTTGGAAGTCTTTGGAGAAAAAGTATAAAATAGAAGATGCCGGCTCAAAGAAATTTGTGGTTGACCAATTCTTGAACTTTGTAATGGTTGATTCTAAAACTGTGATCAGCCGAGTTCAAGATCTCTAACTCATTCTGCATGACATTCACATAGAAGGCATGTCTCTCAGTGAATCCTTCCAAGTTGCAGCCTTAATTGAGAAATTACCACAAGGCTGGAAGAAATTCAAGAACTACCTCAAACACAAGCACAAGGAAATGTTTTTGGAAGAATTGATTGTGTGTTTGAGGATTGAGGAGGACAACCGCAATTCAGAGAAGCGGGCTGGTAAGCATCCAATGGAGTCAAAGGCAAATGTGGTGGAACATGCTCCAAAAACCATGAAACAAAAGTTTTCTGGAGAAAGTTCATCACAAGGCTCTAAAGGAGGGGAAATTAAAAAGTACAAGTTTAATGGAAAATGTTACATCTGTGACAAAGAGGGACATCAGGCTAAAGATTGTCGTAGCAAAGGCAAAAACAAAAGAAGAACAAGCAAGAAGCCTGCTCAAGCCCATATGACTGAAGTAGACAATATTTCCAATGGTGTAGATGACATCAATCTTTCTACAGTTGTTTCCGAGGCAAATCTTGTCGGAAATCCTAAAGAATGGTGGGTGGACACTGGTGCTACTCGCCACATTTGTGCCTACAAAAAAATGTTCACATCTTATTCTACAGTGGACAACGATGAACAACTTTTTATGGGCAACTTCGCAACTTCCAAAGTTGAAGGACAAGGGAAGATTGTTCTGAAGATGTAACTTACTCTCAACAATGTGCTGCATGTACCAGACATTCGCAAGAATCTTGTTTTCGGATCTTTGTTGAGTAAGAATGGGTTTAGGCTAGTTTTTGAGAGTGACAAATTTGTATTTACTAAGAATAGGATGTATATAGGAAAATGTTACATGTTTGATGACCTTTTCAAGATGAATGTAATGACCGTTGTACCCTCAGTTATTAATAAAAATACATCTTCTTCTTACTTGCTTGAGTCTTCAAATTTATAGCATGGTAGACTAGGACATGTTAATTATGGATCTTTACATAGATTAATTAATATGGAATGTTTACCTAAATTTGACATTGATTCAAATCATAAATGTGAAATTTGCGTTAAGGCAAAATTATCAAAAACTCCTTTTCATTCAATAGAAAGAAGTACGGAACCATTTGAATTAATTCATAATGACATTTGTGATTTTAAATCAATTCAAACTAGAGGTGGGAAAAAAATATTTTATTACTTTTATAGATGACTATACTAGATATAGTTATGTTTATTTAATTCGAACCAAGGATGAAACTTTGGAAACTTTCATTCAATATAAGAATGAAATTGAAAATCAACTTGGTAATAAAATCAAAAAAACTAAGAAGTGATAGAGGTGGTGAATATGAATCACCTTTTAGTGAGTTTTGTAAAGAATATGGAATAATTCATCAAACCACTGCTCCTTACTCACCTCAGCAAAATGGAATTGCTGAAAGAAAAAATAGGACTTTAAAAGAAATGATGAATGCCATGTTAATAAGTTCTGGATTACCTCAGAACTTGTGGAGGGAAGCAATACTTTCTGCTAATTATATTTTAAATAAAGTACCCCGAAAGAAAATGAATCAAACACCTTATCAATTGTGGCATGGAAGAGTACTATCCTACAAATACTTAAAAGTGTGGGGGTGTTTGGCTAAAGAACAAGAGCAAGATCAAATTAATAAAGAGGAACCTAGGCGTAGTACTGTAACATGCCCGGGGGGTACCCGCGCGCGTTAAACAGTTCGGACTCCCGAGATCTCTTTGATCTCAGCCTCACTAGTGCAATGTGAAACATAGATGAGAGTCCAGATTTGGCAACTTTTATTGAAAATTCATTTTATTGCAATTTTGTTAAAAATGGACTACGTCATCAGATCTCAGAGTCGCCACCTAATATTTTGGAAAATTAGGAAACCCATGACTCGGTGCCAAGGCCACTGTTCGTCGTAACCAAGGATGCTTGGCTCGGAACCTTAGGTATGAGAGGGTAAGGTCAATAATGAGCACCCCCGCTCACCCGATCAAAAGATCGGCCTTTACTAAACCATGATATGACTTGTTATTTTTTTTATATGTTCATGTTCTGATTATTGAATAAATCCTAAAATTTACTATGTGAAGCATACAAGTATAGACTAGTTTGTTCAAATTGGAACAATTCAACTTCATGTTTGTTTTTCGAAAAGGGTTTGAATTTGCCACTTGACAAAGTGGGCTTAAAGTTTGTGAATTTGCCACTACAAAGTGGGCTTAAAACGTACAGTCGTTGAATCATTCCAATTCAGGCAACAAGCCTTCATCCACAGGCATTCAAACAGTTTATCATTTAATCAATTAGCCTCATGGTAGGATGCTAAACATAATAAGAAAATCACACACAAATGGGATGCTAAAGCATAAAAACTCACAGATTTACCGACGTCCCTCGAACAGCTACAAAACAAAGTTAGTAAAATATGCATGATCTTATATACAGAATCCTAATGCAATTCACTCATAAGATGCAACTAAAAATTCAGCTTCTAAGATATGACATGTGAATCATCTCAAGAACATGAGGTAGCGCACATAATCACATAGGAATTGATTAAATCCACAAATGCAAACTTAGCCGAATCAAGATGCATGAAACATGGATGCAAAGCATGAATATGATGAAAAATAAATATGATGTTTATGTACAAATAAAGAAAGCAAGTAAAAGAACGGGATAGAAAGAAGCGGGGTGGGGAATTATTACAACATTTTAAAGAATAATTACAAACCAAATTAGAGAGGGATGAGGAGAATATTACAACAAAATAAAAACCTCACAATACACTCAAAATTAAAAAAAAAAAAATAAAATAAAAACTTCATGTTCTTTGGAACCGCCACCGGAAATTGGTTAACATTGGGAGATTACGCCATCTTGTCTGGAAGAAGCTAACCGACCGGCCAAATAGGCCGGCCGGCCAACTAGGCCAAGCAAAACCTGTCTTGTCACGAAACCAAGAAAAGGCACAAACAAAAAATATGTAGGTGGCTCAACTAACCACTACCGGTTAGATTAAAACACGAAAACAAATATAAAAAAATAAAAAGTACAAACTTACAACATAAACCTAAAACAATAAAACAAATATAAGAAGAACATGCAAGATTACAACAAAATTAATATGAGACTAATACAAGAAAAAAAATAAATAAATATGAGGTAGAACATGCAAGATTACAAACAAAACTAATATGAAATTAAAGCATGCGAATAAAAATAAATAAATAAAATAAATAATTATGAGCTCAACAAACCACTAGGATTATAACAATATACTATGAAATATAAAGTAAGAAAATAAATATGAGATAAACAAACCATTTAGATTATAACAAAACACAATGAAATAAGAAGCATGAAAATAAATATAAGATATAAAATATAAGAAAATGAAAGACTAACAATTCACCTTCCAAAGAAAGATTGAACTTTTTGATTCCAAACTTCCTCTTGATCACCCTCAAGTGTAGGAAGTGTGTTCTCAAATCCTCAATTCAAAATTATGGAGTTTATGGAGTTTGTGGTATAGAAAATGGCTAACTCTCTAGTTTTTCTCACTTTCAATCACTAAACACTCTTCCTTATGATCAAGGCAATTGATCTTTGGCTATATCAGAATTTTTGGAGTGGTTTTAGTGTATGGAAATGAGGAATTTCAGTAGCTATGGAAGGTATGGGGTGTATATGGAAGATAGGAATATTTTTGGCTCAAAAACTCAATTTTTCTCTCTTTTTTCACTCTTTTCTCACTCATTTCTCTTCAATTTCGTGGTCTTTTTTTCTCTCTTACAATATGATCATTCTATATAGGCAATGAGGGAGAGTAAAGGTCAAAAAGAAGGTGGGAGACAAGAATGTGATAGGAGGGCAAATTTTCAAGGTGGTTGCATGGGATACTCTTTTATGAATGCAAACAAAACCTCTTTTTGACAATGGGGGATGAGTAGGTATAATGGAGGATGAGTGGATGCACTTGAATGGCTCAGAAAATAGGTAAATGGGTTGTCCCAACTGAACCAAAACCAAGAAAAAATGGGCTATTGTTGTTTTGGGCCGAGTCAACAAAATCTGCTTTTAAGTCCAACTTCAAATGGGCATATCTCTCCCATATGGACTTGGTTTTAGGCGGTTCTTGGGTCCAAATTGAAGCCCCATAAGTCTACTTTCCAATGGTGGTGGCCTCACATTTAAATTCCAAGTGTACAAAGAGATATACCTAATTTAGTAAAGGCTGTCTCAGGCTGGGTCAACAAAATATACTTTGAAGCCCAACTTCAAATAGGCATATCTCCCTTATTTGGACTTGGTCTAAGGTGGTTCTTGGGTCTAAATTGAAGCCCCAGAATTCTACTTTCCAATGGTGGTGGCCTCACATTTAAATTCCAAGTGTACAAAGAGAAATGCCTAATTTAGTGAAGGCTGCTCATTTCCTTCTTAATGATTTGATACTCATTCTTTTCCTAAACAGTTTTCTTTCATCCCCTCCTATTTCCTTTAACTCCAAACCTATAAAGAAGATGTTTTTAAATATTTTTCAAAAAAGTTCACCTCCCTTCCATTTATTTCCACTTTATCCTTACTCGGTTTACTGAAAAGTGCAACATTTTAATCAAAATAGGAGCTTCAGGACATTGTAGAGAAACATTTTAAAAAAAAACATATTTTGAAAAGAGGGTTTTAAGGTCTAAAATAGTTTGGCCAAAAAATGGGTGAAGGTTGGGATTAAAACTTAAATTCCATCTTTCTTACTGAGAATTTTGTGAGAAACACATTCGAATTGTCATCATCGGGTAATCAAAAGAAAGCGCCCAAGTCTCAGGGTCGGTCAAAATGGGATGTCTACAGTTGCCCCTCTTTGACAGAGCTCAAAGTCATTTCATGACGTGAGTAAATGTCAAAGCCCAAAGACGACCCTTTTGACAAGGCCGTAAGACTTGGGCAAACAAACAATATGTAATGCAAGTGGTTGAACCCGAAGGTTGCCTACGTATCCTTTTGCAAGGAATCAAACTAATGTAGTTCAGGGCCAGAATGCAAGTGACATGCTCAAAATGCAGTTTGAAAGTTGGACTTACATGCTTCGCGAAGCCAGTTGTTTGAAAATTCATGATGTATGCAATACAATGCAATGTCATGGAGTGATGATAAATATATGAAGATGGCAACATGGGAGGCAAGCCTCGTGCAAATGATAGAAAACATAACAAGGGGTGCATTGCATACAAAAATGAAAGAAGGGGGTGCATCGCATTCAAAATGTGCATACCACACAAATGAGAGAGGGGGGGTGGCGTGAACAGACAGGCACACCTAACTGTATTTCATACACAACTTTCCCTATTCTCCAAGGCGTGACAGAGGTGGGGGTGACAGACTAGGTTGGTTCAGTATCCAGAATTGAGGCGCATACAAGCTACCTCAACCTATGGGGTGCCATACAGATTTCAAGCCAGGGATACACCCCTGGGTATTTAAACCAGACTTTAGTCTCGGAAATCCTGAACCTTTTGTCGTTATAGGCATCGCCATCTGAACTCTAGTTTTAAGTCTCAGTTGATCTCCTAGAATCATTGCAAACCAGGCAGGTGGCTATACCAGACCACCTGAAGTCGTTCGGGCACGACAAACACCAAAGGAATTACACCTTTAGAGGATTTAGGTCTCCTAGACCACGAAAGAAGAGGGTGCATCGCATACAAATGTGCATACCACACAAATGAGAGAAAAGTGCATCGCATTCAAATGTGCATACCACACAAATGAGAGAAGGGGTTGCATCGCATTCAAATGTGCATACCACACAAATGAGAGAAAAGTGCATCGCATTCAAATGTGCATACCACACAAACGTCTTTTGGGGTGGGTCCGAAGAGGTGACATGTTCCTTGCCGCGTGGCAAGTCACACGGTGAAGATGGTTCATCAAAACCATTTATGAGTGAATAGAAACGTGACGTCATTTTCGGGTTCGTGGAATGGACATTTAAAGAATTAAATGTAGGTTTCCTTGAAATGGGTTGTCCCACATTAAAACTTTAAGAGAGCTTTATTGAGTATATAAGCTCTAGATTGCAATACTTGGGTTGGGCCCCAAGGGGCACCCCAAGTTTGTAGAAGGGAAGAGTTATGGACAAATGAAACCTTGGCTCAAACCACCACACGTGCGTGTCGCCCCTGTCCATCTGTCCGGCCGAGCCGTGCTGGGCACGGGTGTGGGTTGTGGGTCGGGTCGGTTCTAATATTAATTTTTTGGACAAAATTTATTTGAATTTTTTCTAGAAAAATCTAAATGTAATTAAATTCAAATTTGGAGCCAAAATTGAATTTAATTTTTTCTATCCATGTTTTATGCCTCTTCTAGTCCGAATTTTGCATTTTAAACTGTTTGAACAGTGTTAATAACTGCCCAACAGTTATAAATCTGTAACTACTTAATAGATTCAGAATATTGACTGCAGGTCTGTTTGAATTCAAATTGCATCTGTTCAAATCTGTTTCACACCTGTTCACTTATTTTGTATGTACCTATTCGGGACAGAATTTTTGCCTATAAATTCAGATCTATTCCAGCAGTCTTTGTATTAAAAAATAGTCAGAAAAAATTCAATTTTGCAGTTCATATTTCTCTTTTGCATTTTATTATTCATTCTAGTGTTAGAGAAAATTAAAGAGAGTATTAGAACACAAGGTTCTAGTTCGCCGGACAAATTTGTTTGGAGTGCTACTACAAATTTGTGATAGATCATTGTGTCCTGGGAGATAGACGTCACTTAATCGTAAACACCGTAGAGGGGCGAATCTATCTTAAGGACAGAGTGTCACACACTCGACTTGGTCTTTAAATTTTCATTCGGTTCGATAAAATAAATTCTGTAAGTTATTTATTTTATTTTGTTTGATTTAGTTTCAATTTATTTTATTTACATAGAAGATTGTTCCAACAAAAGAGATGTGGTCAAAGGCTAAAGCCCCCTGTAGCTTGACTTTTTCGCACCCCCCTTTCGGAGAGCTCGAATTGGTCCCACAGTTCGGACTTCTGTCACGGTTCTTAATCTAATCTCACAAAGTGAAATGTAAGCCTAATAAATCACCAAAGAGTCCAAATCCGGCAAATCGTTTTGGAAAATCGATTTTAATCAAGAAGTGCCAAACATAGACTACTTTGCCAGATTACAGAATCGCCACCTAAATATTTTGTTTTGGGAAATTTAGGAAACCCTGACTCGTGCCTAAGGCCATGTGTCCGTTATCACCAAAGTTACCTTGGCTCGGGAACTTGGGTACGAGAGGAGAAGTCCTGAAATGAGCACCCCCGCTCGCCCGATCAAAGGATCGGCCTCTACTAAGTATGATATGTTATTTTATAAACCTCATGTGTTCTTATTCCGATTTATTAACCTAACTTACTATGTGATGCGCACAACACACAAGCATAGATTAAATCACTCAATTTGGAACAAAACATCTCATGTTTATTTTTCGAGAATGGTTTGAAGCTGCTACCCTCAAGTAGGCTAAAGTGCGGATTTGCCACCCTCAAGTAGGCTTAAAACATGATGATTTGCCACTTCAAATGGGCTTAAAACTCACATTTTGATGAATTGTTCCAATTCAAGTAATGAAGCCTTCATCCACAGGCATTCATGCAGTTAAGCAATTAAGCAAATAGCCTCATGGCAAGCATGCTAATATGGCAACACTTACACTCATGCAATATGCTAAAGCGTAAACACTTACAGTGTACTCCAAGCCAAAATATAAAACTAGTTAGAAATCATGCATGATCTTAGCTATGTTAGGATGCCTAATGCAACACATGCAAAATGCAACTAAATAGGCTCGACTCTCTAAGATGGCATATGAATGCGACAATTCGATACATGTATTCAAAAAAAGTATTGAAATACGATGCAGTTTGAATGATGCGCCGAGCTCGGTGCATGCAATACAAATGAATGATGCAAACATGCAAGCATAAGGTATGCTAATTGAAAATGATCCCTAAACTAACCATCAAAAGCTAATAAGTAAAAGGGAGAAAGACGTGGGGTTGGAAGACATGCACACACACACGCACCCTTATTACAACATTGCACCCTTTCGACGGAGGGTCCGAATGAAAGAGAGCTAACTAGCTACGCTAATTAAGCTACTTATTACAAAACAAACTAATTAACTATTCTAGTTAACTAATTATTACAACACAAACCGATTAGCTAAGCACATCAACTATTTAAGTACAGAACCAACGAATTAACCAGCTAAGCAAAATAGTTAAAAGGCCTCGGGGTGAGGGATGCATGCATGCTTGATCGGCTTCCTCCCGAAAATCCGTCGCCTTGCCACCGGTTGCCTCTGTTTGCATTCGCCTTGATCCCGAACACCGGACCAATCTCCAGGTTGTTTCTGCTCCAAAACCAGAACAACTCTTGACCACCTCTGAGCCTGAGAGCTGTGGGCCACCTAAATGGACTGTAAGCTACTTGCACTGGCCGGTTGGCCACTTGCTCCTGCACACTTCAATTTTGCTGCAAACAGAGTACAAAAGGGGCTAAGCAAGGTATTTGCAGGATATGTGTGTACAACCACCCTCCTTATCATTTCTCAAGCTCAAAGGAGTGTGGTACTTAGCTCTTAGGCCACCAACCGAGCATCGCAATGCACGATGGCCGAGAAGCCAAGTTTGCACAAGTCAATGAATGCACAAATAACACACAAGACTCAAGAGGCCTCCACCCTATTATGCACAATCAAGGGGGACGGCGACCAAGAAATGAGGCACGTTTCATCACTTTGAGTATGAAACGCCCCTCATTTCTCGTGTTTGGATTAACGTCCGATCCAAACACATGCAATGCAACTCAAACATGTTATCTTGGCATGTTTTACTTTGATTCATTTTCTTTACTCGTTTTAGATTACCGATAAGTCCTTTAACCGGTTAAGTCCAAAAGTGAGAAGTCCTCTAATTGGAAAGAGGGACCAAGCCACAAGCTTCTTGAGCATGAAAGAAGCATCATGTCGTTGGTTAGTAGAAACCTTCGAGAGAAGGCTAAAACCATTAGGCATGAATGCCTCAATTTCGTACTCAAACCAACAAAGGGCTTAAGACCTCTTTCAAAGTGATACAACAAATGAAAGATGGCATGCAATGCTATACATTTCAGCACTGAAATGGGATGACAAATGATTCTAAAACATGCTAACAACTCATGCAATGCATGCTAAAAGCCAAGAACACCGAGACTAGCAAAGGACACAACACTAGAGGCATGTAATACAATGTACAAACAACCAAACCAACCCAAAACAGAGCTATGACAAGCCAAAACAGTGGCTAAAATGAACCAAGAAGATAGCATGAAGAGCAAGAAAATGATGTTCATGCATTGGCTCATAAACAAGGCATAAGGCTCAACTCTCAAACACAATTAAAGAGCGCTATATATGAGTATATGATGGAAGTATATGCTCTAAAATACCATGCCAAAGGATGCCATATCATACAAATAACACATATACAACATGTTAAAGGCCCCAAAACTCAAGGCTAGTCAAGGCCCTTTACACTACAACCATACTAAGCGATGCTCAAATGACCTTAACCATTCAAAATAGACCTAAGGCAGGTCAAAACAGTAGCGCATGCTAGACTCACAGCATAGATGGAAAGAAAAATAAGCTCAAGTATTGGCTCACAAACAAGGCATAAAGGCACAACTCTTAAACACAATGAAAGAGTGATACTTATGGGAGTATGACAGAAGTTTATGCTCTGAATTTATATACCAAATGATGCTATATCATGCACACATCACAAATATAGCATGCTAGTGGTCTCAAAACTCAAGACTAGCGAAGCCATTTACACTATAGCTATACAAAGCAAGCCCCAAAAAGCCAAGAGCACTCAAAATAGTCCTAAAGCATGTCAAAATAATACCAAAACATGCATGGAGTATAGCCAAGACAAGCTAGAATGAAAGGCCAAAACACCAAGTACACTAGGTTAAGGAGCATGATTGCACTGCAAGTGCAAGAACCAAGCAAGAGGTGATCCAACCAACTAAAATTAGAGTTGAAGCATGTTAAATAATGGCCAAAAAACATGCTGGAGTGGAGCCAATACATGCTAGAATTATAGGCCAAGACATGAAGCATGTTAGGCTAGCGAGTAGGATTACACTACAAGTGTATGAAGCATGCATAAGGTGACTCAACCAAGCCAAAACAGAGCTACAACATACTGAAATAAGACCAAAAATAGGCTGAGATCAAGCCAACACATGCTAGAAAGATATGCTCAAGTATGAGGCCAACAAGACATGGAACCAAGAGGCAAGGAGGAGAGGCTACCCCCTCCTACTTTAGACCTTAAAACATGATTTCTACCATTGAAATTCCTCTGAGTTTTAGTGGTAAAAAGGCCAAACAAAGGGTGCCTCTAAAGCTTTAAAAGATGGCACCAAGCTTAAGCAAATAAGGCACACAAGAGGGTAGAACACCCTCAACACCAAAGAGGCCTCAAACAACCATTTTAAGCACTTAGAAACAAAGGTTTTTATAGTTGCAAGCAAGGCCTAAAATAGCATGCAAGGATGGCCAAATAAGCAATGAAAGTAAAGCTTTAAAGATGATATGGGACTCACCCTTGAAGCACAACAATAACAACAACTTCTTTGAGCCAAAACCAACTTTTAGAACTTAAATATCACCTCCAAGAACCTCAACTCAATGATGGTGGTATTTGGCTAAGAGTCTCTTTGCAAAAATGTGAAGAAAGCTCACTTTCAAGCACCAAAAGGGAAAAGAGAGGGGATTCTAGAGATAGAGAGGGGAAAATTTGCTTCTCAAAATTCTAAACCTCTAATAAGGAGGAAGCACCTCCCCTTATATAAGCAAAGCAAGGAGAAGCTTGCTTGACAAGCTTAGAGCTTGCTTGAATCCCTCCCTACATGTATAGGGAGGATGCATTCAGTGACCAACAGCTGGCACAGCTGGCACCAAAAATATCTAAAAAAATAGAAAAATGGCCGTAGGCCACTTCAAGTGGCCGACTGGCCACTTCCACTAGCCTACCAACCACCTTAAATGGCCTACAGGAGGAAAAAGTGGCCTACAACCACCAAAAGTGGCCTACAGGCCTCTCTCTCCCTCCAGGCAAAGGTACCAAGGAAATGTGACACTTGGCTCTTACCATCTCCTTCCCTGAAAACTGTTCGGCTTAGGGGATAAAGGTGGAGGTCATCGTTTGGTTGAAATTCCCAGTTGCCTGAGACGATGAAGTAATCGTCTCCAGCACCCTTGTTTGAGTTGGGAGGTCAGCAATAAGCTTGTACTCCGTGGACCTCAGCTTGAGGTAATAGATGTGGCCTTTTTCCGATTTTAGGCGACACATTATGTAGCAGTACTGGATGTCGGCAAGGGTAACTCTAGTATTTTCTTTCTTGGCTAAGGCGATTATACCATTGATAACTCGATAAGAGTTGATGGCAAGTTACATTGGGTTTAATTTGTAGTAATGGAGGACTTCTCGGAAAAGGGTGTCAAGTGGAAACCTAAGTCCACACTTAATAAAGGCCACTACTGGGAAAGGCATGAGGTCCACATCGGGCATAATGGAATCCTCCTCTCCTGCAAACCTGAGGTGGACATTGGCAGGAATGGAAAACTCATGCCTAAAGTACTCTAACTTAGTTGGGGTGTCTACCCTATGCTTCCACATACCTATGACGTCGACTTAATTGGAGGAGTTGGATTTCAGAAGGAAGTGTTTTGGAAGGGTTTGAGGGACCTCGGCTAAAACCTAAAAATGTACTATGGCAAGAGTTTATATGGATCTAAAGGGAATTCGTGTCAGTTTTTCCTAAGGTTCGTAAGTTCTATAGACAAATCCCAATCCTAAGTCTAGGCAAGTGAAGATTGAAGGCAAGAATCTGGAAAAAAAACACGGCAAACAGAAACAAGAACGTGATTCAGAATCAAGAATAGTGACGAAGTCGTCAAGAACACTGACAAAGTTTGTGCAGGTGTGTGAGGCCAAGAACAGCGGCAAAGATCAATAGATATGTAAGCAGTGTGTGAGTAATCAAGAGTGGATTGGGCCAAAAATAAAATCACGATGTAAATATGCCCAAATGCATGATTGAGTTCACATACACAGATTTGTAAAAAATATATACGAAGCCACAGTAACAGAGCACGAATGTAACAGAATTCAAAGAGAACCAAGAACTGGGAACCAGGATGAAAACAGTAGCTTACTAGAGGAGTGAAGCCGGTGTTAAAGACGCTGGAGTCAGGATGCGGTTACAATCAGAAGAGGACAGCGAAAGCTTCACTGAAGGAGAGGAATAAAAGTGGTTACAGAGCTTAAAGATCTGGAACAATGGCGGATTTGGAGAGAGAAGTTAGAGAGAGAAAGAGTTGGGAGCTTGAGAACGAGGATGAAAAGTGAAGAGACGGAGAGAGAAAATTGATTTTAATCAAACATGGAGAATAGCGGCAAAATACCATCAATGCGTCTAGGGCGACGTGCTTGTCAGATAGCGCACCCAGACACAAGGCGACTTACAGGCGCGTATCAGGTACAGCCCAGAAGGAGAAAAACCCATGGCAAGAACGGTTGAGTTGTTATGCATGACAGCTCATACGCGTAAAGGAGCTCTTGGAGTTCTTGATTTAATGGAGCAGTACCTCGGCTTGGAGGATGATCTCGGCTAAGAAACTTGAATGAACCTGGTTAATGGTTCTGAGACATTGGTGAAAGCAGGCTATAGGTCTTGGACATATTGAGCCGACAAGTTATGACTTCGGCAATAAATGTTGAAACGAGCTTAACCGACGTGCAAGATAGAAGAAATGATATAGGTTCCATCACCTCAGTATGCCGAGGTAATAGAACCTAGGGGGCAGTTGTGGGGACATAATTTTTTAGTGACAACACGTGGCCGAGGTGGCACTGAAATGTCAGCCGAGGTGCCACGTGTCCTGGACATGACGTCGAGGTGATCTCGGATAGGCCGAGGTTATCTGCGAGAATACCGGAATCTAGGATAAGCGGATAAGAGACAAGAGTCCTAAAATGAGAGAAGACTTCAGTTTGGGTAAGGATAAGACTCTTAGAGAGTTTATCCCAATCCTATTGGGAGTCCAAGATTAGCAGTAATCCTAATCCTAGGTCTAAGGTACGCAATTTATATTCTGAATAGTGAGTTAAGCATTTTTGCTATCTTTGGGAGATAGCTGACTTGATCGTCGGAGTGCCCCCGGGTGAACGAACCACCGCCGGAATCTCTCCTTTCTGTTACAGGTCGTTCGGGCTTAATTTATTCTGCCAATGCTCTCCAGCAAAGTACTAATTTGGCAGTGTGGTCGGAAATTGACACACACACTATCAACACAAATAAATCAAAAGATAGGATACACACTCATATTTGTGAGCTCTACATGCTTTTAGATTTTTAATCTTTTTGTCTAATTTTTATTGTTTTAGGAAGATAAAAGAAATGAAAAATTACGTAATATATCGATAACACTAAAAGTCAAATACTATGCCTATCAAGGAACGTAACACCTTATTCAATAGGCCAAGTTTGGTGTCCGTATTATAGTTATGTTGAATTTTGACTCGATAAATTTTAAGTGTAAATAATTCAATCACAAAAATGAGTTCATTTTATATAAGAGAATTATATCAATTTTATGATATAATTTTGTAAAGATTTTGTAAACGTAGATTTTTAGGACACAAGTTAAGAAATTTAAAATAATTACACGTTTTTTATTATTTTTATTTTTATAAGCCTCTTATGGTGGTGCTGTTTTTGAACTATTTATTTGAGTTATTCGTATTTTTTTATTTTGAGAGTTTATGTCAAATTATTTGTTGTAATTTTTATTTATGATTTATTAAATAGAAATAAATTAAATAACTTTAAAAAAC
Organism: Camellia japonica; assembly: GCA_030407325.1. Lineage (NCBI taxonomy): Eukaryota > Viridiplantae > Streptophyta > Magnoliopsida > Ericales > Theaceae > Camellia > Camellia japonica. The sequence continues at coordinate 47,193,451 of JAPPVO010000003.1, forward strand.
TAATTATTTTAAAATTAACAGTACGTCTAAATGCACATAAAACTAAACATATATGTTTCACAAAAAGTGGAACTTACAAGATGTGAGACTTACCATTTGTGAGATATTTGTGTCTCATTCTGGTGTATAGTACGTTGGAACAATCTTCTGTGTACAATAAATAAATTGAAACAAAATCAAATAAATAAAATAAATAACTTACAGAATTTATTTTATCGAACCGAATGAAAAATAAAAGATCAAGTCGAGTGTGTGACACTCTGTCCTTAAGACAGATTCGCCCCACTACGGTGCTTACGGTTATGTGGCATTTATCTATCAGGATACAATGATCTTCACAAATTTGTAGTAGCACTCCAAACAAGTTTGTCCGGCGAACTAGACCTTGCGTTCTAAACTCTCTGAATTTTTCCCTAAAACAATATGAAGAATAAATACAAACAGAGATAAAAATGTGGACTGCAAAACTGTATTTTTCAGACTGTTTTTCAACATCCAAAACTGCTGGAAAATGCTGGAATTTATAGGCAAACAACCAGTCCTAAACAAGTATGAAACACAAACTGAACAGGTGGTTTTTTGAATGAACAGGTGCTGTTTCGAATTAGAACAGATAACTGAATCTGTCCAGAAACTGTCTGGACAGTTTTGAGACAGATAATTGCTGAACATATCTATTGGAACTGCTAGACAGATTTGAATCCGTCTGGGTAGTTATATAATTGCTGAACAGATCTGTCTGGGCAGATTCAATCTGTTCGGGTGCAACAGATATGAGACCTGTTTGGACTGTATGATCTGTCTGAACAGTGCACTGTGCAGTTTCAATCTGTGTAACTATAGTAGTTATGAACAGTTAACCTATTGGAAATTTCGAACTGAAGGAGACCAAAATGGATAGAAAATTAATTCAATTTTTGGCACAAAATTTGAATTTAAAAATTCAAATAAATTTTGTCCAAAAAATTAATGTAAGGATCGACCCGACCCACACCCGCGCCCGACACAGCTCGGCTCGGCTCGGCTGGAAGGACGGCGGCAGCGGCGTCCGCGCGTATGTGGTGGTTTGGGCTAAGGTTTACTTTATCCATAACTCCTCCCTTCTACAAACTTGGGGTGCCCCTTGGGGCCCAACCCAAGGTTGTACACCTAGAACTTATATACACACATAAGTTCTGTTCAAGTTTCAATGTGGGACAATCCTCATAAGGAAACCTACATTTAAAACTTAAATGTCCAATTCCACGAACCCGAAAACGACGTCAAGTTCTCATTCACTCATAAATGGTTTTGACGAACCGTCTTCACCGTGTGACTTGCCATGCGGCAAGGAACACATTACCTCTTCGGACTCACCCCAAAAGACGTTTGGGGCCCACTCAATTTTGGGCTCAAAGATGGCCCAAAATAAGCATATATAAAACCTATTTTCCAACAATCCCCACATGAATGGAATTTGACGGAGAGAAAATGCAACAACATGATCTAATTACAGAGAATACAAAAATTAGAAATATTCTACAAAGAATAGGTAGCTTTGGGCTTTGAACCTTCCCTTGTGAGACACTATCGGATTTATTAGCTAACTAGTGAACATGATGTCTTGAACTGTTCAGCCGTTTGGTAAACCAAGACAATAGAACTCACACAGTATATCCCAGACACAGTTTAGTTCTCACTATTGTGTTCATTTTGGCCCTGAACAACCTGGTCTTTCATGAGTGCTCTAGAGAATTGTAGCCCTTCACAAATCTCATAGAACCGGCCCAGTTCACACTCACATAGGTGATTCTTATGAAAGTATCCTGCCATACTCCACTAGGTTTACCTAGATATAAGAATCATTAAAATTTTACTTAACCTAAAACGCTGCAGACATCACTATTTCATCATAGAAATGGGTAGGAGTTACTCCCCAGTGATCCTTCTGAGTCATTCACAACTCGGTTGTCCCTTTGAACCTAGATCTTGGGATCTCCAGTCAACTAGGTTGGGTTGCCGTTGTGGTAACTCTTATTTAATAGGCTTAAGTCCCATTCCCCTCGATGAATTCTCAACTAACTCTCTTGCTAACCCTTTGGTTAGTGGATCCGCTATGTTGTCTTTAGACTTCATATTCTATGGAAATAATTCCATTAGAGAGTAGTTGTCTCACGGTGTTATGTCGACGACGAATGTGTCGACTTACCGTTATACATATGACTCTGTGCTCTACCTATTGCTGATTGACTATCACAATGTATGCAATAGCAGGCACCGGTTTTGGCCAATTGGAATATCTTCAAGGAAGTGGCGAAGCCATTCTGCCTCTTCCCCTGCTTTGTCTAAAGCTATGAATTCTGATTCCATAGTAGACCTAGCAATGCAAGTCTGTTTGGAAGATTTCAAAGATACAACCGCCCCACCAAGAGTAAAGACATACCCACTAGTGGATTTTGAGTCTTTAGTATCCGATATCTAGTTTGCATCACAGTAACCTCAAGTACTGCTGGATATCTAGTATAATTCAGCCAATGTTACGAGTAAATCGGAGATATCTAAGAACCCTTATAATAGCTTTCCAGTGTTCTACTCCTGGATTACTTGTATATCTACTTAATTTACTTACTGCATAAGCTATATCTGGGCGAGTGCAGTTCATCAAGTACATTAAGCTTCCAATAATTTGGGCATACTCTAATTGAGAAATACTTTCCTGTACATTCTTAGAAAGAACAAATTAACATCTACAGGTGTTCGCAAGATGATCATCATCTTTGCTGAATTTGTCAAGTATTTTCTCAATGTAATGAGATTGTGACAAAGCATATCCTTCTGATGTTTTGGTAATTTTCATACCAAGAATTACATCAGCAATGCCCATGTCCTTCATGTCAAAATGTTTATTCAACATTTTCTTGGTAGTTTTAATCATATCATTATTACTACCTATGATGAGCATATCATCTACATAAAGACATACAATGACATAACCTTTGTCTGTGTTTTTAATATAAACACATTTGTCACACTCATTAATTTTAAATCCATTTGACATCATTGCCTTGTCAAATTTCTCATGCCATTGCTTTGGTGCTTTTTTAAACCATATAATGATTTAACCAATTTACACACTTTCTTTTCTTTTCCTGGAACAGAAAAACCTTCTGGTTGTTCCATGTAAATTTCTTCATTAACTCACCATTTAAGAAAGCGGTTTTCACATCCATTTGATGAATTTCTAGATTGTACAGATGCAATGCAATTAGCATTCTAATGGATGTTATTCTAGTAACCGGTGAGTATGTGTCAAAGTAATCAAGACCTTCTTTTTGTCTAACCTTTGACTACAAGTCTTGCCTTGTATTTGTCAATTGATCCATCTGCTTTCAATTTTCTTTTGAAAATCCACTTGTACCCAAGAGGTTTACAACCTGGTGAAAAGTCCACTAATTCCCAAGTGTGATTTTGCAAGATGGATTCAACTTCACTATTGACAGCTTCTTTCCATAAAGGAGCTTCAGGACTGGACATAGCATCTTTAAAAGTTAAAGGCTCATTTTCTAACAAAATGTTAGAAAATCTGGACCAAAAGATTTTGAGGTTCTAGCACGTTTACTACGCCTAGGTTCCTCTTCCTCATTTTGATCTAACTCTTGTTCTTGATCATGTACTAGTAATAGCATCAAAAGATCTTTTTATTACTAGTCTCTTGTCCAGTCTTATTTGGAAATACATGTTCAAAGAAAGATGCATTCCGAGATTCAATAATAGTATTTACATGCATTTCGGAATGTTCTGATTTATGAATCAAAAACCGATATGCACTACTATTCTTGGCATAACCAATGAAAAGGCAATCAACTGTTTTAGGACCTATCTTAGTCTTTTTAGGACTAGGAATAGCCACTTTAGCCAAACACCCCCACACTTTTAAGTATTTGTAGGATGGTACTCTTCCATGCCACAATTCATAAGGTGTTTGATTCACTTTCTTTTGGGGTACTTTATTTAAAATATAATTAGCAAAAAGTATTGCTTCCCCCCACAAGTTCTGAGGTAATCCAGAACTTATTAACATGGCATTCATCATTTCTTTTAAAGTCCTATTTTTCCTTTCAGTAATTCCATTTTGCTGAGGTGAGTAAGGAGCGGTGGTTTGATGAATTATTCCATGTTCTTTACAAAATCACCAAAAGGTGATTCATATTCACCACCTCTATCACTTCTAAGTTTTTGATTTTCTTACCAAGTTGATTTTCAACTTCATTCTTATATTGAATGAAAGTTTCCAAAGCTTCATCCTTGGTTCGAATTAAATAAATATAACTATATCTAGTATAGTCATCTATAAAAGTGATAAAATACTTTTTCCCACCTCTAGTTTGAATTGATTTAAAATCACAAATGTCACTATGAATTAATTCAAGTGGTTCCGTACTTCTTTCAATTGAATGAAAAGGAGTTTTGATAATTTTGCCTCAACAAATTTCACATTTATGATTTGAATCAATGTCAAATTTAGGTAAACATTCCATATTAATTAATCTACGCAAAGATCCATAATTAACATGTCCTAGTCTACCATGCCATAAATTTGAAGACTCAAGCAAGTAAGAAGAAGATGTATTTTATTAATAACTGAGGGTACAACGGTCATTACATTTAACTTGAAAAGGCCATCAGACATGTAACATTTTCCTACATACATCCCATTCTTAGTAAGTACAAATTTATCACTCTCAAACACTAGCCTAAACCCATTCTTACTCAACAAAGATCCGGAAACAAGATTCTTGCGAATGTCCGGTACATGCAGCACATTGTTGAGAGTGAGTTCCTTTCCATGTCATCTTAGTACAATCTTTCCTTGTCCTTCAACTTTGGAAGTTGAGGAGTTGCCCATAAAAAGTTGTTCACCATTGTCCACTGTAGAATAAGATGTGAACATCTTTTTGTCGGCACAATATGCGAGTAGCACCAGTGTCCACCCACCATTCTTTAGGATTTCCGACAAGATTTGCCTCGGAAACAACTGCAGAAAGATTGATGTCATCTATACCATTGGAAATATTGTCCACTTCGGTCATATGAGCTTGAGCAGGCTTCTTGCTTGTTCTTCTTTTGTTTTTGTCTTTGTCTTTGCTACGGCAGTCTTTGTCCCGATGTCCCTCTTTATCACAGATGTAACATTTGTCATTAAACTTGTACTTTTTATTTTTCCCCCCTTTAGAGCCTTGTGATGAACTTTCTCCAGAAGACTTCCGTTTCTTGGTTTTTGAAGCATGTTCCACCACATTTGCCTTAGACTCCATAGGATGCTTACCAGCCCGCTTTTCAGAATTGCGGTTGTCCTCCTCAATCCTCAAACGCACAATTAATTCTTCTAAAGACATTTCTTTGCGCTTGTGTTTGAGGTAGTTCTTGAATTCCTTCCAGCCTTGTGGTAATTTCTCAATTAAGGCTGCAACTTGAAAGGATTCACTGAGAGACATGCCTTCTGCGTGAATGTCATGCAGAATGAGTTGGAGATCTTGAACTTGGCTGATCACAGTTTTTGAATCAACCATTACAAAATCCAGGAATTGCCAACCACAAATTTCTTTGAGCCGGCATCTTCCGTTTTGTACTTTTTCTCCAAAGACTCCCAAAGTTCCTTTGCTGTCTTGATAGGACTGTAGACGTTGTATAATGTGTTGTCAAGTCCGTTCAAGATGTAGTTCCGGCAAAGGAAATCACATGTTTCCAGCATCACCGCAGCAACCACTTGCCGGTCGGTTTCATTCTTTCAGATAGGAGCATCTCACGGAGAAACGAGCCAGGTTCAGAGTTGTAAGATAGAACAACATTTTCTGTTGCCATCTTTTAAAATCAGTTCCTGAGAACTTCTCTGGCTTTCACCGTGATTTACCGGTACTGTCACACAGGAGAGGGGGGTTGGCGCAATTGCCACCACAGTAGTACTTGTTTGGGCATTAGTTTCAGTAGCCATCAATTCTAAATTATAAAACAAAATTATAATTAGAATTTACTACTACAGAAAATTAAACCAAATTCACAGAATTAAATTCTGTAAAAATAAAAGAAACAAGAATGTAACTTTTATTTTCAATTAATTTGAAAATAAAATAAAATTTTATTTAACCAAATTAATTCCACACAGAAAATTAAATTTCTGTAACACTTCAATAATTAAAAAAATGAATTTATTTTAATTAATGAACACTCAGAAATTATTTAAGAAAATCAAAATTAATTTCTGACAAAATTCACAAATAAATATTCTGAATTGTTAATGAACACAGTATATTACTACTAGTTGTCAAAAAAATAGACAGTATATTACTACTATCTGTCAAAGTATATTACTACTATTTGTTTTCCCACCAGAATATTATTTAGTAAAATCACAGAAAATAATTTCTGTAAGAAGAAGAAAGAAGAAAGGAAATAAACGAAAAATTCTGTAAATAAACTAATCTGTATGTGTCTTAAGATTGTTGGAACAATCTTCTGTATACAATAAATAAATTGAAACAAAATAAAATAAATAACTTATAGAATTTATTTTATCGAACCGAATGAAAATTAAAAGATCAAGTCGAGTGTGTGACACTCTATCCTTAAGACAGATTTGTCCTGTTACGGTACTTACGGTTATGTGGCGTCTATCTCCCAAGATACAATGATCTTCACAAATTTGTAGTAGCACTCCAAACAAATTTGTCCGGTGAACTAAACCTTGTGTTCTAAACTCTTTGAATTTTTTCCTAAAATAATATGAAGAATAAATGCAAGCAGAGATAAAAATGTGGACAGCAAAACTGTATTTTTCAGACTGTTTTTCAACACCCAAAACTGTTGGAATTTATAGGCAAACAACTAGTCCCAAACAGGTATGAAACACAAACTGAACAGGTGGTTTTTTGAATGAACAGGTGCTGTTTCAAATTAGAACAGATAACTGAATCTGTCCAGAAACTGTCTGGACAGTTTTGACACAGATAACTGCTGAACGTACCTGTTGGAACTGGTGGACAGATTTAAATCTGTTTGGGCAGTTATATAACTGCTGAACAGATCTGTCTGGGCAGATTCAATCTGTCCGGGTGCAACAGATATGAGACCTGTTTGGACTGTATGATCTGTCCGAACAGTGCACTGTGTAGTTTCCATCTGTGTAACTGTAGCAATTATGAGCAGTTAACCTGTTGGAATTTTCAGACTAAAGGAGACCAAAATGGATAGAAAATTAATTCAATTTTTGGCATAAAATTTGAATTTAAAAATTTAAATAAATCTTGTCCAAAAAATTAATATAAGAATCGACCTGACCCACAACCCGCCCCAGCACAGCTCAGCCAGACGGACGGATGGTGGCGGCGCGCGCACGTGTGGTGGTTTGGGCTAAGGTTCACTTTGTCCATAACTCCTTCCTTCTACAAACTTGGGATGCCCCTTGGGCCCTAACCCAAGGTGGTATACCTAGAACTTATATACACACATAAGTTCTGTTCAAGTTTCAATGTGGGACAATCCTCACAAGGAAACCCACATTTAAAACTTAAATGTACAATTCCACGAATCCGAAAATAACGTCAAGTTCTCATTCACTCATAAATGGTTTTGACGAACCGTCTTCACCGTGTGACTTGCCATGCGGCAATGAACATATCACCTCTTCGGACTCACCCCAAAAGACGTTTGGGGCCCACTCAATTTTGGGCTCAAAGATGGCCCAAAATAAGCATATATAAAACCTATTTTCCAACATAGTATGTGTTTGTAACATTAGTGAAAAATTAAAGAAGAAATATTTTTAAGAAAAATGCTCCATCCATATAATTTTTTCCTCACAAACTTCCCGAATGATGTGACAAGATTGATTGAAAGGTTTTGAGAGAAAAGAGGAACACGTCATTTGAAAGTTTGTGGAAGAGATATTCTACGAATGTAGCATTTCTATATTTTTAATTAATAATTTTAACTTATAACAAATTGATAAAAAGAATATTTTAACAAAATTCATTTTGTAAGCTTAGAAGAGTTGTTTGACTTAGGTTTCGTTTGACAATTTTTAATTTTAGTCAAAAAAATCATTATGCATTGTCATTTCTTTCTTTATTTTTCTGTTTATGTTTTCATAAAAAATTTAAAAATAATTAAAATAACTCATTTCCAAACTAGGCCTTTAGCTTTTAAGTAATTTGACAATAGTCACACTTGAGTCAGGACCAGAGGCTTATAATAGGGAAAAAGTTATTAGTTGGTCATGGCAATGTGTGTGTTTGGTTTGAATTTTTTGAATTAAGCTTTTTAAAAATTGAATTTTTTGTTTTTCGTATTTTTTTTTTTGTTTTTAGTGAATATTTTTAAAATTTTAGGCATTTTTTTTTACTTTTTTAAATGTACCTTACTTAAATGTATCTAAAAAATCTAAAAAGTAAAAAATTTGTGAAAAAATATTTTAAAAAATTAATAAATACATAAAAATATAAAAAATATACTGAATTTTTTTTTTTTTTGTATTTTTAGTATTTAGTGAATTTTTAAAAGATTTTTTGCGCAAAAATTATACTTTTTATGTGTATTTAGGTTAAGTGTCTCAAAAAATTAAAAAAATTACTTAAAATATTAAAAAAATTCAATAAAATTAAAAAAATACAAAAAACAAGAAAGTAGAATTTTTTGAAAAGTGTTTTTAAAAAATAAAAAACAAGCAAAGTGATAAGAAAATGATGCCAACTCTAATGATGATAGAGAGCACTAAAATTGTAACTCTAATACCAACTCTAATGATATGACAATATATATATAAAAAAAAAATGTAATACTAGTCAAAATTTCAAATCATAAAGTGAAATTCACATCTAAAACTCCCTATTTAGCGGCCCAAAACATTTTTGTTAAAAATTTAGAAAAGGTATAATTTTGTAGAATAAAGCTTCGTCGCTCGAATTTCCCCCCCCCCCTAATCCCCTGAATGCCAAAATGACGTCGTTTTGGGCATTCTTTTTTTTTTTTTTTTCTTTTTCTTCTCTTCTTCAACGAGGAGGAGAGGGAGAGGGAGAGAAAGAGAAAGAGGGAGAGGGAGAGAAGAGAGGGAGCAACAGCTCCGCTCGAGTCATTGCCCCAGCGTTGCAAGCAGCAGATCTCCGATCGCCGATCGTCGTCTCGCGCAGCAGCAACCCGTCGCTCGTCGCAGCTTCCGGCGCCTCCGCCTCCTCCTCCCCCTGTGGTTATGGCCCCCTCCAGTCCTCCTCCTACCCTCCTCCTCCTCCCCCTTCTCCTTCTCCTCCTCCTTCCTTCTTTTCTCTTCTCCTCTGCTTCTGAAAAAAAAAAAAAAATTAGGGGGATTCGGGGAGCTCATTTTCGAGCTCCCCTAGCATTACCGTATTTGTAATTGATGAAAACTATCCCACCTAACACCTTGGATCAATCAAGGATTTTTTCAAGAGCATAGAGAGAGAGAGAGAGAGAGAGAGACTGGGTACGTTTCAAGTGGAGAGACGACCTCGCGGTGTCTTCAAGTGTCATGCATGCCTTTTGTGCATTTGTTTCCTCTGCATGCAAACACGCTCTCTCTATCTCTCTCGCAAAACCCTCTCTCTTTATATATATATATATATACTCATATACATATGTCTACTCTCTCTGTCTCAACCTCCCATCCCCACCTCTCAAAAACCTCAATCGTAATCTCAATCACCGTCACGACTCCACTTCTCTGTCGCAGATTCTCTTCAAAATTTGGTTCTCTGTTTTTCCGGAGCAAGTCATGCTTATCTGCATGTGATTGTCTCATCCAAGTGATCATTCAATAGATTACTACTAGGTTTGTTCTACTAATTTTTGTTTTTGGGATCGATTTGATGATATTGTGAGCCATTATCAAAAGGGGGTTTTAGGGTTTTGATTTGGGTTTTAACTTATTTGACTCGAATGGAGATTTGTTTCAGGTTTGATTTGGGTCAAATGGCAAAGATTTGCATGAACAAAGCGCGCCAAGCGACGACGACGTTTCAATGGAAGGAAGGTTGGGGTTTGAAATCCGGGGCTTTTGCTACTCTCTGTTTCAACTGCGGGTAATTTTCCCAATTTCAATTTTATTATTATTATTATTATTATTATTATTATTATTATTATTATTATTGTTATGATTATTATTATTATTATTGCCTTCTTAGAAAGTTACAAGTACATATCATCTGTATCTGAGTTGATTTCTTGTTCCAATCCAAGGGCACTTTGGGGTTGTGGATTTTGACTCTCTAGTAAGACTCTTTTTTTAAAAAAATTTTAATTTTTTTAATTTTTTGAGCTCATTCGAATTTTGAAATTTGAAAATTTCCAATGTTCGATTATCAATTTAATGTCACATTTTTGTCTTATAAATGTTCATACTTTTGCTATTTAAATTTTCTGTTTAATTTCAATTTTTTTCCCATGTGGGTATGGGTGTGCATAGTTTGAGTTTGAGTGTGGGTCGGGCTTGCAATAATAAGAACATCTAGCCCGTTAGCTATTGGGTGTAATCTTGTTATCTTGATTCCAACCTGGAAAAAATTTCAAAAGCTGAAGCTGACTCATTTAACCCATATATATGAAATATTATTGTAAAAATGCTAGAGATTCTAAAAATTTTATCAAAATTCTACTAAATATTTCACATGGGTGTAGGATCTACATGGGACCCATATTGTGTGGGTCCCACATCAAGACATTTGGTAAAAACTTTGGTAGAATATCTCACATGATGTGGGATCCACATGGGATCCGTGTGGGTCCCACACCCATGTGAGACATTTGGTAGAAATTTTAGTAGAATTTTTGGGATTTCTAACATTACTCTTATTATTGTGTCTTGGAGGGGTATTAAATGATTTGGAGACTTTTAATAATTATTTGAATTTAAATAATTAACGAAATCTAATAGTGAGATAATTTTGGTCTTTTAACAATTAAATTTAAGCTATAAAAAGGGACATACATTTAACTTTTTCGAACTTCCATTATTTTTTAAGTTTATTATGTAACTAAATAGTATGAATGTTAAAATTAATATTTTAAAATGGCTACGGCAGGCTAGAAATTTTTATCTCAAGACGGGCCCAAAAAATTAAACAAGCTCCAAATCCTAGCCCAGGTTGACCCTATGACCAAATATTTATCGCAAGTCTTAAAAATAGGGGGTTGGGTTTTGGGCTAATGCCAACCCCTAGTATGTAGCATGTAAAAAAATATAGAGTTATGCTAGGACCCCAAATATTCTACAAAATCTCTCAAATGGGTGTGGGATGTGGATTTGTGTGAGTCCCACCCCATATGAGAGGTTTGGTTTAATATTTGATAGAATATTTGAGATACATAGCATTTCTTAAAAATATAAAAATAAATCAGTGTAATCAAATTCAGGGCTGAATAATGCTCAATAACTGTTACTACTTTAACTATTAAGGCCTCGTTTGGGAACATGCTAATTTAGTAACTTTTTGGTTATTTGGCTAAAATGTGATGTAAAAAAAACTAGTATGTTTGGGATGACTTTTTGGCTTTTTACGAAAAGATGTGCAAAAAGTAGAGAGAAAATGGAATCTTTGACTTTTTGGTATGGGTTGTTGGTTTTTTGGCTTTTTTAGTAACTTTTTGGCTTTTTGGCTAAAATAGCCTCTTGCCAAACGAGACCTAAGTCAATTTTTATTTTCCATATTTGATATACTATATGTTTTAGAAAAGAGTCAAGATGGAGGACTAAAGAAGGCTAGCCATTTTATTTAGTGGCCAAAAAGTTTTGTCTAAAATGATGAAAATTAACCAATAATTAGCTTCACTTAATACTTATAGTTGCAATTACTACTGTTTGAAACTTTTTATAGTTTCTTGTTAAATCTTTCTTTGTTTGTTTGCTCCATTTTTTTCCTCCCATTATTCACTGTATATAAACCCGTAAGATGTGTTATTGTCTTTACTAGACATTGCAATTTTTCTTGTAATAGGCCAAAAAGACAAACAAAATTTCAAAGTTGTTCTTGTAGACTGCTTCAATAACTTCTTTTATTATTTATTTATTGTTTGGCCAATGTTTAATGTCACATCATGTGGGCTGTAGATCTGCAAATGAGAATTTACTTTACTGTGAGACGTTCCATTTGGAGGAATCTGGTTGGAGGGAATGCAGGTTATGTCAAAAGGTAACTTCGAAGCCATCGATTTCCCTTCTATTGTTCAAACATCTATTTTCATTATGGTTTCTAAGTCTAGTTGAATTTTGGTATGACAGCGTATCCACTGTGGATGCATTGCTTCCAAGTATTTGTATGACTACTTGGATTTTGGGGGCATAGGGTGTGTGAGCTGCACAAAGAGTTTGGAGACTCGCTGTCACGACCCGAACCCGCCCCCATGGGTTAAGGCCATAACCGGCCAGTAATCGTGAGATTACCTACGGCCTCAAATCAAACCAGACAAAACTCATCAGAGTAAAGGGGCCAAACGAAAGCAAATTTAAAACTTTGTCCATAGAGCTGTGCTTACATGGCACATCATAACAATCCATACGAAAACATGTTAATAACTCACGTCAAAAAGATACAGCAACATAAATCTTTGTACAGACAGGATCATTCAAACGTGAGTCGACCCGTCAAAACTATATACCATAGATGCAAAATCTTCGCCGACATGACAAAATATAAATACATAGCAAGGGGCGAAGACGGGTCTCGTACGTGAGACGCAAGGGCTGACTCTCCAAAACTCGGTTGTCCCATACTGAGTTCACTGAGGCTAGGTCTGGACCTCTCTTGGCTCACCTACAAGCACATGAATGAGCGTGAGCGATAGCCCAGTGAATAATATCAAAAAAGAATATACGTTGGAACAATATACATCAAACGGCCTCGGGCCCAATTTGCGTTTCTAACTAATACATACACACATAGACATATGTAAGTTAAGTAACTGTGGTTCCAAACACATCATACGGCCTCAGGCCCAATTCATTCGTTTCATTGTCAAACCATTACTCGTGTCTAATTGGCCTTCAGCCCTTTCAAACTTTCATATCAAACTGGCCTTTAGGCCTATTTACACTTTCGTGTCGAAACGGCCTCTGGCCCATTCATTCATGTCTTGTCAAAACGACCTTCGGTCCATTCATTTATGTCAAAACGACCTTCGGTCCGTTCATTTATGTCAAAACAACCTTCGGTCCATTCGTCTGTGCCAAAACGACCTTCGGTCCAATCATTTATGTCAAAACGACCTTCGGTCCAATCATTTATGTCAAAACGACCTTCGGTCCAATCATTTATGTCAAAACGGCCTTCGGCCCAATCATTCATATCAAAACGGCCTTCGGCCCAATCATTTATGTCAAAACGGCCTTCGGCCCATTCATTTCTATCAAAACGACCTTTGGTCCATTCATTTCTGTCAAAACGACCTTCGGTCCATTCGCTTACGTCAAAACGGCCTTCGGCCCATACATTCGTGTCAAAACGGCCTTCGGCCCACTCATTCATTTCAAAACAACCTTAGGTCCATTTATTTCTATCAAAACGACCTTAGGTCCACTTATTCATATCGAAACGACCTTCGGTCCATTCATTCGTTCATGTCAGACTTTTGTCCACAATCCCAATTAGTAACTCATAAAGCTTATAAGGGAATAAACAGTTGGACATTGCTAAGCTTTCAAATATCGATATTACTCACAGTGATCGGCTTGTGGATTTGCCTTGGAGCTTGACCCTACACATTTCATGAACACAAAGGGTCACTAACAATTCAATCCGTTCCTTAATTCACATATTCCTCTTTAGGCTTTATTCTTATCTCATTAACTCATTTACAATGCTTAACATATGCCTAAGAGTGATTACAAGTGAAAGAGAACGGAAAACGAAACACAGAACGCATGAACAAAATTTCATAAAACAGGGTCCCCGCTCGAGCGTGGACTCATCCGCTCGAGCGGACCCAAGAGGCCTGCAAAAGTACTGGTTACCTCAAAATTACGCTCGAGCGGAAGGCCTGTCTACAAAAGCTCCCCGCTCGAGCGTGAAATATCCCGCTCGAGCGGACATCCAACTCTGCAAAAATGCTGGGAGCACGAAAATAACGCTCGAGCGGCAGGTTTCCCGCTCGAGCGGACATAAAATTTCTGGGTTTTCCAGATTGTGTTCTAGAGTTCGAATTCGACCTTTAAGCCAACATATCTTGCATCTCATGGCTCAAATCTCACATATACTTGTTCTAACATGGTGTAAGCACCAAAACACATCATCATGGAGCTCAATTTCAAGGATTTAACACATGCATGGCTCGAATTGACACCAAACTCAATTCTAACATACACCTTCATGCATTCAAAGCTCTTATCGTCATAGATTGTACATGCATGTGATGTCTAGCTCCCATTCTCAACTTAGATGATACCAATGGTGATTATACATGAGTTTCAACTACAAATTTACATGGACCATCCCCCTTTGGGCTCAAACATGCAACATTCAAAGCAATTACACACACATTGTGTTCAAATATGGAAATTCATAACAATTTCCTACATGCATGTGTTCTAAGACTTCAAATTTAACAAAACCAACTCAATTCATGTTCTTTAACATTTTTCAACTTTGAACTTATAGATTACAAACAAAAGTCCATGAATTCACTTACCTAAGAGCTTCAACACTCAAGCTCTAGCCAAATCTAGAGCTAGATCTTCAAAAGATTCAAGTCTTGAACCAAATTGTACAACTCTCCCCTTTTTCCTTCTATAGCCGACCCTCCCCTCTCTTATCTTAGAGTTGAAATCAGCCCAAATGAATATAAAAAGGGAATTGAGTGTAGAATGCCCATTTAAAATAAGTCCCACTAGCCAAAAAATATGAATATCAAATAATTGGGCACTAAACCAATAATTAAATCAATTTAATCTGACTCGAATCAATTTCTAATTAAATTTCACCGTAGGTTCTAAAAATCATGCCAATCACAATGGCGTAACCAATTTCAAGTTCCATGGCCGATAAGGCCCTCAATTTAGTTTCCAAAGCAGATTATTCAAACAGATATTCCTACGGTGAACAGATAGAAATTCAAAATCACATATTATCACACAATGACATACAAAATCGTGCTAAACACATAATCATATTCAGATTAAGGACCAATTAGCTAATTACGGAACAGGGGTATCACAGTCTTCCCTCCTTTAGGAAGTTTGGTCCTCCAAACTTAATTTACCTTTAGTCGAACACAATTCGGAACACTTTTCATTCGACGGTTCCAATCCTTTTCGATAGCCATTCACTTAGTCTCAAAATCGGGCAACATTCTGTTCTCAAAGTCAGAGACCCGCCTTTCCTCCATACAAGGCTTGTATGGTGCCAAACTGAAACTAGAGTGTAAGCTGTTATTGTAAGCAAAGTCTATCAACAATGAATAGATTTTTCCAATTCCTCGAAAATCTAAAGCATACATTTGGAGCATTTCTCCCAGAATCAAAAAAGTTCTTTCTGATTATACATCAATTTGCGGATGGGAAGTAGCGTTGAATCACAATTCAGTTCCCATTGCCTCTTGAAGGCTTGTCAGGATTCAAACACATTTCCGGATTTCTGTCTAAACAATAGACACTGGGACCCCATACAACCAAGCAACCTTATTGATGGAAACAGTGGCTAGTCTACAGCATCATACGAAAATGTCACAGGGAGGAAACGAGCAAATTAAGTAACTCCTCATACAACAACCCAAACGGGATTTACACCTTGAGTGCTCAAGATAACCCCACAATAAAATTCGTAGTCACATATCCCTATTTCCATTCCGAAACAGAGAGAGATTACAGTAGTTCTGCCAATATCCGTTATTAATTGACTTGTTGGCACCGAAAATATTTAGGCACAAATTCAACAATTTCTTTCTTCACAATAGGTCGCCAACATTTTTATTTCAAATGCCAACTAACCTTACCCTAGGAGTTTGGTCCATTTCCTTGTCACAAAGTTCAATTCATTCTTCAATAGTTCCGCAATTCATAATCCGATTTGGTATTTAATTCAGTTTCTCATTACAGTTATTCAAGGTTAATCAAAAGTCTTCAGGAATTTAAAGTGAATCCGAGCACAAATCCCCGAGTCAACAAGGATAACAACGAAACAATCCACCACACGACATACGTAACTCATGTATCCCCATAGTACCAATTGTAAAGTACAATAGCACTGAAGCAGTCCATTTCTAACATAACACACGTGTTCTCAATTCATTCAACCGTTTACAGTTTACGGTTTCCAATTCAGTTCAGTATTCAATTCTCTGTTTCATCGAGTCTCCCCACATTATCTGATAGTCGTCAAAAGCATAAGGCAATTCATATACTAATCCCCATGGCGTCAAAGGTAATACTAAAACAATCAATCACGTGTTAAACACAATTTACACATCCTTAAAGCCCCAATCACAGAATATGACGACACGGAGCAGTTATTCACAAAGCGTACTGAATTCACGCACTTACGGACAATCAGGGTTTTTCAAAGTTTCTTGGATGTTTAAACATCTACAAATTACAAAAGGATGACATTCCGGACAAAACAAAAGAATAATCGTCTCGGAATCAAAGCACACCCGTTCACGACCGTCGGTGGCCGACTCGAGATCGATTAGTCAAACCCACCCATACAATACCGTCGGTGGCAAAAAGATATCCCAACAAAGGTGCTACATAGGCTTAACGTCCCCTAGCACGAAAGGATGCCCCAAGAATGTCATCAAAACAAACATAATACCACTCACTACAACCTGATTCCCCAAAATCTGATAACATTGAAGCAACTACTCTCCCTTACAAAACATATTCTGATCAGTCAAAGACAAATGTTCAGTACTGCTTACAATCAACTCAATCTGCCATCATCAGTCCCCATAGCGTCAAACCAACCAGGATGGGACAATACACAAGCATCGTTCCTTAAGACACCCAATCACGGGATTTGTACAATTCGGCTCATTTTCAACACATATGTCCTCGATAGTTGGGGATTGGTTCTCAACGGTGTTCATGGTTAGAGCAATCTGTCATAGCCCACAAAAGGTGTTTCAAATAGGTTAAGTACTCTAAACAGATTCAAGTTTTGGGTCTATCAGTTTTTCTGCCAAGAATAATCTGGCTATTTATTTACAGGCAATCCTCAATCCCTTTTTACAAAATTAAATCAGATAGAGGGTCTTATCAAACCAATCCCGACACAGGTCTTGCCAAATTGAATCAAACAACAAACCATCAAATTATATCAAATGAGGATTCCATCAAGACAATATCAGGCAAAGGTTTTATCGGATCGAATCAAATAAAAGTTTTCTCACCTAGAGTACATTTGGTTCTATGAGGCATACTTCGTTTGCTTAGGTACATGGTTAATAGTTCCACAATTGTCCTAAGTTCATTAACTCTCAAAGTCACATTAGGGTCATTCATCACAACTGTTTATATCAAAATAGCTTAGGTCATGTACAATACGGCATTGTTCACATAAGTCCAGGTGTAGATGCATTTGCATGCAGTTGTTTATATTAAGAGGTATGTATCATAATGTCACAACCCAAACCCGCCCCTAAAAGTTTGGGCATGACCCATTCGCAAACGGACACAAAACCTGTTATACATATCATATGGGGCCTGAACGGAAGCATTCAATAATATATAATAGCGTAAAATAACATCCATTGAGCTATCACTACTATGCCAGGACCATAGACAGAACATAATGCAGATAATTATACAGTGATGTTATCTGAAGATAGTTATGTACATATACATCTTCCTCATAGACATTTGGGTATAGACTAAATACAAACTTTAAAACTTAACAAACTCCAAAAGCTTGAACGGTTAACACCTAACAGCTTAGACACTCAGGGCTTGGCAACTGGTATCGGAAGCCACAGGTTAAGATTGACCTCCAGGTCGAGTGCCTACAGAGACAGACATAAAATAAAGTGAGTCAAGCTCAGTGAATAATAGTACGTAAATCATGTAATGTTCCACTAAAACAATAAAGTATATAATTGCAGAAGTATATGTTTATTTACACTCTGTAAATATCATGAGTCCAGTTCCTTAACAACGCAGTTTAGTATGTACAGAGGATTCAAATGTTCATATTTTTAAATAACAGGATAGCCATCAGTCCCAACAGTTACAGAATAGCCTTTCGGCCCAGTCATAACAGAACGGCTTATCAGCCCAGAGATAACAGAACGCATAAAGCGTAACAGAACGCATAAAGCGTGAGGGTACAAACCAGTAGATAATAAGTTTTGAAACCAACAGACATATCATGCTAAATCTTAAACGGAACAGATCAATAGACAATGTATAACTAAAATAAATAAACAGAGCAGAACCATCCAAAGTCATCTGAATATCGCCAGACCATAGACAGAATAATAAACAGAGCAGAACAATCCCAATTGTTACATATACAACATCATTACTGACAGAAAGCTGAATGTTATAAACAGACATTAATAGTAACGACAAACATTAGCAGCAATTAAACATACATCCGTGTATTAGTACTCACATTTCACTTGTTTATCGCGGACAACAGAATGTTACTTTATCTATCGAAATAGTTGTCTCATAATTAACAAAGATGATACCAATTGCTTACAGATGCCAGAGGATTAATATACCATATAAATAGAACAGAATAGTTCCATAAACATACCGTTGTATGTAGCTTCCTCAACATTCATACTGATTTCTGATTAACTTAATGTTAATGAAATCACTTACACAGAACAGAGCGTTAATACCATAATCATTATCAGAAAATAAAATGTACATGTAGCGTACATTACTCACAGTGATTAGACGCTTGGTCCGCCTCTGTAATTAACCCTACACAATTCATAATACACATAGAAATCGGGTCACATATCATTATTCCATGTTCAACTAGTTTATTTCTCTTTATCCCATTTACACATCATTTGGCAATTCAACATGAATCAAATTAAATCTTGAATCTCATTTCAACATTCCACACCCAAGTTCATGTCATCCATAGTCTTAATACATTATTTCCTTAATTTTTCCCTTCCATTATAGCATAAATTCCAATGTTTATAACAAAGTTCATTCGCTAATATTTTTACATAATTTCGAAATATCTCAGAAATCCAATTAAATTTATACATATACAATTCAACATCTCAATTTCCTTATTCTACCTTCAATTTGGGCCAATTCATTAGTTATCACCATTAATCAACTTAGGGTTTCAAGACAAAAATCCAAACTTCTCAAACCAACTTCTTCTTCCAATTTCTCCATCTAAAGTTCATAATCCATCACCTTAATCTAGCAATTGCATCTCTAACATAGTAAACCCAAAACCCCCAAATCACAAATTGGACATAATATATACAAAACTATAGATTTGTAGTCATATACACAAAATACCATAAATCTACACCCAAAATACCATAAATCCATCAATCAATATAAATAAGATCCCTACCTCAAGATTGAAAGCAAGGAAGCTAGGTCAAGAGTATCACTTCGAAATTCAAAATCAAATCGGTTGGAAATGTTCATATTCTTGTCTTCTTCACTTCTTGGTGGAAGATCTTGATCAAAACATAGAGAAATGGTGAGGATTTGGGATCAAAACCCTAGGGTTTTCGGTCCTAGGGAAAAGGAGAGAAGAGGGGAAAAGAATGTGTGAAAAAATGATCCAAAAATCTGGTTTAAAAGCTGCTGTCCCGTAATTCCCGCTCGAGCGGAGAAATTCCGCTCGCGAGCGGACCTACTTTCAGCACAGATCCCGAAACTTTGAACAGGTATAACTCTCTCATTCGGACTCCGTTTTAGGTCATTCTTGTGGTCAAATTGAAGCCCCAGAGATAAGCTTTCTAATGGTTCTAACCTCACATCCAAATTCAAAGTGTGGAAAAAGAAAAGGGCAAAAGAGTGACGGTTGGTCGTAAATGAATTATTCAAATTAAGGTTTTTGGTCCAATCTTACTTTACCCTCATCTTATCATCTCAATCAATAACCCAAAATAAGGTAAGAACATTTCAAATACACTGAGAAGAACATCAAAAATGAGTCCACATGCTTCAGAATCAAACTTAACCAGGCGACCCGCTCGAGCGCCCAACCTCGCGCTCGAGCGCGCAGACCAACAAAGTCGTCCGCTCGAGCATAAACTCCCCCGCTCGAGCGGAATCACAACTCCCAGAATCTCAGGCCGTCTGAAAAATTGCTGGAAACCCCAAAAGTCCGCTCGAGCGCCACTCCTCCGCTCGAGCGGAGGAAAGGATTTCTGGGTCGTTACATCCTTCCCTCCTTACAAAAATTTCGTCCTCGAAATTTGAGAAAACCAAATAGAAAATAGGTCAAACATATACAGAAACACACCCTGTAATGTTCCAAAACTAGATCCACACTTGGGATAGAAAAGGATCACAAATACTTTTGATCAACATATACGCATCAAAATTTCAACGGCTAAGGAACAATACTAACCAGTTATAATCCCAAGGCCCATAACAACTTCTCAATTCAAAGACAATGCACATTATACGGTCCATCACCAAAATTCAATTATACTTCAATTAGTGGCATCACCAACTCTTTGTTCCATTGACACTAAAAACATAGAATGGTAAGGACCATCATACAATTACCCCTTAAAGATACTCACATAGAGGCTTCTACTCAACTTCAAGAGAGGTCAATCAAAAGCTCAACATACCTTAAACTTTAAAATCTATACCCCTTTTCACTTTCTCATTTACTTCCTTGAAGATCTATGCTCTTTTGTTCAATCCTTATTTCTTTCTACACGTAAGAAGACTTAAACGTATATATAAATGGTCACACATAAAAACATATAGGACAAAATCCAATCGTTTACTCATTCCGAAATTAAAATCTCGTAACATACATAAGATAACATAAAAGTTATGCTGGTCTCAAATTCATAATTAAACCTACCAAATAAGGTTCTGCTTGGGAAGTACCATACCTTTCATTTACAAAAACATATCAAAATTATATCATTATGTAGATGTAAATCATATTCTCTAATTCTTGACAAAATTTGAACGATGGGAAGAAAATCCCCATTGTAGACACCTGATCATGCCGTTATAAGTTCAAATCTAAACAATAATTACAGCTATTAAACAAGGTCAGAAATTGAATTCGAAATCTTTCTTGATTAATCAATCAGAACCGTAGGGTAAACATTTTCCTTTACTAGCACAAATCAGTTTGGCCCCCTTTTTTTTTTTTTTTTTTTTTTTTTTTACTACTTAAACGATTCTTCCTTTTTCTTATCGGAAAACACGAGATCAATCGGAGAGTTTCGTATTCACAACTTGTAATTACCGAGGGTCAGCAAACGGTCATACAGAATTTAGAGACCAGCTGTAGACACCCCATTTTTGACCGTCCTCAAGACTTGGACGTCACCGTTGGAACACTCGGTGATTATCCATGTTTGTGTTCGTTTGGAGTTCCCGGAGTTCTCGGCTGCGCGCGCCGTGCCTCAGGACCTCCGAACTCGACCGTTTGTGTTTGGTTTTGCACCAAACACTTGTGTTTTGCCTTGAAAAGGCAGGGAATGCTTTGTGAGGCCTCCCTACACACCACCGGCTAGGGCCAGAGGACACCGGCTGGCTGGAGTTGCCATCGGCACTTTATTGTGCCGGTCGGCACTATTTTGTGCCGGTCGGCACTATTTTGGGCAAAATGACCATTTTGCCCTGCCGACTCCTGTGCACTTGCTTTCTGAGATATTTTCAGACAGCTTTTGGCATTTGGCTTCCCCTCCATACACGTGTATGGAGGGATGAACCCTTGTTTGCTTAGCTTGTAAGTCTTACAAGTTCTATAAGAGAGAAGGCTCTTCTCTTGGCTAAGGGTTAGAGGTTTGAACAAAAAACCAGCAGATATATATGTATATCTGACATATACATATATATCCCACCCCCTCTCTCCATATCTCTCCCATCCAACCTCCAAAGTCCATTGTTCTTGAGCCATTCCTTCACCACCACCTAGCACCACCACCACTACTCCATTTCCAACGACTTGGGGCTGTTTTGCAGAGCTTAGGAGCACCTAAACTTGGATCAAAACCTGCTGGTTTGCTGGTCTTCAAGGGTAAGTCACTCTCTTCCCTTTTCTTGCATTTCTTGGTTCATATCTAAGCCATAGTTGCATGTATTTTGAGCTTCGATGTAAACTACAAAGTTGCTTGTTTTGAGCCCTTCTTCAACATTGAAGAAGGGCTCAACACTGTTGGGGGTCTCCATGTAGTACTTACCATTATACCCCCTCTTTGGCCCCCATTTTTGCATGCTTTGTTAGCCTACCATGCTTCTGTTTTTGGGCCTTCGACAGGCCTGAAAAGTGTCTTATTTTGGGGTCCTCTTCATGTTTGATTGAGGACCCCTTGCCATTTGGTGATTGCATCTAGCACCTATCTCAATATCCTCTTGTATGCCATCCATTTTGCATGCTATTTTTGACTTATGTATAATCTGTTTCAGAGCATTATGTAAGCTAAGAATAGGCTTATTTTGAGCCCTTCTCCAACATTGTTGAAGGGCTCAACATTGTTTGGATAATGCTTGTGCTACTTGCTTTGAAATCCATGTGATTTACCGTAATTTTGCATGCTTTGTTAGCCTATCTTGCTTTGTTTTTGTGGCTGGTCATAAACTGAAAATGTGCTTGTTTTTCCATGTATAAGATCTGTTTTTGTTGTTTAGGCCATCCATGACATGCCTTATATAGTCACTTTGCATTTTGGCTTGCTAGCCTTGGGTGTGTGAGTCTCTAGCATGTTTAGCTTGCCTTGATCTCATGATTTGGCATCATTTTAGATCACATTTCAGTCCCTAAATCATGCTCACATGTTTGTGCTTGTCATCTCTTTCATGCTTCAAAGGTGTGTCCTTTTATGCCTAAGAATAGGCCTTGTGTGTTTAGAGCTTTTGGGATGCCATGTGTGTGAGTTTTAGGTGTATTTTAGCATGCTGAAAATCTATTTTTGGTTGCTTGATATGTGCCATGAATGGTCATGTATGGGGGTGGTTGAATGCTCTACTTTGTGCCTTAGCCTTAGGCCTTTTGGCTTGCATGTTTGCATGGATGTTTGTCTACCTTTTGGTCCATTTGGCCACTATTTTAGGCCTACTTAGAGCTGCCTAATCCATGTTTAAGTCCATTCCCCATGTGGTTTGCATGCTTGCCTTGTGTGCTTACTTGTATGTTTGCCATATATTGCCATTTTGCATACTAGTTGCCATGTCTAGGATTGCATCACATTGGCATACATGTTAGGCCTCTTGAAGTGAAGTGTGATGGAGGCTTAGCACCCCTTATGTGCTTGTTTGCATTGCATGCATTTGAAATCAAAATTGCCCTCTTGGTTCTTTGGGCCATCATGCATGGAAATGCGTGATTGGTGGTCCGAGAACCGAGGCACATATCCCTTTGAGCCAAAATCATGATAAGGATGTGGGTGCACACATTTGCTTGAAATTGCATGCCATACACTGTCTGTCCTTTGTTGCTGTCAAAACTGTCTTCTGCAGGAATTTCCTGCCGACCGCAACATATAGTGCCGACCGGCCATTTGTGAATGGCCGATAGCTTCATCAGCAGCCGGTGGACATTCCTTATGGCCGGTGGGCATTTCAGCCAGCCGATGGTATTCTACAGTGTGTAAGGAGCATGTTCCAGGACTTTGGCAGTCTTTAGAGAGGCAGACAGTGTAAAACAGAGGCAACAGTGCTATGGCAGCGAGTTTCCGGGTGAAGCCAATTCGAGCTGATGCGTGCATCCCTCTCCCGAGGCCTTTTATCTTTCAGTAGTTTAATTAATTTGTTAATTAATTAAGGGTCTGTAATAATTAATTAGCTAGGATAGTTGATTTATTATTCGGGACTGTATATTATTGTTTTGGTCCCTCCGAGTGAGGGCGTGTTTGTAATAAGTGTGTGTGAGTGGGTGTATGTCTTCCAAATCCCCATTTCTTCTATCCCTTTTTTTACCCCGCTTACGATGGTAGATTAGGGCCATTTATTTTAGCATACCTTATGCAATGCATGCGTGCATTCATGCATTTGTTTACATGCACCGGGCTCGGCGCATCATACAAACTGCATCGTACTTTCAATTCCAAATTGAATACGTGTATTCGTAGCATTTCATGTGCCATGCTTAGGATAGCCGAGCCTGTCTAGATTACATCCCTGTATGCGATGCATTAGCCACTTAACATGAACCAGGTCATGCATGTTTGCTAACCGGGTTATTGTTTTGGCACGGAGTACGATGTAAGTATTTATGCTTTAGCATATCGCATGCGTGTGAATGTTTGCCATGACAATAGGATTGCCATGCGGCTAAATGCTTATGTGTGATAAACTGCTTGAATGCCTGTGGGTGGAGGTTAGATTGCCTGAGTTGGAACAACTCGTTGAGATCCGAATTTTAGCCTACTTGCGAGTAGCACAAAAACCAACACGTTTTTCGAGACAAAACGGATATGCAATGTTTATCTCCAAATTAGGCAATCTAGTCTATACTTGTTTGCTGTGCGCATAACATAGTAATTCTAGGCTAATAATTGGAACAAGAACACGTAATGTTTTCAAAATCGGATATCACGGTTAGTAGAGGCCGGTCTTCGGACCGGGCGAAAGGGGGTGCTCATAGCTGACCTTCCCCGATCGTACCCAAGCTCCCGAGCCAAGTCACTTTGGTGATGACGGACATGTGGCCTTCGGCACCGAGTCAGGGTTTCCTAAATTCCCCCTTTTAAAAAATATTTAGGTGGCGACTCTGTAATCTGGCAAAGCAGTCCATGTTTGGCACTTCTTTTCAAAATCTATTTTTCTCAAAACGATTTGCCAGAGTTGGACTCTTTGGTTCAGATTTAGAACCGCGACACAAATCGAGAGTCCGAACTGTAGCCGAGGTCCCCCGCGGACGTGCTACACCAGCCACCTGGCTCAATCAGTTAATACAATAGAGTTTCCAGTTATTCCTCGTTCATAAATTCTACCAGATTCATTCATAGGATCATAAATCAGTAACCATAAGAATCACTTCCTTCCAGATTCTATAGTGTCAAAAACATATGCAATAGTATAACAAAGGAGTAATTTGATTCATAACATCGAAATTCGTAACATCAAAATTCATAATTCTTAATAAAACATAATTCGTGGTAGAATAATTCAATGTAGTAGTCAATTAATTTGTAATTAATAAAAGGGAATATTCTCAAGTCCATTTGTTTTCATCGAAATCTTCAATATCAAGCAGAATAGTTCACATCACAACCTCCATATAGGTGATAGAAGAAAATTTTGCAATATCTAACATTGACATAGTTACACATAACCATTTCACAGGAAGGTTTTCTTAATCTTAAGTCACTTAATATACGAAGACAGGATTTTAATTCTTACAGTAGGTTATCTACTTACACTTCAAAGCAGTCAATAGCTGCCTCTCTCTTTTTTTTGTACAAATCTCATGTATCATAGTTCACAAAGTCTATAAACAAATCCCGATTACACGAACTGCACTCATTTGACACTATCAATTCCCATCATGTTATAACATAGCATAACAGAACGAATAAATAGAAACATATTCATGCATACTCTTAGTTATACTTGAATCAGAAACAGAAAGCAGAGTTTATGCTTGATCATAACCCACCCGTACAAGACTGTCGGTGGCAAAACATATCTTATAACATATTTAACCCACGGTATTATTACCCCCGAGTAAGGGCCTTGTACTACAGATGCCATGATTACTTTTGCATATATGGAACATCATTCCTTAATTCATGACCTAACATGTTCTCTGAATCGTATGTCATTCTCGTAAAAACACAACTTATCAAAGTACGTACCACAATACCTTTTTAAATCATAGGTCCAAACAATACCATAACAAGAAAGACATCACTATATCATAACGAAATCTTTCATACTTAGTGTTTAAGCAATTTATGACAACTGAAACAGATTCAGATATATGCTCATAATCATATTCATATTTAAATTTTGCATAAGATCATATATGGCTAACTATCAGATCAGGTAGGTCCGAAGACCACAACAGGTAGGTCCAATGACCACAACAGATAGGTCCGAAGACCACAACAGGTAGGTCCGAAGACCACAACAGGTAGGTCCGAAAACCACAACAGGTAGGTCCAATGACCACAACAGATAGGTCCGAAGACCACAACAGGTAGGTCCGAAAACCATAACAGGTAGGTCCAATGACCACAACAGATAGGTCCGAAGACCACAAAATTGATACCAATAGCCACGGTATTGTTACCCCCGGGCGAGGGCCATAGGCCACGGTATTGTTACCCCCGGGCGAGGGCCATAGGAATTAAGGGTGCCACAATTACTTATACCATTTTAACAGATTGGCATGTTGGCCCAGAATTATCAGATTGGCCTTTCAGCCCAGATAGCCTTTCGGCACAGATATGTCAGAAATATACAGAAGTGGGTATGGACTCAAGAGGTGGCTCGTACGGATTCTAGAGGTGGCTCCCACTAAAGTGTAGCACTTAGTTCCGTACAGCACTTTGCTCCACACCAGAAGTCAATAAGTCTCATCATGTCATATCATAGCAAAACGAGTATCATAGTGGAACAACCATAATGTCCTCAAAATAGGCTTTTCAAAAATCAATCATTTCGTATAATAGACATGAAAGGTATAATAGCCATGGCTCATAATCGTTAACGTACACAAATTACTCTTAACGTTGCTATCAGTCTTTTCATATGCACTAAGGATGTCATGCATGAAGCCTAAGTCTTTTCTAGACATCCTACAGCTCAATGGATCCGTGTGTGAGATAGCAACTCGTGCTCTGATACCACTTGTCACAACCCAAACCCGCCCCTAAAAGTTTGGGCATGACCCATTCGCAAACGGACACAAAACCTGTTATACATATCATATGGGGCCTGAACGGAAGCATTCAATAATATATAAGCGTAAAATAACATCCATTGAGCTATCACTACTATGCCAGGACCATAGACAGAACATAATGCAGATAATTATACAGTGATGTGTATCTGAAGATAGTTATGTACATATACATCTTCCTCATAGACATTTGGGTATAGACTAAATACAACTTTAAAACTTAACAAACTCCAAAAGCTTGAACGGTTAACACCTAACAGCTTAGACACTCAGGGCTTGGCAACTGGTATCGGAAGCCACAGGTTAAGATTGACCTCCAGGTCGAGTGCCTACAGAGACAGACATAAAATAAAGTGAGTCAAGCTCAGTGAATAATAGTACGTAAATCATGTAATGTTCCACTAAAACAATAAAGTATATAATTGCAGAAGTATATGTTTATTTACACTCTGTAAATATCATGAGTCCAGTTTCCTTAACAACGCAGTTTAGTATGTACAGAGGATTCAAAATGTTCATATTTTTAAATAACAGGATAGCCATCAGTCCCAACAGTTACAGAATAGCCTTTCGGCCCAGTCATAACAGAACGGCTTATCAGCCCAGAGATAACAGAACGCATAAAGCGTAACAGAACGCATAAAGCGTGAGGGTACAGAACCAGTAGAAGATAATAAGTTTTGAAACCAACAGACATATCATGCTAAATCTTAAACGGAACAGATCAATAGACAATGTATAACTAAAATAAATAAACAGAGCAGAACCATCCCAAAGTCATCTGAATATCGCCAGACCATAGACAGAATAATAAACAGAGCAGAACAATCCCAATTGTTACATATACAACATCATTACTGACAGAAAGCTGAATGTTATAAACAGACATTAATAGTAACGACAAACATTAGCAGCAATTAAACATACATCCGATGTATTAGTACTCACATTTCACTTGTTTATCGCGGACAACAGAATGTGTACTTTATCTATCGAAATAGTTGTCTCATAATTAACAAAGATGATACCAATTGCTTACAGATGCCAGAGGATTAATATACCATATAAATAGAACAGAATAGTTCCATAAACATACCGTTGTATGTAGCTTCCTCAACATTCATACTGATTTCTGATTAACTTAATGTTAATGAAATCACTTACACAGAACAGAGCGTTAATACCATAATCATTATCAGAAAATAAAATGTACATGTAGCGTACTATTACTCACAGTGATTAGACGCTTGGTCCGCCTCTGTAATTAACCCTACACAATTCATAATACACATAGAAATCGGGTCACATATCATTATTCCATGTTCAACTAGTTTATTTCTCTTTATCCCATTTACACATCATTTGGCAATTCAACATGAATCAAATTAAATCTTTGAATCTCATTTCAACATTCCACACCCAAGTTCATGTCATCCATAGTCTTAATACATTATTTCCTTAATTTTTCCCTTCCATTATAGCATAAATTCCAATGTTTATAACAAAGTTCATTCGCTAATATTTTTACATAATTTCGAAATATCTCAGAAATCCAATTAAATTTATACATATACAATTCAACATCTCAATTTCCTTATTCTACCTTCAATTTGGGCCAATTCATTAGTTATCACCATTAATCAACTTAGGGTTTCAAGACAAAAATCCAAACTTCTCAAACCATTACTTCTTCTTCCAATTTTCTCCATCTAAAGTTCATAATCCATCACCTTAATCTAGCAATTGCATCTCTAACATAGTAAACCCAAAACCCCCAAATCACAAATTGGACATAATATATACAAAACTATAGATTTGTAGTCATATACACAAAATACCATAAATCTACACCCAAAATACCATAAATCCATCAATCAATATAAATAAGATCTCCTACCTCAAGATTGAAAGCAAGGAAGCTAGGTCAAGAGTATCACTTCGAAATTCCAAAATCAAATCGGTTGGAAATGTTCATATTCTTGTCTTCTTCACTTCTTGGTGGAAGATCTTGATCAAAACATAGAGAAATGGTGAGGATTTGGGATCAAAACCCTAGGGTTTTCGGTCCTAGGGGAAAAGGAGAGAAGAGGGGAAAAGAATGTGTGAAAAATGATCCAAAAATCTGGTTTAAAAGCTGCTGTCCCGTAATTCCCGCTCGAGCGGAGAAATTCCCGCTCGAGCGGACCTGCTTTCAGCACAGATCCCGAAACTTTGAACAGGTATAACTCTCTCATTCGGACTCCGTTTTAGGTCATTCTTGTGGTCAAATTGAAGCCCCAGATAAGCTTTCTAATGGTTCTAACCTCACATCCAAATTCAAAGTGTGGAAAAAGAAAAGGGCAAAAGAGTGACGGTTGGTCGTAAATGAATTATTCAAATTAAGGTTTTTGGTCCAATCTTACTTTACCCTCATCTTATCATCTCAATCAATAACCCAAAATAAGGTAAGAACATTTCAAATACACTGAGAAGAACATCAAAAATGAGTCCACATGCTTCAGAATCAAACTTAACCAGGCGACCCGCTCGAGCGCCCAACCTCGCGCTCGAGCGCGCAGACCAACAAAGTCGTCCGCTCGAGCGTAAACTCCCCCGCTCGAGCGGAGAATCACAACTCCCAGAATCTCAGGCCGTCTGAAAAATTGCTGGAAACCCCAAAAGTCCGCTCGAGCGGCCACTCCTCCGCTCGAGCGGAGGAAAGGATTTCTGGGTCGTTACACATAATCAAGTCAGCAGTTCCCAAATAAGTCTTATATACAAGCACACGGTGCACAGTAACACATTAAACAGAATTCTTCAGGTACACATAGTATAGGATTGTTACGCAAAAGTTTCAAATTAGTCACATAATCCAGTCAACTTTCCACCAATCAAAATACATGGTCTCACAATTGTAGAGTTCATCATTTAGGGTGCTCAACTCGGTCATACAATTACAGGGTCATAATTCCAGTGGTTTAGTCATTGAAGACGGTAACATAATAAATCACCCTAAGCATAGGTGTAGATATACATGTGCATGTGCAAAGTCAATCAATATCCCAAAACGTATTTCACAAATTTCCCAAACGGGGCATATACCTCCAATGAATATAGTCTCGATCATGTGGGTCTAACCAATCTAGATACACATGCAGCAGATATGGGAAAATATGCCGATCCGAATCAAATAATATCCCAAGTGAAGATGTACAAATGTACTAATTCAGAATCAATCAACACATAGGCATTCGTTTATAAAAATATAGATACCTGGGATAACAATCACAGTATTCTGAGTGCTTCCTGGGATGAGTGCAATTACTCCATCCTGAGTAGCAATTCCTACACTGGTACGGATTTAGCCGAGGCAGAGGATTCATTCACATTTCGTTCAATCCAGGGACAGTTCCTTACCGTATGGTCCATTTTACCACATCTATGACGAGCCCTAGAAAATCTGATAACAAACTCTTCGGTGTTTCTTACATTGGTGGTGGCAAAGGTTCTTGCCGTAGCGGTAACTGACGCTGTTGTCTTAAGATCTCTGCTATTTCTTGTACTACTCTTTCCAGACTATCAAGTCGGGCTGTGGAAGAGCCTTCTAATCCGTATGCTCTTACTTCATCCATGCTCTACACAATCTCTTATTAAGCCTTGCCAAATATTGGGGAGCCAAATACAAAAATAAACACAGATACACATGGGTACATTCGCACCTAGACACATTGTTATATTCTCATTTTATGCACCGTCCCAACACAATTAATCACATAGGTAACAGATGATTGCATACTTCAGATATCGCATGCTGAACATTTACTAAGTAATTATATACTCAAATCATGTTCATATTTCACATAGGCACCATTGGCAGAATCGAATGCACATAAGCAACTTTCATGGTTCATATGTTCATGTATGTGCACTATAACAAAACAAATTTTTATTGTACACAGTAGTGTAACAATTTATATCCCATATTCAAATCATGTGTGGTATTTCCTTTAGCGTAACATATCATGTTGGTCAAGCATAACGCGTAACATATCTCATTCATAAGCCACGGTATTGTTTCCCCCGGGCGAGGGCCTGTGCCACGGTATTATTTCCCCCGGGTTAGGGCCTCATGACCATCAGCCACAGTATTATGTCCCTGGGCGAGGGCTTCTGCTAAGGATACCACAAATTACATTCGAAGAAAATTTAGACAGTCATTCACTCATGCAAAACATAGCATTTTAGGGAACTTGTCGTTTCATATCATCAGAAAATAAGTAAAGTTCACCATTTGATTAAACTTGCATTATACTTATACAAAAGATTCACAAGTATGCATATACTAGAGAGCATACATATTCCAATGGTTTATAATGCAAGCAATTCACGAATTTATAACACATAACTGTTCATATCGAAACAATTAAGCATATTCTTGATGCTTCTAAGTTCACATTTATCACATGAATGCATCCTAAATCTTTTCTAGACGCTTATTGCTCTTTTAGACAAGTGTGTGAGTTATTAACTCGTGCTCTGATACCACTCTGTCACGACCCGAACCCGCCCCCATGGGTTAAGGCCATAACCGGCCAGTAATCGTGAGATTACCTACAGCCTCAAATCAAACCAGACAAAACTCATCAGAGTAAAGGGGCCAAACGGAAGCAAATTTAAAACTTTGTCCATAGAGCTGTGCTTACATGGCACATCATAACAATCCATACGAAAACATGTTAATAACTCACGTCAAAAAGATACAGCAACATAAATCTCTGTACAGACAGGATCATTCAAATGTAAGTCAACCCGTCAAAACTAT
Organism: Camellia japonica; assembly: GCA_030407325.1. Lineage (NCBI taxonomy): Eukaryota > Viridiplantae > Streptophyta > Magnoliopsida > Ericales > Theaceae > Camellia > Camellia japonica. The sequence continues at coordinate 47,225,254 of JAPPVO010000003.1, forward strand.
ATACCATAGATGCAAAATCTTCGCCGACATGACAAAGTATAAATACATAGCAAGGGGCGAAGACGGGTCTCGTACGTGAGACGCAAGGGCTGACTCTCCAAAACTCGGTTGTCCCATACTGAGTTCACTGAGGCTAGGTCTAGACCTCTCTTGGCTCACCTACAAGCACATGAATGAGCGTGAACGATAGCCCAGTGAATAATATCAAATAAAGAATATACGTTGGAACAATATACATCAAACGACCTCGGGCCCAATTTGCGTTTCTAACTAATACATACACACATAGACATATGTAAGTTAAGTAACTGTGGTTCCAAACACATCATACGGCCTCAGGCCCAATTCATTCGTTTCATTGTCAAACAATTACTCGTGTCTAACTGGCCTTCAGCCCTTTCAAACTTTCATATCAAACTGGCCTTTAGGCCTATTTACACTTTCGTGTCAAAACGGCCTCTGGCCCATTCATTCATGTCTTGTCAAAACGACCTTCGGTCCATTCATTTATGTCAAAACGACCTTCGGTCCGTTCATTTATGTCAAAACGACCTTCGGTCCATTCATCTGTGCCAAAACGACCTTCGGTCCAATCATTTATGTCAAAACGACCTTCGGTCCAATCATTTATGTCAAAACGGCCTTCGGCCCAATCATTCATGTCAAAACGGCCTTCGGCCCAATCATTTATGTCAAAACGGCCTTCGGCCCATTCATTTCTATCAAAACGACCTTCGGTCCATTCATTTCTGTCAAAACGACCTTCGGTCCATTCGCTTACGTCAAAACGGCCTTCGGCCCATACATTCGTGTCAAAACGGCCTTCGACCCACTCATTCATTTCAAAACAACCTTAGGTCCATTTATTTCTATCAAAACGACCTTAGGTCCACTTATTCATATCGAAACGACCTTTGGTCCATTCATTTGTTCATGTCAGACTTTTGTCCACAATCCCAATTAGTAACTCATAAAGCTTATAAGGGAATAAACAGTTGGACATTGCTACGCTTTCAAATATCGATATTACTCACAGTGATCGGCTTGTGGATTTACCCTGGAGCTTGACCTACACATTTCATGAACACAAAAGGGTCACTAACAATTCATCCGTTCCTTAATTCACATTTCCTCTTTAGGCTTTATTCTTATCTCATTAACTCATTTACAATGCTTAACATATGCCTAAGAGTGATTACAAGTGAAAGAGAACGGAAAACGAAACACAGAACGCATGAACAAAATTTCAGAAAATAGGGTCCCCGCTCGAGCGTGGACTCATCCGCTCGAGCGGACCCAAGAGGCCTACAAAAGTACTGGTTACCTCAAAATTACGCTCGAGCGGAAGGCCTGTTACAAAAGCTCCCCGCTCGAGCGTGAAATATCCCGCTCGAGCGGACATCCAACTCTGCAAAAATGCTGGGAGCCACGAAAATAACGCTCGAGCGGCAGGTTTCCCGCTCGAGCAGACATAAAATTTCTGGGTTTTCCAGATTGTGTTCTAGAGTTCGAATTCGACCTTTAAGCCAACATATCTTGCATCTCATGGCTCAAATCTCACATATACTTGTTCTAAACATTGTGTAAGCACCAAAACACATCATCATGGAGCTCAATTTCAAGGATTTAACACATGCATGGCTCGAATTGACACCAAACTCAATTCTAACATACACCTTCATGCATTCAAAGCTCTTATCGTCATAGATTGTACATGCATGTGATGTCTAGCTCCTTCTCAACTTAGATGACACCAATGGTGATTATACATGAGTTTCAACTACAAATTTACATGGACCATCCCCCTTTGGGCTCAAACATGCAACATTCAAAGCAATTACACACACATTGTGTTCAAATATGGAAATTCATAACAATTTCCTACATGCATGTGTTCTAAGACTTCAAATTTAACAAAACCAACTCAATTCATGTTCTTAACTTTTTTCAACTTTGAACTTATAGATTACAAACAAAAGTCATGAATTCACTTACCTAAGAGCTTCAACACTCAAGCTCTAGCCAAATCTAGAGCTAGATCTTCAAAAGATTCAAGTCTTGAACCAAATTATACAACTCTCCCCTTTTTCCTTCTATAGCCGACCCTCCCCTCTCTTATCTTAGAGTTGAAATCAGCCCAAATGAATATAAAAAGGGAATTGAGTGTAGAATGCCATTTAAAATAAGTCCACTAGCCAAAAAAATGAATATCAAATAATTGGGCACTAAACCAATAATTAAATCAATTTAATCTGACTCGAATCAATTTCTAATTAAATTTCACCGTAGGTTCTAAATATCATGCCAATCACAATGGCGTAACCAATTTCAGGTTCCGTGGCCCATAAGACCTCAATTTAGTTCCAAAGCAGATTATTCAAACAGATATTCCTACGGTGAACAAATAGAAATTCAAAATCACATATTATCACACAATGGCACACAAAATCGTGCTAAACACATGATCATATTCAGATTAAGGACCAATTAGCTAATTACGGAACAGAGGTATCACACTCGCTCAATAAGACCTATTCAAGTAATTAGTAGGCCAACATTTCCCGAATGTCACATCACAACTTTTGTATGTGCAATAATTTTGATATAAAAATGACAAACATGGATTAGTAATGTTATTACCATCAGTTATTAGCTCAATGATTATCTCCTTCCCCTCCCAATGGGACTAGTATGAGAAGCATTGTCCCAGATGGGATACAAGTATAAATGTCTTGCTTAACTTTCAAAATTTGACAATCTTGGGTGTAATATTGGTGTAATTCCTATAATTTGTTAGATGATTCTTATTATATCTCTCTCACATGAATCTGGTAAATGAGATTGATAAAACGGTTGTGGGTAATTATGATGTTTCCCATAATAAAATGCTTCTTTTCCCGAGGCGTATCTTGTTTTGGTCATTTTCCTGTATGTTGAATCTGTCTCCATCAAACATACAAGTATCTGATATTTTTCTGTAACTCATTCATTCAGATCCAAAACAATGATATTTCTCATGGGTTTGGCCCATTCACAGCAAACAACATCGGTGATCTGCAATCCTCTTACGTTGAACATAGAATGGGTGGCATCAGCCTTGACAAGGAGAAATTTACACAGTTGAGCAAATCTATGAATGCAAATGAGCTCAGCCATTGCCCTCAAACTCAGAGGGGTGATACTAATGCCTCTATTGAGCAAATCAACGAGAAGAAGTTGTATTTATAATGGGGAAGTTCGTGCAGGCTTTCCAGATCTGATACGGCGATCTGTTGGATCATCTATTTTTGCTATACCAAAAAATAACAGGCCAATACTAGGGGAAAAAGATATGTATAAATCACTAGCTCAGCCATCAACAAGTTTAATTTTTAGCAATCCTTTGGAGACTCCATATTCTGTATTACTTCTCTTGGTGGGGCTGTGGAAGAAGGGAACAGAACAAGGTTCCCCTGTTAAACAAGGAAAAAGACACGCCTTATTTTACCCAAACCCCCTAAAACTGGCCTCACCGTGGGCTCAGATGCTAATAGGGGAATGGTTTCTCAGACGCGTGTGTTAAGCTTCGTGATGAAGGACAAGGCTGCAATCAGTTACTTCTGCGATACTGGCCAAGGGTTAACAGACGAAAGAACTGCAGCAAATATTGGAGAGTATCCTTGATTATGCTATTTTTGGTTTTTCATCTTTAAGTTAGTGTCCTCTAATCTGATTTGCAGTGATGTTTATAATCACTTATTTTTGTTTATTCATTGATTCAAACATAATGTTTACCTTAAACTTGTCAACTAAAAGTTTGAATTCCCCTGTTGTGCCATTGTTCGAGAAGGTTTTGAGTGCCAGTGATGCTAGTCGAATTGGTCGTGTAGTCCTCCCCAAAGCATGTGCTGAAGTAAGTTCAATGATTTTGTCCATGTCTTCTCTCTCTCTCTCTCTCTCTCTCTCTCTCTCTCTCTCTCTTTGTGAAGTTTATTTTCTTTTCCTTAGCTTTGGATGTGTACAAAATGCAAATTGATGCAGGCCTATTTTCCTACAATTTTCAATCAGAAGGTATACCAATAAAGATTCAGGATATAAAGGGGAAAGAGTGGACATTCCAGTTTAGATTTTGGCCAATAATAAAGCCGCATGTATGTATTAGAGGGCATAAACCCTTGCATACAGAATATGGAATTACAAGCTGGTGACATTGGTATTCTTCATGCTATAGCATTATTTTATGTGATTGTGTATTCATTAGAATTTTGAACTTCTTCCAAGGGAAATTAATTAACCCTGCATGTTTAATAGCTTCATGGTCTGATTTTTATTTATTGTCTCACATATATATTTTTTCAGTGACTTTTAGTCGGATAGATCCTGGGGGAAAATTGTCATTGCCTTTCGGAAGGCACGAATTTTATTAATTTGCAGGTCAAGCATCATGGGCATCATTGTCTTCTCTATTATGTACTCGTTAACGTTCTTTTCCATTGTGTTTTTACGAACTGATATATATTTCATATAAAATAAACAGGACATACCTGGTCTTTCTAATGGTGCTCCCTCAAGAAAAATCTCTACAGTAAGTTAGTGGTATCTGGTTTTTCCCAATGGCTGAAAGGAAGTAAGGATTCTCACTTTATTGCTCTGTCTGAATTGTTTACTTTTGCTGATTGGGATACTTTTGGTTGGCCTCAAATGAGGAGTATGGAGGCAGCACAAATGAGGACTCATTGCAGCGGCCAATGCTGATCCCAGGGAAGAAGAGGGCTCGGAACATTGGGTCCAAAAACAAGAGACTGCTCATGCATGGTGAAGATGCTAAGGAGCTGAGACTCACATGGGAAGAAGCACAGGAGTTCCTCCGCCCACCCCCAAGTGCTAAGCCAACCATTGTCATGATTGAAGACCAAGAATTTCAAGAATATGATGCAAGTAAATCCAGTTGACACCCTCATGTTATACATGGAGATGGAGTAATTATTTATTCGGTATTGCAAGGTGATTCTTGTGCTTACTGTTGTTCATGTTATCCAGGAGCCGCCAGTTTTTGGAAAGAGCACTATATTCACATCCCGAGCATCTGGGTAAGCATTCGTAAAATAGTCATAAATATATGATTTTTGTTGGGAGTTTGTCATAAATATATCACAAAAGGGTAGCGGAACCTGGAGGAACATTTCAGCTGATTCGAGATCCAATTGTCTGGACTAAACATTGGTATTAAGGTAGCGGTTACTAATGTTTACGTTTTTTTGTCCGATCCACGTGGAGGGGTGCTTTGCGTAGATTCCAAGATTAGTCAAGATGGGTGTAAACTGACCCGGATATCCTGTCATTAAAAAAAATGTTTATTGTTTATATTTATAAAAAAATTATAAACTGATTTTTATTTATTTTTAGAAAAACAAAAATTGTGAACACATTTGGTTTGATCAAAATATTTAAAAAAATTTAAAAACAAAAACTAAAAACATGTTTGTTAAGGCTTAAAATGGTTATATTTATTTTTTATTATTTAAGACAATGGGAATCATACAAATTATAAAATTATAATAAGTATCCACAATAACCATATTGGTACAATACTAGCAACAGATCAATTTAAAGTTAGATATGCATAATTGTGTTATATTTTTATTACAATGCATTTGCAATTTAATTCATCAGAACTTTAATTAAAAGAAATACCAACATTGGCAACAAAGTAAACAATAATTTTTTGAGTAATTTCTTTTAAAACACACCAGCAATATTTTACATTAAAAAAAATATAAATTCAGTACACAATCCATTTCAAGTTAGATTAGATAGTCGTGAGATCACTACCTAGTTAGATTAAACACCCAAACCTGAGGATAATGACCACTACTCATTAAAAATATATAAAGCATGAAAATTTATTCATAATTATACCATGAAAGTGAGGTGTAAGGTATAAATTTAAAGTTAACGTGTCGTGAATCATAGGTACAATCAGTGGCGGAGGGAGCATGGACCTAGGATGCCTCTCCTTAACTTTCTAAAATTTATGTTTTAGTATAGGTTAATAAATTATTTCTCACTTTGCCCCTTCTAAATTTGAATATATATTCGTATTTTTTTCTTTATTTTTTTAAATAGTTCCATAATTTGTACTATTCAAATGTTTATTTTAAAATCACTTTTATAATATTATAAAGTCTACCATCAAATGTTTATCTTCTATTCTTTTTTATAATGTTTGTTAATTTATCCTTATTGGTATTTTTTTCTTTTCTTTTCTGGGATGAATATATGTACAACTATGTAAAAGATTACTTGTTGTTTGATGAAATTTTTATTTCTTAATAAAATACTTGCTATATATATATATATATATTTTTTTTTTTTTTTTTTTTTTCTGGAGACGATTAGTCGATGTCTTGGTTAAAAATGAAGGTTAAGTTTGTTAGGGTAGAAGTAAGACAGGGTGAGAACACTATTGTAGACATAACATTTTATTATTACTCAAATCCTATCTCCGCCACTGGGTGCAATAAACCCTATCCACATGTTTGATAAAAATAAATAAATAAATAAAAAGGTTCCAGTGCAAAAAGGAAGTGGAAATTTTGAAGAAGTATATATGAAGTATTAAAGGTGCAAAGAACACGTATCCCTCCAAGAGAGGAATAGGTGATTTTGCAGCAATGGTCAGATGGAATAGGGTCATGGTGATGAAATGACGTGGCTATTCGGTTGAGAATAGCTTCCAAGCGATTTCAAACCATGACCGAAACTTAATCATAGGACAATTTACAATTCTTCCATGTTTTTTCATTTCGTCCGCCGTTTATAAACAGATGTAAACAACTTTTCTTAGTTTACTTTTTTAACCCAATTAAAAAAGCTAAGGCCACTCATTTATAAACAAAAAAATGTTTACCAAACAAGTTTAACCCAATTGACACTATTAAAATTATTCAAAAAAATATATTTATCAACAAAAAAAAATTGTTTATAAAAAAAATTAATTCTATGTTTATCATAATTTTATATTATTTTTTGTTTAACACGTACAACCCCTAAACCCTAATACGAATATGAATGAGACTTATGGATACCATTACAACAATCATTGTGTTGTAAAAAATATGGTGAGTGTAACCTTATTGACATAATAAATATCATGATATCATTTTTTTTTAATAATGATATATAAAAAAAATCCATACATAATTTCTGTATAAAATCATTTAATTTATTATGGATCTTTCACTTTAAAATAAAACACTCATGAAGATGCTTTTTATTTGTAACATCATTTTTGTGATTTTTTTTTTTTTTGGTATAAATTTTATATGTAAATAGAGTTCATATAAAAACGAATGAAAGAAAAAAGAAAAAAGAAAAAAAAAAAAGACTCCTTTTAAAGCACGAAATCCTTAATTCCTTACAAAAACAATTTTCTTTTTTATTTCTCAAGAAGAATCATTTTGTCTCTCATTTTTATTTGATTGATTGAAAATCGCAATCTTCTTGTTTTTAATTTTATTGAACAAATAATATATTAGTGTACTTAAGTATTATTGTGTAATTTGACTAGTTTGAATTACTTTGTAATATTATTATATATGATATTTTAGTATATTTATAATAGATATGTGAAAAATTATATTCATAAGTGTTATAGAATTGAAAATATGATGGAATGACATATCTGATAATTGATTAAATTTTATCACTAAAGACATTTTTTGGTTACGCTATTGCCTACACAATCTTTCAGATGAGGATTGAAATATTGGAGGTTAATAGAAGATTTCAGAACCTTCTAAAAAGTTTGAGAGAATGCAAGAATATCGTATAGAGTTTTAGAACATGTATAGAATACTATAAACTAGATTCTAAATAGTTATGGAAAGTTGTGAAAGGTTTCAAGAGAATTTTACACACCACATTAATTGTATATTCTAGATTGTTCCTACTCAGGTCAAGGTTGTTTATATAAAAGAGAGACCTCATTTGACCAAATTAGGGATGGTTATTTCCCTCCGCTCTGCTCCATCCCTACATCCCGTCCCAAATTTTGCTTCCCTTGTCCCAATTATATTTATTAAATATATTTATGTGTATAATATATAATTTAAATGATATCGATGATAACTAATAAATGACACCACAAAAGAAATATATTTTGGCAACGCCCTGCTCTTATTCATTGTTTCAATTGGAATATGTTCATCTTGACTCAATATATAGTGTTATTGTCTAGGGAACAGGAACAATGGGCTCAGTGTGATAGTTGCTCCAAACGGCGGAGGTTGCCTGTGGATGTTCTTATCCCTCCAAAGTGGGCATGTTTGGACAATATTTGGGATCCAAGTAGGTCAGTGAAATTTTGTCCTTAATTTTAGTTCTTTATATTTGGTGAAGACAATTTGTGAGCAAACTCTTTTGGTAGTGGGCAAATCTTTTTGGTAGTTTTACCAGAGATATGGGATCATATTTCTGTTCCATTCATTCAATTCTTTTGTTTTATCTTTTCATGGGGAGTGAGGGGGTTGGTAGCCCATTGTTGCCTTATGACCAAAAAGTGCTGTAGATCGAGTTATGAGGGCACTTCCTAGAGTGACATTTACTAGGTTGGGAGTTTAAGTGAGCTAAGGTAGAGTTTAGCTATTTTTACATGAATTTTGTAATTTTTTTAGTGTTTGGCTGTGAAACAAAGGGTGAAAATAATTATTTTTTAATGTCCTCATTTCTGTGTGTTTGCAGATGTTCATGTTCTGCACCAGATGAGATGAATCCACAGGAACTGGAAAATCTTCTCAGTGTTGGCAATGGTATGGATGAAGTTTGCGTTGCGCCTTTATAAACTTATGATGATCATGGTTTTAAGAAGGTGATTTTGAGAATTAAAAGAGACATAATGATCCAAATGTTTTGCAATTTAATGGTTCTAAACGTGTACTTGCATGCATCCACTTGGGTATTTGATCATGTGCTTGTTGCATCATTGATGCTTTATACAGATGTACTATAATTTTATGAAATCGGGTTGAGTTTTGTGTGGATTGAATTCCTTATATACCGTTTTTATTGTGATAGAAAATTTATATAAAGTTGGAGAATAAGTCTGTCCTACGGTCTTGTCAATTTTAGATAAAAACAAGTCTAATGGCGGTATGAGTTGACATAATATTTTTGATATCTTCAAAACTCATCTTGCAATATTCCAGACCCGATTCTTGTTACAAATCACTGGTCTGGCTTTTAGTTAATATGAAGTTTTCCAATGCATTTTATTCTATGAAATTGGATATGTTGGTTGTATTATTTTTTCCCTAATCGATCTTGAAATACCTGGTCATACTTGCTACCCTCTTCTTTTTTTCTTTTTTAATTAAAAAAATGTTTTTCTTTTCCTTGTCCAGATTTTAAGAAGTTGAGAATCATAGAAAGCACCAAGGTAGACAAAGAACATGAGCCTTCTGGATTAGATGCTCTGGCCAATGCTGCAGTCTTACAGGACATTGCAAATGACTTAGGTGAGCCATCAGCGGGAACCACTACAAAACATCCCTGTGATCATTTGGCTGCAGTTGCATTGTGTGCATTCAACTTCCAAGTGGAAAGGGAAAGCACAAGTCCACTTGCACATGTAATGCTTGCTTTTCTTTAAAATGCCCCTTTAAAACCTTTACGTCTGGCTAGAAGACAAGACAAATAGAAATGGATAGAAATTCTAGACATGCAATGGCAGCTATAAATCAATCAGAAGATGAAAGCAACCAGAAAAATATAATTCCTAAGCATGTCGGTGAGACCAGCAAAGGACGTTTAGACTTGAATTGCCAACCTAGCCGTGAAGAAGACACATTGATAGAAGCAACCGGTTTAAACATGACGATCCTTGTTCGGGAAGTAAGGCATAACAGACTTGAAAACTTAGGCCCATGTTTGCTCTCACAAGCTGTGGGTGAGATTGAAGGCTACCCACTTGATGAAGCGTGTTCTTCGTCTTTAGCTGGGGAGCATGAGAATGAGGGCAGTAAAAGGTAAATGAGCTTTAATTTGGAATAATTTAATTTTCTTTCAAATATTTCTTCCTTTTAAATTATAGATGTAACTGTTATATTTCTCCCTTTTGAATTTATAGATGTATTTCTTGTATTTCTTGCTCTATCTTTTGATGTTTTGGTCAGTAGTTCAGTCTGTGTGTGCTTGCTTGTTGGTTTTTGGAATTTTTTTTTTGTCCATGCCTAGTAGCCTATAGTGCATGAGACCTTACCCTGTGCAGAGAAGCTATTCCATGACTTCTTTTTTTTTTTTTTTTTGGTAGATATATACATGGATTGTATACTAATTTCGATTTAGAAATTGCAAAATCCTAATGTTAAGTTGTAGCCCAAAAGAACTTGAAATTGTTGGAGCTGAATAATTCATTAGAATGCAAGTAAAAATTGAAACTTTTTAATCTGTGCTACGACCAGTAATGGATAGGTCATATCTTTTATTGGATCTGTTTGTAACATGATAGATGAAAAATATTATGTAAATTAGTGTTACAGTAATTTACATCACTTCGGCTGCTCAACTGTTCATTACAGTAATTTTTTCTCTCTGTTTTTGTGTTTGTGTTGGGTTAGTTTTATTTGGGTTTCCTTGTTGCACACCTGCATTTCCTTGTTGCACTTGCTGCTGAAACTGACCCCAATTTCATGGAAATAAAAACTTCCCTCCACCAAACACATTAAAAACTTCCCAATTTCATTAGTAAACACTGTTAGCAATCAAGAGAAAGGAGAATAATTCAAGAGAATCTATATCATAAAGGAGAATGGTTCAGATCAATTTTTTTCCTGCCCAAATGCTCTATCTCTCCTCTCTTTCATCCTTGTCCAAAGCTCATCCCTCTTCCGTACCCTTCTCTCTGCCTCTCATCTCTCCTCTCGCGACGACACCGCTGCTCACCACCTCTGCTCTCCTCTCGCCGTTTTCTTTCATCTCTCTCCTCTTACGATGACCGCCATTGCGATTACGATTTACAACCATCGACCACCGATCGTTTCGCCGTCCTGGTTTTGCTTTAAAGTTAAATGATTTTGGTGTAAACTATTTTAATTTGTTGTGGTTGGAATGGTTGTGATTTCTGAAATGGGTTTGGTGGATTTTGATTTCTGAACTTTGAAATGGGTTTGATGGGTTTTAATTCGCATATATTCCCAGAAATCCACAGAAATTTGAAATGGGTTTGATGGGTTTTCTGGCTTCAGCACTTTCCGGCTCAACAAGGCTCCTGGCTCAACAAAGTTAGGAATCAATACGAGATAGATTTGGAGCAAAACTGTATCGTCTAATTTGTCAGGTCTGTTTCTCTGCGTGATGGCTTTTGGGTTGTTTCAATTGCTTGCTGGGAAGCTACATTTTGGGATTTTATTGGGTTGGGTCACTGTTTCAGCTTTGCTTCTTTACGTTGTGCATGTTTTGATGTTTGTGCTTTTAGTTATAATAACTATTATGAGTGCACAAATGTTTATTTTTCTGTGGATTTTGATCTCTCTTAGGCTGTGATTGAAACATGGATTTGGGTAGTAATTTAAATTTTCCTATCCAAATCTATTATCCAAACACTTCAATAAGAATTAAATCTCTATAGGCCATTTTTCTTCTTTCACTCTCTCTGCACAAAGTAGTGTTCCATGGATGTGTTTCGACCATCGTTTTCGGTCAAGGGAGTTTTCCGGCCATAGAGCGTGCGGCATGCTTTTTGATGCTATGGAATAGTGTTGTCAAGCATGGGTCTTGGCATTGGTTTCTGTGGTCTGTTGAAAATAGAGTTTTGATGTTGTTGGGTGTGCAACAGCATAGATGAATACAATATTGGATAATGTTAGGAATATCAAATTTTTTATCAAATAGAGACATGGATGTGAGGTCTACAATTTGTGGACCCCACTATAGACCCCACACTCATGTGAGTATTTGGTAATTTATTTGATAGAAAATTTAGAAGTTATAGCATTTTCTTAAAATATTTGTGGATTGTTGAAAAGAAGTGTCACGTTGCTTTTGGGAGTGTAGCAGCATGGGTGTGTTTGTTTTGGTTTGAAAAGAAGTGTTTTGTTGCTTTGTTTATTTTATTAAAAAAAGAACTTTTCTCTTTTCGAAATTCACTTTATGTAACTATCAAAAAAAACCAAACAGTTGGAAAGTTTTCACACATGTTTTTATCTCAACTTTGTTTTATGGAAGTGTTATGGGTATATTATTCTCACACATTGTACACGGTTGTGGAAAAATAAATATTGTTTTTTATCTCAACTTTTCAGACATATTGTTTGCATTATTGATTGTCTCGCACGAGTCCGGATCCTCGGCCGTATATTCCTATGGCCATCCCTGCGACGCCCCAAAACGGCGTCGTTTTGGGGCCAAATTTGAATAAAAAAAATACAGAACAAAAGCAAAGAAGGGTTGTCTTCTTTCTTGGCCTTTTCTGGTTCTCTCCCAAAACTGAATACAGAGAGAGAGAGAGAGAGAGAGAAAAGCCAAAATCAAACCCACCTTCATGAAATCAATCAACAAAATGCCAAGCTTTAAATCAAACTTCACATTCAACCCATTAATGGCGTCGAAAAATAGGTCTCTCTCTCTTTCTCTGCTCTTTTTTTATTTTTTTTAGTTATTGTTGCTGATGATGATAATGGTGAAATTATTATGGGTTTGAAATTATTTTGGGTTTGATGATGATGATGATGATAATGAAATTTGATTTTAGTTCTTGGGTTTGAAATTTTGGGTGGGTAAAATGTTTTGATGATGCTTGATGAAATTTTGGGTGGATACAGAATACACATAAACAAAACAAACATAAACAAGAAAATTTCATTTTGGGTGGATACAGAATAAGAATGCTTGATGAAATAAAAATGTTTTGATGATGTTTAATCAAATGGGTTGTCTTCTTTGTCTTCTTTCTTGGCCTTTTCTGGTTCTGAATCGACTCTGATAGTTGAAACTCGAAGAATGAGTTGAGAGGCGAAATCGGTGATGTCGGAGGGAAGTTTCGGCTGAAGGTGTTGGGCGGAGTGAGAAGTGAGTTTCGGTCTGAGACGAGAACAGAGCTCTGTTTCGGGGGATTTGGGAGAGAAGAGTTCAATCAATTGGTGGTGTCGATAGGGTACGAAAATGGGTCGCTCGACATCGTCTAAGATGTTTCGAGACTTGCAAGACCCAAACGATGATCGGAGCATGCGATGATCTGAGATGTTTCTTCTCCCCTCTTCCTTCCTCCTTCCTTGCTTCTTCTTCCTTCCTTGCTTTTGTTCTGTTTTTTTTTTTTTTTTAAATTCAAATTTGGCCCCAAAACGACGTCATTTTGAGGCGCCGCAGGGATGGCTGTATGAATATGTGGCCGAGGATCCGGACTTTGTCTCACACCGCCCTCATTCCAAATAGTTGTGGAAGAAAAAAAAAAAAAGGTTTGGTTGTCAAAGTTGAACCTAAGATTTAAAAAAAATAAAAAAACTGTTTACGTTTGTTAAAAAACGTAACAACCATTTTCAAAACAAAAGTGGTTATGTGGAAAATGTTGTTTTTATGGAAAATGTTTTTTTTTGTTGGATAAATTTGAACTCAAAATTTAAATTAGGTTCAGTTAAATATGCAAGTGAGAGAGAAGAGATAATGAGGATGGTGTGATTTGTTTAAAGACTAAAAAAAGAGTTTTTTTTTTTTTTTTTTAGCAGAACTTTTTTAGCCATCTCAGTGACAAAGCACACGAGACATATTTTTACAATAAATTTTTTTTTTTTCAGTTTTTAGTATAATTTTATTGGGTATATTTTTATATGGGTAATTTTACAAAATTCATTTGAAAGTCGAAACCGGATCTGTATTTATATTTAGACTTTAAATTTTTACCAACGAATTTGATAAATTGCATTTTAATTTAGTAATTTTATTTTCATTTATATTTTAATCTCATCTAAAGTTCTAAAGGCACGGTTTGCTTTGAATCAAATTGGTATGCTTTGAATCAATTTCCCAGAAATTCTAACCGAGCCCAGAGGTTTTTAGGCTTATTTTTTTTATTTTACGCGTGGCTCTTGGGTGCACAGTGTGTTTTGTTGTTTGTCATCTCACTTTCTTGGGCGCAAAATGTATTATATACTATACAAATTTATTTTAAATTCGTAAACATTATTTTTAAAACTTTTAAGTGTAAATTTTATAACATTACTCTAAATTTTATAATTTTTAAGTGTATCCAGATTGAATACATCTGAAAAGTAGAAAATGTTTATTTAAATATTTAAAAGTTTACTAAAAAATAATAAAATACAAATTGAAAATTTAATTTTTAATTTTTAAAAACTCTAAAACTAAACAAGTTTGGAAATTCAAATTTGTAAAAAATATTTTTAAAATATACAACCAAACTCTAATTATAAAATTCATTTGAAAATCCAAACCAAACAGACCAGCTATTTATATTTGACCTCAATTTTGTTTTATTTTATTTTATTTTTTTTAAAAAAATTAGATAAATTATATTTTAACCCATAACAAAAATAATATTTCTTTATATTTTTTTAATATTTTTATCAAAAATATTACAGACTCCATAAATTTTAATATGATATATATAACTTATAACTATATTTTAATCCCAACAGTATACACTAGTCATTTAATAAAGGATAACCCTATAAACTTAAATATCAATTTCAAATTTCTTAGAAGCTGAGTTAGGGTGAAAAGGCCAACGACCAGGTGCTCACCTTTAATACTCTTTTTACTTAGGAAAATATATTCAAATTCATTTTTTAAATTTAATGATGTATAAATAAGATGATTGATTAATAATTTTAAAAAAAAACAAAACAAAAAAAACACATAAGAGTAATTGATTGATTAATTATTTATATTTAAAAAATAAATTTAATTTTTAAGTTTGAATAACACTACTTTTCTCCTTATTCTTCTTATCACCTTATCATTTGATTCTATGTCCACTTTAAATGATAGGAAAATATGTAACTATTTTATTAAGAAAATATATAATTATTTTATTTGAAAATAATAAATAAATTAATAATATATTTCTATTATTAAAAATAGATATTAACAGGTTTTTCAATTCGACTGCCTTCCTTTCTTAAAACAATAATTTTATGAATCTCAATAAACTGTTTTGAATTTATTTCAAATAAAAAAGTGGCTGAGATTAAATTTGTACAATGTCAAATTTATATATAAAATAAATTTGAATTATAAGATGATAATTTTAAATAATTTTTGAATAGTTAAATTTAAAATTTTAATTTTACTGTTCTTAAAAGCATTATGAAAAAAGGCAATTGACAGTGACATAATGTGACCAAGTTAAATGAAGGGGAATTTAAAAAAAAAAATGGGACATAAAAAAAAAATTATAAAAACACGCAAGGTGCAAGTAGTTTTGTGATAGGTGCAAGTGAAAAATTGTAAGAGTTAGGGCCGGCCTTGAGATTTATAGAGTCTTAGATGGGTTTTGAAAGTGGGGCCCTCTTACATTTTTTTTTTATAATAAAATTCTGAATAAAATAATAAGTTATCAATAATTTTTTATTATTTCATAGCTACAAAAATTTTCCTTACACATATAATCATTAAAATTTATTTTTCATATATTACGATATGAAAAAATCATTACAAATACTCAAAAATAAAAATAAAAATAGGGTCTTATTATTTTATAGTCTAGCAATAATCAACACAAACAATATAATTCTCTGATATCCAATAACGAAATGATTATATTATTGTAATATGATATCCGATAACACAATGATAATCTACACAAATCACAATCTAGTAATTATTTGATAACAAAATACAAATTATTAGGAAAAAAAATGGGAGAAAAAATTAAGGTAAAATTATTCAATCAAATTATGATAAAGAGAGAGGGGGAAAAATATTAAAGAAAAAAAATTAGGTAAAATTATTCAACTAAAATATGATAAAAAGAGGGCAAAAAATTAAAATAAAATTATTTATTTTATTAAAATCTTGACATTAAATTCTATTTAGATTCATTATATCATTATATTTGTTTGGAATAATTATATAAATTTTAATTGGGCCTAATAATTATTGTACATATATATATATATATAGATTTTAATTTGGCCCAACAGATTTTTTTGAAGGACCTTTAAGACTGAGCCTCAGACAAAAAAAAAAAAAGACTTTAAACTTTTATTAATATAATATAAAATTAAAAAATTTAGAATCTTATTTTGGGTCAAAATTTGAGACTCTAGACAACGGCCTTAGCCTTGGCCTTAGCTTAGGGCCGACTCTAGTGAGGGTGCAAGAGTCCATATTTCTGTAAAAACATTTAGTGTGTTTGGTTTTAATTTTCTGAAAACTAAGTTTTTTGTCTTTCGTGTTTTTGTCATTTTAGTGAATATTTTAAAAATTTTAAGTATTTTTTTTAAATGCACCTTACTTAGATGTATCTAAAAAGTAAAATATTTGTGAAAAACTATTTTAAAAAATTAATAAATACACAAAAATATGAAAAATATATTGAATTTTAGTTTTTTTTTTTTTTTTTTGTATTTTTGGTATTTAGTGAATTTTTTAAAGATTTTTTTCACAAAGAGTATACATTTTAAGTGTATTTATGTTAGGTGTCTAAAAATTAAAAAATTTACTTAAAATATTAAAAATTTCAGTAAAAAGAAAATACAAAAAAAAAAGAATTTTTTGAAAAATATTTTCAAAAAACAAACATGATAAAAAAAAATTTTCCCACTGTGATATAATTTTTCCCTAAATGAAAAGATGGGGTTTCGAAAGGGCCGTGCTAGATCCCCTGAATTTGGGGCCCCCCTAATCCCCCGAAAATTGCAAACAAGGCCAAAAAAAAAAAAAAAACATGCCCAAAACGACGTCGTTTTGGGCATTAGGGGGGGCATTTTTAGGGGGACAAATCATTTTTCGGTTTCGAAAATGACGATGACTGTGATGTTCAACGTTCATTCATGTACATGCCATCATTTAAATTTTTTGAGTCATAATTAAAAATATATATATATATATATATATCATTAATAAATATAATATGAGACATAATTAAAAAATTTATGTATCATAATTAAAATAATATCATAATTACAGAAGAAAATTGATCATAACTAAAAAAAAAATGACATAACTAAAAATGTGTACAATACACCTTTTTTAAAAATGTGTATTGAAAATATTTAAACTTTCGAGATATTTATTCGTGATTATATTTCAATTTTAAATAGTAAATAAATAACAATTTCAATCAAACAATCAATAATAAATTGGCACAATGATTTAACGTGAAAAAAATCACAATTGGAGTACCTTCAATTGTGATAAAAAAATCACGGATCAAAATCACAAAATAATCTACTAAAAAGACAAAATGAAATTATACACGAGTATCTTTAATTACCTAGCGAATAGCCAGAATTAAACTAAACCCAATGTGTTTTTTCTACAACCGTCTTCTTGACGGAATTGCTTTGCCCAACGTTGAATCCACAACAATAATGTCGAATTCACGACGATGAGCCACTCTGAAATCCACTAAAGTTTCAAGCCCAAGTTTCTCGAAATTCACCAAAGAACACATCTCTCTTTTGTAAATGAAATAATAAAAATAAATCCCTAATACGAAACTCGTAGATCCATCGATCACGTTCAAATCATCAAGGAAACCAACCTATAAACACCTCCCAATATAAAAAAACCTTGATAGCTCTCTTCTATGAGAATTTGGTCGGGTTAAACCCTAAAAATCATAAACAATGTATTTTATACTAAATAGAGCCGCAAAGACCGCTCGAGTACACACTTTATCTCTCAAGTGGTGTGAGTAAAGGTGGTGCAAACATATAAGCCAACCGCTCCAGTGCAACATCCACCGTTAAAGCGTTGAAATATGTTTCCAAAAGTTCAGAATGCGGACAGAGATACTGAATGAACCACTTTATCATTCGAACACACATAGTTAACGAAGTAGCAAACAAAAAATTGCTCCGGTGCTTTGAGATTTACCGGCATCTACTTCCTAGGATACAATGACTACTACTTGGTTTGCAGCACTACAAACTCAAGTCTGGTGAACCAAAACGATGCTGCGACTTTCTTTTTTTCCTCCTAAAATTAAATGGTAGACAGATATAGAAAACATGAAAATGAAAAGGGAAGAAGTAAGACGAAATACTGAGGAAAAATTGGATGGATTGAATGCTGGAATAGCAGGTTATTTATAGGAGAACATGTGGCTTTTCAGACAGGTTTCAACAAATAAAAACCTGTTCAGAGCAGAGATAGATCTGTTCGGGTGGAATTTAACAGGTATGAACCTGTTCGGGTGGAGTTTAACAAGTATGAACCTGTTCGGGTAGAGGAAAAATCTCGACAGATTTATTTTGAACTTTGAAACAGAAATTAAATATACAAATGTTTTTGATCCAAAAAGATAAGTATTGGGTCTAACAAGTCCAACCATTATTTTGGGTCCAATGAGTCTAGCCTACTTTATCCATAACATTACCCTTCCACAAAACTTGGGTACCCCTTGGAGCCCATCCCAAGTTTGGCAAGCTATAGTTTATATATCCATATAAATCCTTAAGTTTTTCCAATGTGGGACAAGCACCTTTTACAAATGTGTAGAAAATCCACCTAAAGCTATTTCCACGAACCCGAAAATGCGCATTGAATTCTCATTCATCCGAAAATAATTTTGAGCAAGTTGATACGCGCATTTACTTGGCAAGCTTGATGTACCTACTCAATTCTCATTCAAAAAATACTTGTGTACTTCCTCATCTAACTTGCCATTCAAAAAGGCTGTTTTAATATCCATTTGATGTATTTCCACATTATACAAAGCTGTAATCGCAATTAGCATGCGAGTAGATGTTATTCTTGTCACTGGTGAATATGTGTCAAAATAATCAAGGCCTTCCTTCTGTCTGTATCTCTTAACAACAAGCCTAGCCTTGTATTTATCAATTGAACCATTTGCTTTTATTTTTCTTTTGAATATCCACTTATATCCAAGAGGTTTACACCCTGGTTGAAGATTCACTAATTCTCAAGTATGATTTTGCAGAATAGATTCAATCTCACTATTCACAACCTCTTTCCATAATGGAGGTTCAGGACTTGACATTGCTTTCTTAAAGTTTTGAGGCTCATTTTCTAATAGGTATGTTAGAAAATCTGGACCAAATGATTTAGAGATCCTAGCCCTCTTGCTACGTCTAGGTTCATCTGTTTCATTATCATTTTGGTCTTCACTACTACCTATAGCAGTATCAAAAGTTCTTTTATTTGAACTTGTCTCTTTAGTTTTCTTGTAAGGAAAAATGTGTTCGAAAAACGACGTATTCCTTGACTCAATAATAGTGTTTACATGCATATCAAGAATTTCAGATCTATGAACTAAAAATCTGTATGCACTACTATTATTTGCATAACTAATGAATACACAATCAATGATTTTTGGTCTTATCTTAGTGGTTTTAGGACTAGGGAGTGCCACTTTGGCCAAACACCCCCACACTTTGAGGTAATTGTAGGTAGGTCGTCGACTTTTCCATACTTCATAAGGTGTTTGATTGATTTTCTTGCGGGTACCCTGTTAAGGATAAAGTTAGTAGACAAAATCGCCTCCCCCCCACAAGTTCTGAGGTA
Organism: Camellia japonica; assembly: GCA_030407325.1. Lineage (NCBI taxonomy): Eukaryota > Viridiplantae > Streptophyta > Magnoliopsida > Ericales > Theaceae > Camellia > Camellia japonica. Next base: position 47,244,937 of record JAPPVO010000003.1, read on the forward strand.
ACCCTAAACTAATCAACATGACATTCATAATCTCTTTAAGAGTTCAATTATTTCTCTCAACAACTCCATCAGACTGAAGAGAATAGGATGTAGTGGTTTGGCGAATAACACCATGTTCAGAACAAAATTTCTCAAATGGTGTATCATACTCACTACCTCTGTCACTGCTCACTACTTTAATAGTTTTGCCAAGTTGATTTTCAACCTCAAGTTTATATTGCTTAAAAGCTTTTAAGGCTTCATCTTTACTTCTCAATAAGTAACATAGTAATATCGAGTGCAATCATCAATAAAAGTAATAAAATACTTTTTATCTCCTCTAGTTTGAACAAATTTTGAATCACAAATATCTGTGTGAATTAAACTTAGAGGTTCAATACTTCTTTCTACTTTAGTAAATGATGCCTTAGTGAGTTTTGCCTTAATACAAATCTCACATTTATGATTAAGATCAAACTCTAAGTTTGGCAAACATTCTAAAGAAACAAGTCAATACAAAGAATTAAAATTAATATGTCATAATCTACCATGCCATAAAAAAGAAGACTCAACAATTTAAACAGAAAATGTGTTCTTATTATTAAAAGTCAAATTTGGTACAACGGTTAAAACATTGAACTTAAAAAGCCCATTACTCGTGTGTAACCTCGCCCCACATACATTTCACTCTTGGAGAGTACAACCTTGTCAGATTCAAATACTAGTTTAAACCTATTTTTTTTTTATCAACAATGACCCTGAAATCAAATTCTTACAAATCTTCGGCACATGGAATACATTGTTAAGAGTGAGTTCTTTTCCCGATGTCATTTTTAACACGATCTTTCATTGTCCTTCTAGAGTTAATGTGAAGGAGTTTCCCATAAAAAGTTATTCCCCACTTTCCACCACTTTGTAGATTGTGAACATCTTCTTATTTGCACATATATAGTGGGTTGCTCTAGTATTCACCCGCCACTCATTGGGATTGCCCACCAAATTTTCCTCAAAGGCTACTAGAGGAAGATTGATGTCTGTCACTCCATCTGAAAGATAAAAATCCTCAGCTATGTTGGCTTGTACTGGCTTTTTGCTTGAACTCCTTCCGTCCTTGCGAATGTGACAATCCTTAGCACGATGTCCATCTTTGCCGCACACAAAACAGTTGCCTTTGAACCTCTTGTTGAACTCGTTGTTGATCCCTTTGTTGATCTTACTAGTGGATCCTTGTTTAGGACCATTGCCACCATGTTTCCGCTTCTTGTTGTTAAATTTTGACCATTGTCCATGTTCCACAATATTTGCTTTAGCTTGCATGATATGGTTTCCTGACTTTTTGTCGGAACCACGGATGTCCTCTTCAATTCTGAGCCGCACTATCAGTTCCTCCAATTTCATCTCCTTGCGCTTATGCTTTAGATAATTCTTGAATTCCTTCCAGGATAGTGGCAATTTTTCAATGATCGTCGCTATTTGGAAAGATTCAGTGAGAATCATCCCTTCCACATGTATGTCAAAGAGAATTAATTAGAAATCTTGAACTTGGTTAATAATTGTTTTGGAATCCATCATTTTAAAATTCAGAAAACGGTTGATAACAAATTTCTTTGTACCTGCATTCTCTGTTTTATATTTTAGATCTAGAGATTCCCACAGTTCTTTTGCGGTGCTTTTGACACTATACACATTGTACAGTGTATAATCCAACCCATTGAGGATATAATTCTGACACAGAAAATCACCAAGCTTCCATAGATCAACTGCGGCAACCACTTGCCGATCAGTTTATCCCTTGTTTAGTGCCAAAGCTTTTCATTAGTGAAGTGAGCCAAATTCAATGTCGTAAGATAAAACATCATCTTTGTTGCCATCTTTTAAAATCATTTCCATTGAATTTTCTGACTTCTTCCCGTGATTTACCTGTACTGCAAGAGTCATCACTGGCACAACGGGTATGGGGATCGGAGTACGAATAGTCTCAGTACTGTTTGTGTCAATAGTCATATTTCTGACGAAATAATTAATGCACCAATCGCAAATTTATACAAAATATAATTGTAGCTCGACTTTTCGTGCTCCTTTCGGATACGACTAGCCTAACAGTTCAGACTTCCCGTGGTTCTGAATTTGATCTCAGAAGTGCCATGTGAAATAGATAAACACAAAAGAGTCAAAATCTAGCAAATCTTTTGAAAAATTGATTTTGAATCAAAATACCAAAAATGGACTGCTTTGCCAGATACAGAGTCGCCACCTAAATTTTTTGAGAAATTCAGGAAACCCATGACTCGTGCCAAAGGCCACGTGTCCGTCATCACCAAGATTATCTCGGCTCGGGAACTTAGGTACGAAAGAGGAATGTCATGAATTGAGCACCCCCGGTCGTCCGATCAAAGATCGGCCTCTACTAATCATGATGTGAATCTTATTTACATTATATGCTCTTGTTCCGATTTATTAGGATAACTTTACTATGTGATGCGCACACAAGTATAGACTAATTTGTAAAAATTAGAACATTTTATTTCATGTTGTTTTTGAAAAGAGTTTATGAATGTGCCACTTGAAAAAGTGGGCTCTCAAATGTACATCAATCAAACTATCCAACTCAAAGCAACTAGCCTTCATCCACAGGCATGCAAACAGTTTATCACTTAAGCACTTAACCTCATGGTGAACATGCTTTGACATGGCAACAATCACACTCATGCGATATGCTAAAACAAATAAAAGCTCGCCTAGTACTCCAAGCCAAAAAAAGTGACAGAGTTAGAATAATGCGTGATCCTAACTATGCAATATGACTAATGTAACGCATGCGATATGCAATTACTAGGTTCGACTACTAATATGGCATATGAATCAATTTGATAGCATGCGGTCTAAATACATATTCAAAGAATGTTTAACTAACAATGTAAGTTAGAATGATGTGCCGAGCTCAATGCATGCAAGACAATGGATGCAAGGCATGAGAGATGCTAAACGAAACATGATGCCCTAAACTAACCATCATAAGCAGGTAAACGAGAGGGAGAAAGACGTGGGTTGGAAGACATACACATATTATTACAACTGTGCCCTCGCACAGGAGGGTCCGAATAAACTAACTAACTAACTAAGCTGAGCTAATTAACTAGCTATTACAAAACGAATTAACTAATTATTACAAACCAAATAAACTAACTATGCTGGCTAGTTATTACAAAATCATTAATTAATTAACTATTCTATGGAACTAACTAATTAATTACAGTAATTAATTAATTACAAATTAGAATTAACTAATTAATTACAACATGAATATAACATGAAAGAAGTAACTAAGCTAGCTAATCAGCCCCAAGAAGCGAGGAATGCTCATGCATGCGCGGATTTCCACCCAAAAGGCCCATTATTCTGCTGCCAGAATGCCTCTATTGCACAGTTAGAACATCTTTTCACCTCAGTCTTGCTCTGTTCTGTTCCAAAATGTTGCTGCTCAATTTGACAAAAGTGGCCGGCAGACCAAAAGTAGTGCCCGGGTAGCCACAAATGGTAGCCTACCATCCAGAAAAAGTGGCCTGTCGGCCACTAAAGTCTGGTTCCTCATGCTGCAACAGAAAACATACAGAGCATAAACAGGGTATTCTCAAGGTATGTTTGTACACCTTACCCTTCCTTATCATCAAACAACTCAAAGGAGTAGCAAGCTCAATTCACAAGCCATCAATCGATGCAATTTCATTGCATGATGGCCTATGAACCAAGGTGTACAATTTCAATAAATGCAACATAAATGACTCTCAAACTTCCTCCTTATCATCGATTGATCAAGGAAAGTGGTTGACCTTGGAAACTTGAACTATTTCATCACTAGCAAGTATGAAATGTCTCAAATTTCCATGTGTTCAATTAACGTCCGATTGAACACCAAATTGCTTATTATCTTGCATCATTTTTAGTTCCTTTCATTACTCCATTTTAATTACCATTCATTCCTTAGTTCATTAAATCGAAAAGTGAGCTTTAAGTCCTCTAATGGAAATGATTACTAAACCAAGTATTGTTTTAGGCATGAGAGAAGTGTCATGCCATTGGTAATGAACCCCCAAAGGATTAAACCACTAAGCACAATATCTCAATCTCATGCTTAAACAAACACTTGGTTTAAAACAACTTTCAAAGTAAAGAAAAAGCCAAGAAAGAAGAAAGGTTGCAGAGGTGATTAGATACGAATACAAGTATGGAAAGCTTGAAATAAACACTATCAACTCAAATAGATTGGTAGCTAAGGCCTAAACCACTAAGCCTATGAGGACCATTACACTACAAGTATGTTATACAAAGCTCAAATGCAATGAACAACTAAAAACAGTCCTAAAACAGTCCAAAAAAGTGCTGGAATTAAGCTACCAATAGCTAAAACAATAAGTTAAAACATGGAGCAAGTTAAGCTAGTAAACAAGCACAATGAGGGGAGGCTACCTCCTGCATTTTTGGGACCTCAAAACAACATTTTTAGCCTCTGAAAAGCTCTGAAATTCAGTGGTAAAAAGCACAAAAAAAGTTGAGAAAAAATGGAAACATAAGGGAAAAAGCTTAGAGAGCAAGGTTCAAAGAAGGGTGATTAACCCCTCTACTTTTGGTAGCTTTAAACCATAAGTTTCAACCCATAAAAATAGTCCAAAAACAGTTCAAAAACAGCAAGAAAAGATAAGAGAAAGTAGTGTAGAGATGCTCAAAATTATACCTCTTGAAGTAAGGTTACTCTTTTGTTCACAAACCACTACTAATTCTTGAAATTTGGACTCAATAATCTCAATAAGGAGAGCTCTAATATTGGTTTAGGAAGTGTTTGGGTAAGGTGTGTGTCGCAAGATAGAGATAGAGAGAGAATTTCAAGTTTGGGACTTTTAAAATTTTTTGTAACCTCAAACCAAGAGGGTTAGCTTGGTATATATAAAAAAACAGTCTCTCAAGTCAAAAATATCTATATAGGAACAGCTGGAGCTTTTGGGGGACAACTGGCAACAAATATCTAGATTTTACAAGTGGTCGATAGGCCAAAAGTAGTGGCCGGCCGTCCACAAATAGTGGGTTGCCGGCCACAAAATCTTTCAGGCCCAACTTCAAACGGACATATCTCTCTTATTCGGATTCGGTTTTAGGTCATTCTTCAGTCTAAATTGAAGCCCCGGAAGTCTACTTTCCAATGGTGGTGGCCTCACAACTAAAGTCTAAGTGTACAAAGATATAGGCCTGATTTAGTAAAGGCTACTCAGTTCTCTCTTAACGGTTTCATGCTCAACCATTTCTCCAACTAGTTTTCTTCCCTCCCCTCTTATTTTCTTCAACTCCAAACCTCTAAATAAAATATTTTTAAAGATTTTTCAAAGAGTTCACCCCATTTTCATTTATTTCACTTTGTCCTTATTCGGTTTACCAAAAAGTGCAATTTCTAATGAAATACGAGCCTTGGAACATCGTAGAAACATTTTAAAAATATTTGAAAGAAAGGGTTTTAAGGTCTAAAATAGTTTTGATCAAAATAGTTTTGGTCCAAAAATGGGGTGTAAGGTTGGGATTTAGAAGCTCTTCTTGCTAAAGAAATCGAATATTTATACAGCATAACTTTCACCATCGAGTGATCAACCTAAGGCGCCCAAGTCTTAAGGGCAGTCAAAAATGGAAGTTCGTCTACAATAATATACACACAAAATATACAAAAAAATATTTTGTAACAAAATTCTAATGATAAATAGTAAATGACTATAATGTTATCAAAAAAATCATTAAATAGTATTATTACTATATTAAGAAATTAAACAGTATATGACTATTATTTAATTTCTCAAAACGAAATATTCGTCTGTCTAACACATAAATTAAAAAAAAGCAGAAATCTATTTTAAGATTGTTATTTCCTAGTGGATTTTGTGTGTAAACTAAACGTACAAATAAAATAAACAACAAAATAAAAATAAAAATCCAGAAAATAATTAAATAATTAAATTATGAATTTAATTGCTACAGAAATTATAATTCGAGGCTTGTGTTAAACACAATCTCTCTTAAAGTAGATCTCGCCTTCACTCCGGTGCTTCGAGATTTACCGGCGTCTACTTCCAGGATGCAACGACTACTACTTGGTTTGCAGCACTACAAAGTCAAGTCTGACAAACCAAAACTTATGTTGTGACTCTCTCTATTTCCTCTAAAATTAAATGGTAAACAGGTGCCAAAAAAAATGAAAATAGAAAGAGAAGAAGTAAGAGAAAATGCTGAGGAAAAATTAGATGGATTGAATGCTAGAATGACAGGCTATTTACAGGAGAACATGTGGCTTTTCAGAACAGGTTTCAACAGATAGAAAACCTGTTCAGAACAGAGACAGATCTGTTCAGGTAGAATTCAACAAAAATCTGGACAGATTTATTTTGAATTTTGCAATCGAAATTCAAATAAATAAATATAAATATTTTTGGCCTAAAAAGATAAGTATTTGTCGGACAAGCCCGGCCCAACCCAACCCAACCTCACTCAACGCACACATACCAAAGCCTAGCCCGACCAATGGCGGCGCACGTGTGTTTGTTTTGGATCCAAGGCTCTAACAACCCACTTTACCCATAACTCACCTTCCATAAACTTGGGTATCCCCTTGGGGCTTATCCCAAGTATGCAAGCTAGAGTTTATATACCCATACAAGCCTTAAGCTTTTCCAATGTGGGACGAGCACATTTTACAAATGGTGTTAGGAAACCCACCTAAAGTTATTTTCACAAATTTAAACATGCGCGTTAAATTCTTATTCATCCGGAAATAATTTGAGCAACAAAATACACAATATTATTCACTATGTGACATTAAATATAAACCCAATTAAAAATATTAAAAATAACGCTTGGATTCTACCTTAACAAATATTCAAAGTTACAAAAAAAAATAATATTTTTTCAAAGCCATTTTCAAAAGTCTCACGAAATAAAAGTTATCAATTACAAAAACTTTTTAGAATTCCTTTTTCAGAAGTCCAATCCAACTCATCATATTTGTGTTGATGATGACTACTAGTGGTACATGGAATCAGGATCATTTTCTTGACTTTTTTTCTTAACTTTTTATTTGTTGGGTTATTGGACCTATTTTAAGTCTAATTTCGATTAATTCAAACTGTTCACATTTTAAGATTTGTTGAATATATCATACCTGTAAAAAATCAAGTTAATCGGATATCAGAAAGTATGTGTTCGAAAAACTGTTTATTAAATTTAAAAAAAAAATAATTTTTAGTTCGATAATCCGAACACGTAAGTTTTGGTGTCCGATCAGCTTAATTTTTTACAAGTATGATATGCTCAACAAATCTTAAAATATCAATAATTTAAATTATTAAAATAAAATCTAAAAATAGATCCAATAACCTAACAAGGAGAAAGGTCAAGGGAGAAAGTTAAGCAGAGGATACTGGTTCGTGGTACATGTACCGTCCCGAGAATGCAAATTTATGAAAAGATGGGGTTTTGAAAATGATGTGACTGTGATATTCAACATTCATTGGTATTCATGTCTCATTTCTTTGACTATTTTTTTTTGATACATATCTAACACGTCAATTGCATGAAGATGCTTTTAAAAAAAGGGTTTGGTTATGGTGTGTAATTTACACCTTACATCTTACACCTTACACTTATATCTTACACTTATATCTTTTGTGAAAAATTAAACCTTACACTTACACTTTTTTTGAAGTTACACACCATATGCAACCCACTTACACCTTACACCTTACACTTACACCTTATACTTATACTTATACCTTACACTTACACTTTTTGTGTAAGTGGCACATGGTGTGCAATTGCACACTTAAGAAAAGTCCTTAAAAAAATATGGTAAATTATAAAGATATCATTTGAAGTTTATTTTAAAATATAAATTATTTTTATAGTTTAAAAAATATAAATATTTTTTATTAAAATTTTTTTATAACAAATTAATTAAAAAAATAAAATTTATAATTGATATCCTATATAATAAAAAATTATCTAAATTATTAATGAAACATATTTTAACATCATTAAAAACAGTTAATTGACTTGATGATTTTTTAATAAAAAGAGTGATTTTAAGGATTGGTTTGGATGTCCTAAAAAAAGTACACTTTTTGACTTATTGGTGGTTTGGGTTGGATTGGGTTGGGTTTGATGTGATGTGTTAGAGAGGTGATGTGATTAAATAATATGATGTGACTTAAATAAGATAGTGACTTTTTGACTTTTTGACTTATTTAGATTATGCCAAACTAAATCTCAGGGGGTGGATTGTAATTTTCAAAACCATAAGGAGCGATTCGTATTTTAATCAAATCTCAATTAGTGTATTTTTTATTTACTCAAAAAAAAAAATATATTGGGAAGAGAACTGAACACGAAATCAATTGTATAAAAAATAAGCACTTTAACCACTAAATTATCAACATAATTATTGACAATATAAATTTTTTTTTTTTTGAAACAAACAAAAAGATCACTTTACCGAAACAATCAATCCATCAAAATAACAACAATCATTAATAAAGAAGATGCAAAAAGTATCATAATACAATGATCCGATCCCAACTAAGGTCTCGTTTGGCAAGTGACCTTTTTAGTTAAAAAGTTAAAAAGTTATTAAAAAAATCAAAAAGCCAACAACTCATAAAAAGTCAAAAAATCATCCCAAATATACTAATTTTTTTTAGCTCATATTTTAGCCAAATAACTAAAAAATTAATAAATTAACCTGTTCCCAAACGAGTTCTAAGTCAATATCACAAAACATACATATTCATCTACTAGCACCGCACACTCGGTGAACAAACCTACCAAAGAAACAAACTCCACCACCAAACCAGCATTAATAGTTACCAAAATAGAAAAACAAAAATAGAAAAATCCTCTGCAGCAGCAATAGGTAAATCATAGCTGTCTCCGTTGTGCTCATTAGAAGCTCTCCACTCAACCACCTACTCCAAGAACACTCTCCAAAGCAACATTTGATTTACCTCAAATTTATCTTAATTATTTTTACTAAAAATTAATAAATATAAAATATAAAATAAATTTTAAGAATTATTTTTTGGTAATTGTATTATTATTATTATTATTATTATTTGTAATTTTAATAGCTATAATTTTATATTTATAAATTTTATAATCTATGACATAATTACAACATTACGGTTCAATTCTGATTCACCGTCAATTGAATCAGTGACCAATCCGCCAATTCATTTTTTCAATTCACTCACTATCCGATTTTCAAAATATAGTTACTAAAGACTACTGATGGTGCATGTATGGTCCTAAGATTGAAAAATTATTCATTCTCTTGAGTCATTCCTATGCCTCAATCAATCATTATATTTTTTTAAAAAATTTTTTTCTTTTAAACATTAATATTAAAATTACATAAATTAGTTATATTTAAATTAAAGCACTACAATGACAATGCCCAAAACTACCCAATATTTTCTCCCTAAGATTGGATGTGTATAAAGAAAATTGTGCCAATGACAAGTCATCAAAATTCTTGCAAAGGTGCTATCTAATAGGATCAAGCAAGTGATGCCTGTGATTATTAGCGAGTGTCAATCAGCATTTATTGGAGGCAGAAATATTTTGGATGGAGTTTTGATTGCCAATGAAGTTGTTGATGGGTGGAAAAAGAATAAGATAAAAGGTTTTGTCTTGAAACTTGACTTTGAGAAAGCCTATGACTCAATAAATTGGGGGTTTCCTTTCTCTATGTTGTCTAATTTTGGGTTTGGTTCTAAATGGATCAGTTGGATGAAAGAATGTATATCCTCAGCCCATATCTCTATTTTGGTTAATGGATCAACCAAAGATGTTCAAACCTATAAGAGGGCTTAGATAGGGTGATCCACTATCACCATTCCTTTTTAACATTGTGACCTGAGGGTTTAAACATCCTGTTGGGCAGAGCATTACAAATGGGTTTGATTAAAGGGGCAGCTGTTGGTTCTAATGGTATAAACATAACCCACTTGCAATTTGCTGATGACACAGTATTGTTTTGTGAAGCTGATTGGGAAGAGGTAGTCACCATAAAAAGGATCTTGAGATGCTTTGAAATTTTGTTCGGACTCAAGATTAACTACCATAAGAGTGTAGTCAGTGGGGTTGGGATCAATGATGAGTCTCTTGAAGACCTTGCTGCTAAACTGAATTGTTTGCATAAAAAATTGCCACTCAAATATTTGGGTTTACCTTTGGGAGCTAATCCAAGGAGAAGGAGGACTTGGCAACCAGTGCTTGACAAATGTAAACAAAGATTGGCTTCTTGGAAAAGGAGATTCCTATCATTTGCAGGAAGGTTGACATTGATCAAGTCTGTGTTATCTTCTTTACCGGTTTATTACTTATCTTTATTTAAGATGCCAGAAGGGGTTGCAAATGAGTTTGAGAAAATTCAGCCTAGATTCTTATGGGGTGGTGATGAGCTTAGGAGGAAAATTCACTTGGTTAAATGGGGGGAGATCACTCAATGTAAAAGTCAATGGGGTTTAGGAATTAGAAAGGTGAGACTATGGAATAATTGTCTTTTGTTGAAATGGTGGTGGAGATTTGGTATTGAAGAAAATGCACTATGGAAACAAGTGATGCAGTAAATACCCTGAGGGGGGTAGAGGTTGGTGGCCTTTACCTGTTGAAAATTACAAGCTGTCCATGATCTGGAGAGATATTGTGGGTGTCGCTGGCTTGTGTCCTGAGCTGGTGAATTTTTTCAAGCAAAACATAGTTCTGGACATTGTGATGGAAGGAAAACAAAGTTCTGGATTGACATTTGGGTTGGGAATACCTGTTTAAAAGATGAATTTCCCAGACTATTTTCTGTGTCTTTGGACAAATCTGAGTCTGTGGCAGGGGTGAGGAATAGGGGAATTGAATGGAAGATTAATTTCAGAAGAGTTTTGTTTCAGTGGGAAGTGGAGGAGTTGGGGAGACTGAATTTGATTTTACTTAATGCTCCAGTGCTTAGGTTTGGTAGGATGGACAGTATCAGATGGAAGGCAAATAAATTTGGGTTCTACACTATTGACTCTGCTTATAACTGGAATGTTTTACCTTCTAAGGTTATTAGCACAGTAACTGGGTTCATTTGGAAGAATGTGGCTCCACCAAGGGTTCAATTTTTTGGATGGTTATCATGGAAAAGGAGGATTAAGACATCCTGTTTTCTTCAAAGGATTGGTGTTCTCAGCAGAGGGTCCAATGTGAATTGTATCTTCTGTAATAATGATTTGGAGTCTGTTAACCATGTGTTGCTGTTTTGTCCCTTTACCTGGAGAGTTTGGTCAAAATTTATGGATTGGTGGGGTGTTAAATGGGCAATACCTGGTTCTGTAGGCAGCCTCTTTCTCTGGTGGGTTGGTACAAAATTCAAAAAAAAGGAAATGGTGCTTTGGAACATTATTCCATTGGCAGTACTTTGGTCTATTTGGAGGCCACATAATGACAATATTTTTAATGGATCCTTGGTGGACTTTGAAGAGTTATGTGATGCTATCAAAATCAAGATTGTGTTATGGTTCAGATCTTCTTCCCCCTGTTTTAATTTCTCTGTAAATGATATAGTGTATAACCTGCAGCAAGTGAGGTTCTGCCTCTAGGACAAAGTTGGGTTGATGTTTGCAACTGTTTCGGTGTGGCCTGTTGTGGTTGCTATATGTTAGTTTATCAAGATTGAAAAAGCAGGGGAGTGGTGAATAGGTATATCAGTTGGTCTGAATTACTGTTGGGGCGTGGAGTAAGGTCTGCTGCTGGCATAAGGTATGTATGCCTAGGAGTTGAACTTCTCAACTGGAGTCTAGGTATCACTATGTGCATCAACTTGAGAAGGTCTGTGAAGCTGGTTGCAAGTTCTGTGAACTGAAAGGTCTGTGCATTACTATGTTGTTGCTGCTTGCTACTGGTTGCAAGGTCTGTATAGGTCTGTGCATCACTATGCTGTTGATGCTACTGGTCTGGGAAGCTGGCCTTTGCCCTTGTCTTCTTTTTTCCTCTTGTTTATTTCTTTTTGTTGGGTTTGGTTTCTCACCAAATTCTTGGGGTTGAACTCGCAGATGATTGGGCTCTCTTCTCGGTGCCAACCTAGTTGGGATCGGGTTAGTTTGCTATGATGCTTGATGCTCTTCCCCTCCTTGTTTGATGTAATCTCACCTTTTGTATGATTTTTCATCAATAAAAGTTCATTTTGCTCATAAAAAAAAACAATATATAGCAGACTAATAAATTTTTTAAATAAATATACATAAACATCTACTTATCATCATTTTTGTATTGCTAAGAAAACAATTTATTAATGTAAACAATAGATTACAAGAGTGACTTCATCAATGTAAAGGCTATGGCTAAAGTTGCAGCAAGATTAAAACAAGCCTGACAACTTTTCATTACCTGATGATCACTTACAACATTTTTACTTCATATTTTATAAAAAGAACACTTCACCCAAGTGGGAACTTAAAAGTGAAGTGGGATGACCCACTATTTTTTATGTCAAATGTCCTTTAAATACTTGTAACATTACAAATTTATTCTTATTAATTTAGAAATTATTTAAAAATTAATTTTCACCACACCTTATATAGACCTCACATGAACTTATCATTATTTCATGTGCACAACCGCTAATATTGTTCAAAGTGTAAGGTACAAGTTCTCATTCAGCCGTGGCTCTGCTAAAGCAACTAGAGGTTTAGCGAGAAAGAGGTCATTTGCACATTCTTTGAGCTCAATCTTTGACATGGTGGGTGGCAATTTCCAGTTGAACCCTTGGAGGAGCCTAGCCATTAGCATGGTAGCGATTGTAGACCCTAGAGTGACTCCTGCACATCCACGCCTTCTAGTGCTGAACGATAACATGCGCAATTCTGGATCAGTGAGCAACACGTCCAGCCATCATCCTTCAAGTGGCGCTTTGGTTTGAACTTGAGTGCCTCGTCCCAAATCCTAGGGTTGCGGCCAAGTCCAGGGCGGCTTAGCAGCACATGGCTACCTTTTGGATGAAGTAGCCGGCAACTGTTGTGTCGAGACCGAAACATGAGGAACATTGAAGGGTGCAAAGGGGTGGAGGCGAAAGGCCTCCTTCACACATGACTTGATGTAATTAAGCTGTGAGAGATCAGATTCTTGGACTAGTCTCTCTTGCCAACCACTCGGTCGAGTTCCTCTATGGCTCTTTCTAGGATTTCAGGTTGATTTAGCATCTCAGCAAGTGCCCATTCCACAGCATTTGATGGGTTGTCCACTGTTGCTATCATCAACTCCTGGATACATCAAGTGTTGTTTATTATAATTTGCTCCATAATTGAAATTAAGATGTCTTGTCTTATTTCATTTTGATAACAACACTACAACAAAATTGAGTTTTTACGGCTTCACATTAACGACATATAGTCAAGGTTTTAAAAAGCGGCCGCAACCGTTACGTAACGCCGTTACGTAACGGTTTTGGTGGTTACCGCCACTCGTTACGGCCGCTTTTGCAGTGTGATTGAGATTCACAGGTGTGTTGGTCGTAGCAGCTGTCGTAGCGGCCGTAACGGTGCCGTAACAGCCGTAACGGCTTGTTACGCACCGTCACTACAACAAAAACATACTTTAGTGGCACTACACTAGTGGCATATTTTTAGAAAATGCCACAAAAAATGATATTTAGTGGCACGTTTTTGAAAAATGCCACAAAACGACAAACATAAAAGGCTCTAGTGACATTTCAATGAACAAGTGTCACAAAACTACAACAAAAACATACTTTAGTGGCACTACACTAGTGGCATATTTTTAGAAAATGCCACAAAAATGATATTTAGTGGCACGTTTTTTAAAAATGCCACAAAACGACAAACATAAAAGGCTTTAGTGACATTTCAATGAACAAGTGTCACAAAACTGCAACAAAAACATACTTTAGTGGCACTACACTAGTGGCATATTTTTAGAAAATGCTACAAAAATGATATTTAGTGGCACATTTTTTAAAAATGCCACAAAACGACAAACATAAAAGGCTCTAGTGACATTTCAATGAACAAGTGTCACAAAACTATAACAAAAACACACTTTAGTGACACTATACTAGTGGCATGTTTTTAGAAAATGCCACAAAAATAATATTTGGTGACACATTTAGATAAATGCCACAAAGCCACAAACATATAAGGCTCTAGTGGCATTTCAATAAAGAAATGTTACATCAATTTTATGGCATTTTATAAAATAATGACACAAAAAATTATGTTCGTGACATTTACCAACAGATGCCACTAAACTTTAGTAGCAATGGCATTTTCTAAAAAATGTCAGGACACTAGGTAGGTGCAAATTACTTTTTATGGCACTTAGGTGAAAAGTTTCATAAACAAATATTTTAGTATTTTGAGAAATGCCACTAAGTCAAAAACTTTCCAAGCTTATAATGGCATTTTTGAAAAATAAAAAATGCCAATATATTTTTAAAATTTTTACAATGCAGTAAATGATTAAAAATAAATAAATTAAACTCAATATACACTACAGGAAAAAGCATATTCGGCGACTAAATTTCCTGACCAAAAAAAATTTGGTCGCTGAAAGTATAGCTTTCAGCAACCAAAACAGCATTAGTAGCCAAAAGTAAAGCTTTTTGGCGACTAAACAATTTTAGTAGCCAAAAGTCTACAATTGGCGACCAAAACTAAGTTTGGTCACTGATTATATGGGTTTTAGTGACAAAAAAAATTTTAGTAGCCCAAAATAAAGCTTTTTGGTGACTAAAAAAATTTAGTAGCCAGAAGTCTATAATTGGCGACTAAAAAATAAGTTTAGTCGCCAAGAGTGGTTATTTTTAGCGCGGGAGAACTAAAATCCTAAGGCGGGAATTAAATTTTTGGCGACCAAAATTTTGGTAGCTGAAAGTGCATCTTCGGTGACCAAATCCGATTTTGGTCGGCAAAAGTTAAGTTTTTTAGCAACTAAAAAATAATTAGTAGCCAAAAGTATAGAATTGGCGACCAAAAAATATTTTTAGTCGCCAAAAGTGGTCTTTTTTTATTTTACTAGTGAATAGTTTATTTTACATAAATTATGTTCAATAAAATAATTATGTTTATACATATTAATATAGATGTATGTACTATATAAATAATATATGTTGCATATATAATCATGTGGTGCTATAGAGGTGTAATGGGAAGAGTGTGGTGTATAAGGTTTATGGTGCGAGAGGTTGGCGGTTCGAGTCTCCGCAAGAGCGGATCAAATTGTTCTACAACGAATTATCGTTACGAATGGCACTTGATAGCGTCACGAATAGTGCCTACCATGACATTAAAGTGTCACTGAAAGGTTTTAGTCTTGATGGTGTAATGACACTTATAAGTGTCACTAACTCTTTTTTTAATGACGCTTGATAGTGCCACAAATAATATTTACCATGACATTAAAATGTCATTGAAAGTTTTTAGCCATGATGGTGCAGTGACACTTGCAAGTATCTACCGTGGCACTCGTATCTACCGTGGCACCGATAGAAGTGGCACTTGTTCAAAATGCCACAAGACCAAAAAATGTCATTAGAAGAATAGTTTTGTGGCACTTTCAAATGTCACTAAACTAAGAAAATGTTGTAGTGCGTTACGTAACGGTTCCAAACAGTTTCTTTAAAAAAAAAAACACAAAAAAAAAAAGCTGAAAATGGGGGAAGAGGGATAGAGAGAAGGGGGAAGAAAAAGAGAGAAAATGAAAGAGCAAGAGATAGGGAGAGAGAAGAGGGAAAATGAAGAACATGTTATTGATTTGTTGAAGTTATAAGACCTATGCTATTCTATTCAACTGCTATCACTAAACCATTTTGTTTGTGTGTGTCTATCTATATATTGTTTGAAAATAATAATAATAATAATAAGGGTGGTCATTATTTATTTGGTTTGCTTAAAATATGTATATATATATATATATATTTAGGCTCTTATGTATTTTCTTACTTTTTCATTGTTTATCTTATATATAATAGTTAGTGATTGATTTTTTGTATAATATAAAGTCATTAATTATTAAAATAAAATGTAAAAACTCAATTTATAGTGATTTAAAAAAATGAAATATATTGGATCATACTTAAAAATTTACAAAAATTGATCAATATTTATTTTTAACCCAATAACTATGATCATGGAAAAAAAATATGAGTATCGGTAAGTTTTTTTCAAATTATGTGAAAAATAAAAAAATTCACGGTTCCGGTTACCGCAACCGTTACACTACGGCTTTTACACTCCGCAACCGCAACCGCGTCACCACCGCCACCGTTACGGCGACCGCAACCGCTTTTCAGAACCTTGCATACAGTAAATGCAAGCCGTGGTTTCTCACTTTTACGACTTGTTTTTTTTGCATATCGTAAATAATTTCTCAATCACGACGTGTCTATTGCGTAGGCCGTGAATGTTAATAATGATGATTTTTTTACGTTTTGCAATATTAACCGTAAATAATAAAACTTTCTACGACATGTATTTGGCATGCCGTTAATACACTACAAGAAATGATGGGACATAACCTTACCTATTTACGTGACACAAATATATGGTACTATAAATAGGTAAATGGGAAGGAAAAATATTACAGCCCTAAATTGTCTATTAAATAAATGATTAAATATCTAATATTATCCAACAAGTAATTATAACCTTTAAATCGAATTCTTAACTAGAATAATGTGTCTATAGTTAAGAACGATTTAATGGCGTGGCAGTTTTGTGATCAAAAATTGTTTTGAAATGATTTTTTTTTTTTTTTTTTTTTTTTTTTTTTTTTTAAGTGATAGACTAACAATACTATCACATCATATGGTTTACATTTTTCAAAGGAAAATGATACATATAAACTTATTTTTTAGATCCATTTTATAGACTTAGTGATATGTAAGTGATATGTTGGAGTAACCTATCTAAATATCCATACTTCCTGGCGGATATGTTAGCTTAATCTATCTGCATATCTATTTTATGAATATAAAAAAAAAAAGATATGTAAGTGATATAATTAGTTGATAATTAGAGAAGATATGAGAGAAAGTATTACTTTTAATATTCTAATTGATTGGCACATCACTGGGTTTTGAAAATTGGGTCTAATTTTTTTGTTTTAAATAACAATACTTTGTTTTTTTAAATAAGAGAAGGATTCCCTCCGGTTCCAAATATGGACTGGAGGTGCTGTTTGGGTTTATGAGATCCACCAACCACGGGCCTTGTTTAAATCAACCAAATCGTTTATTTTAGTAGACATTTCGTGTATTTCATCTAAAAAAAAAAATTAAGTCGATCTGATAACTGTAACTTGTTCAATTTACCATGTTTTTCACTAAAAAAAATGGACGACAATTATGTTTTTAAAAAATGAATCATATATTTTTTTTGATAACAAAAATAATAAGTTGAACAAGTTACAATTATCAGATCAATCTAATTTTTATAATAAATGAAATAGATAAAATACCAAACAAAATAAATGGTTCAGATTATCGAAACGGAACTCATAATGGATCTCACGATCTATTTTTTTTTTGGCTCCATAATTGAAATTAAGATGTCTTGTCTTATTTGCTCCATAATTGAAATTAAGATGTCTTGTCTTATTTGCTCCATAATTTGCTTCATAATTGAAATTAAGATGTCTTGTCTTATTTCATTTTGATAACAAAACGTTTCAACTTTAATCTTTCCCAGCAATTAATACACTACAAGAAATGATGGGACAAAACCTTACCTATTTACGTGACACAAATATATGGGAGGGAAAAATATTATAGTCCCAAATTTTTAATTAAATAAATGATTAAATATCTAATATTATCCAATGACAAGTAATTATTAAGAATGATTTAATGGCGTGGCAGTTTTGTGATTAAAAATTGTTCTGAAATGATTTTTTTTTTTTTTTTTTTTTTTAAGTGATAGACTAACAATACTATCACATCATATGGTTTACATTTTTCAAAGGAAAATGGTATATAAAAATTAGGAGTGAGCAGCGGATATACCGATCCGTCAAAATCGATCGAACCGAACCGATCCGCTGCATTTTGAATGGATGCGTAATGACGAGCGGACGGTTGCGGATTGATTTTCTCTAATCCACCAATCTGGCGGACAGATGGCGGATTTGAGATTCTTTTGGCCGCAACCGAACCGCCAAACCGCGAACACCCCTAATAATTTATAAGACTTTGTGTTTTCAGTTTGTTTAAATATTTTGTTTGCATTTTCAATTAAAAAGAGTTTAAATATTCTATTGAAAAAAAGTTTTTAACTTGAATATTTTTTTTGAATTGAAAAAAATAAACGTATTATTTATCTATATTTTTTGATTTTTAAATCTATCTTTAAAAATAATAAATATAAAATATGATATATGCTGATTGCTTTTTGTTTTCAAAAATAGATATAGATGTAACAATACAGATACATACAATCTCTATTACTGCTCTGTTCATGGTTTTCGTGGTTTGAATTGTTTTTATATTTTAAGAACCACAGATTGTAATACTTTATGTGGATGAGGCATGCTGTGATTGTAGTATGTGGATGAGACGTGCTGTGATTGTGATATTCTAAAGTTTCAAACTTTCTTGCTTTGGATGAGGTATGCAGTGATTGTAACATTTTTTAAGTCATTAATTGTAATACTTTCTTCTTTTTTTTTTTTTTTTTTTTGAGGAAGTGCACAAGTTGAATTATGTTGAAAATTTATAAAATTTTAAACCGCCAAACCAATTCGCATCCATCCGCCAATCCGCTCAATCCACATCCGCTGGATTGGCGAACGGATGCAGATTAATTTTCTCAAATCCGCCAATTTGGCGGACAAATGGCGGATTGGAGGTTTCGTGGCCGCAACCGACCCGCGCTCACCCCTAATATAAACTTATTTTTTAGATCTATTTTATAGACTTAGTAGTTGTTTGGGGTGTCCTAAATAAGTGTACTTTTTATCTTTTTGGACTAAAAAATTGAGAAAAAAAATATGGATGTTTGGGTTAACTTTTTGACTTTTTATGGAAAAATGTGTATTAAAAAATTGTATAAATAAGTGTATATTAGAAGTTAGTGATGGAATAGGCCGTACGGACAAAAGCTTAAGGGACAGCGCGACAGAGGGTAGGGGTAGGAGATTGATTCTCCCCTTTTCGGGCATAAATTGGACGGTGTTGTTCGGCCCATGGGGGCCCATTACGAGTCCCATTTTGATAATCGGAACCATTGAATGTGTAGAACTCGTCGAGTATTATGTACTTGTACAAAATCACAATGATTGGATATCAATAGCTATCTGATCGTGCTAGTTTTTCTTGTCAACTGTTAACTATAACACCATCCATTTTTTATACAAAATTGATTTGATCATGTAGTTACCAATTTTCGATCAACGTGATTTTTTTATTTTTTCTTGTCAACGGTTCACATTATCGAAACGGAACTCATAATGGATCTCACGGTCTAATTTTTTATTTTTTTTTGGCTCTATTTATTTATTATTATTTACTTATTAAGTCAGGGAAATACTTACTACAATTTGTGCTTTGATCTCCTCTGTTGATAGCAATGGACTACCATTTGCGTCTTTGAGCATAATGAGCACATCAAGCAAGTCCTCTTGCTCTTTCTTGGTAGCAATATTACCATCCATCCACTGTTTGATCCTCTCGTCAATTTCAGGATCTTGATATTTTGCTACGGTTCCAACAGCCTTCCTCATGACTTTCTCATGACCATCTAAGTCAACAAGTCCTCGTAAGAATGGTATGTAATCAGAGACACAGAAGGAATAAATGTACCCAAGGATGGTGAATAATGCACTCGTGTGCTCTTCCTCCTCCACACCTGGACCTCCATCTTCCCTTCCCTCCCCGAAAAACCTCTTGTTGAAGATCATCTTCTTTATTACATTCCCACAATAGTGTTGCGCAGCGACTCTAATGTTCACCATACCAACACTTGCACCACCTCCTATCATGGAGTTTTTGCATTGGTTGTAGACATAACGAACAAGGTGGTCGGCTTCTTCGACTCGTTTGTCGTGAAGCCAGCGATGTCTTGCCGGTGAGAGAACGTCGGAAGCGAGTACTCTCCTCATCTTCTTCCATTGTTCTCCTAACGGGGTCAAAGCTGTTGTTAGGTAACCCCGACTGGTGAGATCAGCAGACATGCAAAATGGCCTTGAGGAGAAGATAGAGTCTTGTTTTTTCAAGAACTCTCGTGCAATTTCTGGAGAAGTGATAGGGATGACATGCACGTTCCCAAGGCGGATACACATGATCTCCACGTTCATTGTCTCCCATCATGTTATGGATCCATCGGAATGTGGGCTTGTGTTTGAGCATTTCAGGGAGGTTCCCCACGATAGGCCATGGTTTTGGCCCAGGGGGGAGTGAGACTACTTTAGTTTTCCTAGTACGCTTTAGTTGTTGGTACTTAACAATGATGGAGAAGATCAATATTGTGATGAGAACAGAGAAAAACCTTAGGAGAGTTGATGAAAGGCCTAAGCTATCCATTTCAAGTATGGAATGCAAAGAAAGAGGTGCAGTGGTGATAACAACTCAATGTTATTATGCTTTGAAAAATGACTTGTGATCTAGCACTGGTGTGTCATTGCTATGCATATTGCTTGGGTTTATATAGACTCCGTTTGGCTGGGTTGTGTGGAATGATTTAAGGAAGAGGATCCCTCCAGTCAATATTTTGGGCTGGGCGGTGCTGTTCGAGCAAGGATCCTCTAGAGTGAAATTTTCTTAAAGTTTCCTAGAGTATTATATTGTGTGGTTGAGATTTACTAGCAAGTCACATCAGAAAAATTGATGTAACTTGCCAGTAAATCTCAACCACACAATGTAGCACTCTAGGAAACTTTAGGAAAAAATCACTCTAGAGGATCCCAATTCGTGCTGTTCCAGCCTATGGGGCTCACACAGACTCCGTCTTGGTAATTCAAGTATTTTATTTATGTATTTTATTTACACAAAAAATTAGATTGATCTAATAACTGTAACTAGTTTATTATTTTTTTTGTGTGAAAAATACGATAAAATTGAATTAATTATAATTATCGGATCAATTTAATTTTTTCAATGAATGAAATACACACAAATTTTGACAAAATAAATTATTTAAATTATCAAAACGAGACCCGTCATGAATCCCATGGGTCGAAACAACCCCCATCCAACCCAAAACAGTGGCTAAAGGGGATTCTCCTCCAAAATTTGAATAAGTATATTTTTTATTTTTTATGAAAAAATATATAAATGAGGAGCATTTACACATAAGTTCTAATTTATAAACTTATACTCCATTCAGTCCTAACTAAGACTTTCAAGTCTCATTAAATTTTTAATAGTCGAAATTGCCCTTCAAATAACGATTGTTCATCATTTATAATTATATATAAATAAACATGATGATTTGATATTTATTTTGATTTTCAAAACTTTAAAATTGAAAAAACTAAAAAAAAATTATGTGCAAAAAGAAAAAATTGAAATATATATATTTTTTTTTGTACAAAACTGAAAATTTTGTGTCTATAAAAGAGTATGATGATAGAACATTGATGTGCAAAGTTAAAAAAAATTAAAATTGAAAAACTGATGATGTTCTCAGTTTTAAAATTGGAAAAAATTAATCAGTTTGTTTGGTTTTAGTTTTCTAAAAATTGAATTTTTTAATTTTCGTATTTTTTTTAGTGAATATTTTTAAAATTTTAAGCAATTGTTTTACTTTTTTAGATGCACCTTACTTAGATGTATCTAAATAGTAAAATATTTGTGAAAAAATATTTTTAAAAATTAATAAATACACAAAAATACGAAAAATATACTGAATTTTCATATTTCTTTGGTATTTAGTGAATTTTGTAAAGATTTTTTTCACAAATATTACACTTTTTAAATGTATTTATGTTAGGTGTGTCTAAATTTTTTTAAACAAAATTACTTAAAATATTAAAAAAATTCATTGAAAACATTAAAATACGAAAAATAAAAAAGTAGAATTTTCTGAAAACTTTTTTCTAAAAAGCAAAACCAAACAAACTGAATAATCTTTTCGATTTTATTAGATAGTTGAATCAAACCAATAAGTAGGTAAAAACGTGTAATCTTATGCTCTATAATTATCTGAAACATTACTATACAAAATTGATAATGTTTTTAGTTTTAAAAATTGAGAAAAACTAATAATATTCTCAGTTTTATCTCTTATTAATTCAAAAAAATTTAGATATAACTTGAATTATCATAACATTTATAAATAAATTTTTTAAATAATTAACTCTATAAACAAATAGAGAAGCCAAGTAAGCCAAATAAATTCAATTATTAGGGTTGTCAAATAACTAGTCCTCTATTCGTAGAATATTTGTCAACCTCGTATGTCTTCATGTGATAAATGTGATGCGTTGAGATCCTCTAGAGTGTTAATGGTAGAGTGATCTCCTAGAGTGACTTATGAGGGCGCGACACCTGTCTCATTAATGGAACCAAGGGTTGAGATCAATCCCTCACCAAAACGACGTCGTTTTGGTGGGGAAAGTTATTAAAAAAAAAAAAAAAAAAAAGAGTGAAATGAGAAACCAAGAAGAGAGAGAGGGCACAGCTGCCAGAGTTTTTCTCTCATCTTCAGCGCACTCTCCTTCCCTCCCGGCGACCCCACCCCACTCTCCCTTTCTCCATCCTTGAGTTTCATTGTAATAGCTCCTTTGCGGTAATAATTTAATTTACTTAGCCAAAAAAAAAATGTAAATTACATACAGAAATCTAAGCAAAACCCTAAGTACCAATCTCTGCAAAAACTTTCTGTTCCAGCACAAAAACATGAATCAATAGCCAATAATTTATATGAAGGAAAGACCCCAATTCAATCATTAATACAAACCCTAATGTTTATTAAATTAAATCCATACATCAGAGCATTGGCAATGGATTGAGTGGCCTTTGATTGAGGCATTCAATTCCGGACCAATCTACGAAGTCAAGTAGATCCACCTGATCAAAAAGGGATCACGATTAAGAACAAAAGTGTCTATATATATGTATGTATGTATGCATCATTGTTCGCACATATAAATGTCACGACCCAAACCCGCCCCTATAGGTTTGGCACCGTAACCGGCCAGTAATCCGGGGATTACCTACGGCCTCTGAACAAATTACCAAAATATAAAGGGCTAGCGGAAGCAAATATATAAAGTAAACAAGGTCCAATGAGCTGTGATGACGTACATGGGACAGAAAATTTCAAAACTTATTTATATTCATAAACATGCTAGTCGGGTACACCCATATGTACAAAAATATTTACATACATACGCCCCAAAATCCGACGTTACAAAACACAAACATTGACTAGCACGAAGACAAAACTGCCACGGCATCGGGCTTCAGGTGGAACCTCCTCGGGAGGCACAACTGGTGGCTAACCAAAAACAAAACAGATGGCCATCAACTCTGGCCTGGGTCTTGTGCCGGCTCACCTACATATATATAATAAACTGTGAGCGAAAGCCCAGTGAATAATAAACAGAGTAAAGGGGTTAATGAATGAAGTCCATCACAGAGTTTATATCAGAAACACATTCATATCAGAAACAGAGTCTTATGCGTGATCAGATTTCAATTCAGATATAAGTTCAGATACATGCTCATATTCGATTTCATATTCGTATATAGATTTTGCATAAGATCATATGTGGTATACCCACTAGCTATCAGATCAGGCAGGTCCTAAGACCACAACAGGCAGGTCCTAAGACCACAACAAAGTTGGTACCAACAACCATAAAGGTCCATATCTTGCGCGCAAGTAGCCATGGTATTGTTACCCCCAGGCAAGGGCCATAGGCCACGGTATTGTTACCCCCGGGCGAGGGCCATCCGGACTAAGGGTGCCACAAATACTTTTTAGAAAAACTGGACATTCATTCATTCATTTCCAACATATCATAGCTTTTCAAGAATTAATCATTTCGTATCATAGTATACTGAAAATACATAACATTGAACATAACTTTACAAAGTTATTACTCACAGGGGCGTTATACAAGTAGACGAAGTCAAGAGGGTCAAACGGATTGCGGCACGTGACCTACATAAACATTACGGATACACACTTTGAAAACATGCATTCTAATTGTACAAAACTTACATCAACGATTCTAAGTGTGTACCTAACCCCTTACCCTTAGTATGGAGCCTTAAACATGGCCTAGGAATGCCTAGGATGGAATGAGGGTGTAAAATGCCTCTAGAAAACATTTTCAAAAGTTGCTGAAAACAGGGGTCTCGTCGAGCGAGCCTTCCTTCGCTCGAGCGAGCTTGCAAAATCAAAGGCTTCGCTCGAGACGAGAACTCCTTCGCGAGCGGTCTGATGAAACAGTAAAAGTACTGGATTGCTGATTTTTTCCGCGCGATGCTCGCTCGATGCTCGCTCGAGCGAGCTCGCAAAATCAAAGGCTTCGCTCGAGCGAGAACTCCTTCGCTCGAGCGGTCTGATGAAACAGTAAAAGTACTGGATGCTAAGATTTACGTGCGATGGTCGCTCGATGCTCGCTCGAGCGGAGCCCTGGACAAAGATGCTCGCTCGAGCGAGGAATCTGCTGCTCGAGCGAGGAAGCCAAATCTGGAATTTCCAGATTTGCCTCCAAGTTCGAACCAAGCATTCTTCAACCAAAACTCAACATCTTGGACCCAAATTCTGGAAAAACACTTTTAAATAGAGTATATCAAGTTGCACAAAGCCAATTTGAATTCAAGGGCCAAGAGTGAGTCAATTTGAGCACCATTTCAAAATCTTCAAGAACAATGTTTAAACAACACATGCATGAGTTCAATTCCATTCCAAAGCTCCAAAACATGATCCAAGGCAAACTTAAACTCAGAATTTTGATGAATTCATGGACTTTAGCAAAAATATGCACATGCATGTAGAGATTTGATACAAAACAACCTCATATGCCAAGAACATGTACATGCATGCATATTACACTACCCAATTCAACAATTCAAGCTAACTCTAGACTCTAATCTTCAATTGACCAAGAGACATGCAAGAACTAACTCAATCACAAGAATGAGGGATGAATTCTTACCTTTAAGTCTAGAGTGTCAAGCTTAGAGGTTCTATTACACACACACTTCTTTAACTCCCTCAAAATTCCAAGCAATTCTTTGAAGACTACAATTTTCCTACTCCTCTCCCTCTAGTCGGTTTAGAGCAAGGGAAATGGCTGAGGAGAAGGTTTTGTTTAAGTGTAATAAGCTCAAAACATGTTGCCTACAAGACCCACTAACAATGGCAAAAGGGTAATTACGGTAACTTAGGTGTTTTGCTTATTTTAATCTAATTTAAACATTCCAAATCGAATTTTAATTGAACCTACCATAAAATCACATAAAATCTAACTAGTCCAAAACACTAATCAATTTCGGAATCGGGCGCCGATAAGGCTTCCAATTTACAAATTAAAGTGTAAAACACGAACAGATATTCCGACACCGCACAGATAAAACACATAATTCATGCAATGCACATGCAAATTAATTCCAGATTTCCTTAATTATTATTAGCATAATTTCTAATTAGCGTTAATCAGGGTCGGGGTTATTACAGTCTTCCCCCCTTAAAAGAGTTTGGTCCCCAAACTCAATTACCTTCATTCGAAGCCAATGTCGGGTCTAGAGGAAACAAATCCGGATATCTCTTCTTCATATCTTCCTCGGTTTCCCAAGTTGCATAGGTTCCCCCGTGGTTCTGCCAATCAACTTTCACCAACGGTATCTCTTTGTTTCTCAGTCTTTTAACCCTTCGATTCACAATCTGGATAGGCCTTTCTTCGTAGGTGTAATCATCTTTCAGAAGTACATGTGTCGGCTCGATAACGTGGAGTGGATCTCTCAAATATTCCCGAAGCATCGATACATGAAAGACATTGTGCATATGTTCCATCACCGGAGGTAAGGCTATTCGGTAGGACACCGGATTGATCTTTTCGAGAACTTCATAAGGTCCAACATACCTCGGAGCCAATTTTCCTTTAACACCAAATCGGGTTTGACCCTTCATCGGGGTCACTTTAATGAACACATGGTCCCCCACTTCATATTCCCTTTCTCTCTTCGAACATCGGCATAGCTCTTTTGCCTACTTGTGCAGTTTTCAAACGCTGCTGTATCAGTTTCACTTTCTCGGTTGTTTCTTGCACAAGTTCTGGTCCCAACAAAGGTCTGTCACCTACTTCAGCCCAACATATGGAGATCGACACTTTCTTCCATACAATGCTTCGTAAGGAGCCATCCCAATACTTGAGTGTAACTGTTATTGTACACAAACTCAGCTAAGGGCAAGTAAGCTTCCCAATTTCCCTGGAAGTCTAACACACACATTCTGAGCATATCCTCCAGAGTTTGGTTAGTTCGTTCAGTTTGGCCATCAGTTTGTGGGTGGTAAGCACTGCTCAGTCTCAGTTCTGTTCCCAAAGCCTGTTGCAAACTTTGCCAAAATCTTGACACAAACTTCGAGTCCCTGTCAGACACAATAGACACGGGCACTCCATGCAGTCTCACAATTTCAGTCATATAGATGTTAGCCAGTCTATCAGCGTTATAAATAGTTTTAACAGGCAGAAAATGTGTAGACTTAGTCAAACGGTCAACTATAACCCAAATAGAGTCCATACCTCGAGAAGAACGAGGCAATCCCACAATGAAGTCCATGGTGATGTGCTCCCATTTCCATTCTGGTATTGGGAGTGGTTGTAGCAAACCGGCAGGTCGTTGATGTTCAGCTTTAACCTGTTGGCATGTAGACATCTAGCCACAAAGTCTGCAATACTCCTCTTCATTCCAGGCCACCAAAAATTCTGTTTCAAATTGTGGTACATCTTCGTGTTCCCCGGATGCATAGCAAATTTACTACTGTGAGCTTCAGTCATAACACGTTTCCTCAAATCATAGCAATCAGGCACACAAAGACGGTTCTGAAATTTCAACACACCATTTTCAACACAAATTCGGGCCTCGGTTTCGAATCAAACTCCTCTATAATCTTTTTCAAGTGTTCATCTTCACATTGTTTCTGTTTAATCTCATCAAGAATAACAGGTTGAGCAGAGATAGCAGATATCATCCATCTTGTTCATAGTCAGTTGACAACTCTTTTCGGCTAGATAACAAACACGACACAGTTGCACCAGATTTTCGGCTCAAGGCATCCGCCACAGTATTAGCCTTTCCCGGATGATATAAGATTTGCAAGTCATAATCCTTGATTAGTTCCATCCAACGTCTCTGTCTCATATTCAACTCCTTTTGGGTGAAGAAATATTTCAAGCTTTTATGGTCGGTGTACACTTCGCAAGTTACCCCATACAAGTAATGACGCCATATTTTCAAAGCAAACACCACGGCTGCCAATTCAAGTCATGCGTTGGATAATTCTTTTCATGAGGTCGCAGTTGTCTGGAGGCATAGGCAATCACCTTTCCATTTTGCATCAGTACACACCCTAAGCCTTTATATGAAGCATCACTGTACACTTGAAACCCATCAGTACCATTTGGCAAAGTTAAGATTGGTGCAGTCACTAACCTGGTTTTCAACTCTTGGAAAGCTGCCTCTCTTTGATCATTCCAGTCAAATGGCATTTTTCTGAGTTAACTGAGTCAATGGCAAGGCAAGCTTTGAGAAGTCTTTCACAAATCTCCGGTAGTAGCCTGCAAGTCCCAAAAAGCTTCGTACTTCTGTCACATTTGTAGGCCTCGGCCAATCCACAACAGCTTCAATTTTCTGAGGGTCCACAGAAACACCATTTTTGTCAATCACATGGCCCAGAAATGCCACACTGTCCAGCCAGAATTCGCACTTAGACAATTTAGCATACAACTTCTTTTCTCTCAATATCTGCAAGGCGGTTCTCAAATGCTTTTCATTTTCTTCCCTGTCTTTAGAATATATCAGAATATCATAAATACAACAATAAAATCATCCAGATACGAAAACACTCTATTCATAAGATCCATGAAAGCAGCAGGTGCATTAGTCATCCCAAACGGCATTACCAAGAATTCATAATGTCCATATCTAGTCGGAATGCAGTTTTCTCTATATCTTCGGCTCTAACCTTTAACTGATGATACCCAGACCTGAGGTCAATTTTTGAAAACACTTGGGCACCCTGAAGTTGGTCAAACAAGTCATCTATTCGGGGCAAAGGATATTTGTTTTTGATAGTCACTTTGTTCAATTCCCGATAGTCTATACACAATCTCAAAGACCCATCCTTCTTTTTGACAAATAACACTGGAGCACCCCAAGGTGAAGTACTCGGACGGATAAAGTTCTTGTCTAACAGTTCCTGAAGTTGGGTTTTCAATTCTTTCAATTCAGAAATAGACATTCTATAGGGAGTCTTGGAGATAGGTTGTGTCCCCGGAAACACCTCAACAGTAAATTCAATCTCTCTGTCAACCAAGTCCCCCGGTAAATCAGTTGGAAACACATCAGGAAAGTCACAAACAATAGGGATTGTTTCTACAGTAGGACTGTCAGATGGTGTAGTTAGTACGCAACACAAATAACCCCTACAACCCTTCCTAAGTAGTTTTACAGCTTTCATAGCCGAAATTAAGTATGGGGGAGGAACTACCCCATTCCCTCTAAAGGTAAATTCAGGCATACCCGGCGGTCTAAAACCACAGTTTTGTTTGCACAATCAATAGTAGCACAGTATTTAGTCAACCATCCATCCCCAAAATACAATCAAAATGATGAATGTCCAAAGGAATAAATCCACATACAACGTCATATCACCAACCACAACATCACATGCTGGATAAACATGAGTACACATCATAGAATCCCCAGAAGGTGTAGATACAGATAATACACATGTCATATGTTCTAGTGGCCTAGTCAATTTTCGAGAGAAAAACGTGACACAAAAGAATGCGTGGAGCCAGAATCTATCAATACACATGCATTTTGAGAACATACAGAAAGTGTACCTGACACTACGGTATAGGTGTTCGGTACGTCACCAGGCACTAAGGCAAACACTCGGCCCTGTCTTAACGGTTCCTTTCCTGCATTGGCTTTGACGTTGGTTTTGGCCACAGAAGCAGATCCCACTGAACTCACTGCAGGACGGCTAGTAGTCTCAGATCTAAGCGGACAATTCCTCATCAATGGCCTGTCTTGCCACAATTAAAACACGCGCCTGATGTTCGGTGACAAGTACCCTGCTTGTTCCCACAATCGGGGCAATTTGGCGTAGAGCCACTATCTTGGCTTGAGTTACTGTAAGACCCTGTGTTCCGCTCTTATTCCCGGAAAATGAACCCTTTTTAAAGCTATTCCCAGATCTTTTCCCTGTCCACTCAGTCCGTGGAGCGGAGTTTGTTTCTTTGCTGCTAGAATGGATTCTGCCATTAATGCCCTATCCAAAACGCTCACATATGTGGGTAGATTCAGAACTCCCACCCTATCCAGTATGTCCAGATCCAATCCATCCTCAAACTTGCGGGCCTTTTGTCTTCTGTGTCCACCATATGGGGAGCAAACCTGGCTAGCTCAGTGAACTTGGCCTCATACTGGGCTACAGACCTGCCCTGTTTAAGTTCCTGAAATTCTGAGACTTTCGGTTTCGAAAGCACTGGGGAAAATACTTGTATAGAAGATTGCATTAAACTGGGTCCATGTCATATTTTCGTGACCATTTCGAATCAGTAACCACCACCTTCGGGCTTCATCTTTCAGTGTATAGGTAGCTAGAAGGACCTTTTGGGTTTCTGAACACGGAAACACTTCATACAATTTCTCCATTTCAAGCAACCATGTTTCTGCCTTCAGGGGCTCAATCCCACCATAAATGTCGGCGGTTTCATCTTCATGAATTTCTGTGTCAGATTTATGATGTCATTGTTATCTGCCTCAACTTGTACCGGTGGAGGTGGAGGAGGTAAGGGTTGCTGCCTTTGTTGCTGTGTTAGGGTCTCAGTCAAGGCTGCCAACATCTGTTCCATTCGGCCCATGCGAGCCTCAGATGATTCACTTGCACCACTTCCCCCTGAGTTCTCCATTTTACTATACAGACATCAAAGGATATTAAGCATAGGTATATTCAATGTCATTCAGTTTTAATATTCAGTTGCATTACCACACACTCACACATGCAAATGGAATGCCCCTAATTCTTACTAGGACATCCTAAGCTCATACGGACCTGTGTGTGCGGTACAACTCGTGCTCTGATACCACTCTGTCACGACCCAAACCCGCCCCTATAGGTTTGGCACGTAACCGGCCAGTAATCCGTGGATTACCTACGGCCTCTGAACAATTAACAAATATAAGGGGCTGCGGAAGCAATAATAAAATAAACAAGGTCCAATGAGCTGTGATGACATACATGGGACAGAAAATTTAAAACTTATTTATATCATAAACATGCTAGTCGGTACACCCATATGTACAAAATATTTACATAAGTACGCCCCAAGATCCGATTACAAAACACAAACATTGACTAGCATGATACAAAACTAACCATCAGGCTTCAGCGGAACCTCCTCGGGAGGCACAACAGGTGGCTGACCAAAAAAAAACAGAGGCCATCAACTCTGGCCTGGGTCTTGTGCCGGCTCACCTACATATATATAATAAACTGTGAGCGAAAGCCCAGTGAATAAAACAGAGTAAAGGGGTTTAATGAATGAAGTCCATCACAGAGTTTATATCAGAAAACATTCATATCAGAAACAGAGTCTTAGCGTGATCAGATTTCAATCAGATATAGTTCAGATACATGCTCATATTCGATTTCATATTCGTATACAGATTTTGCATAAGATCATATGTGGTACACCCATTAGCTATCAGATCAGGCAGGTCCTAAGACCACAACAGGCAAGTCCAGACCACAACAGGCAGGTCCTAAGACCACAACAGGCAGGTCCGAAGACACAACAGGCAGGTCCTAAGACCACAACAAAGTTGGTACCAACAACCATAAAGGTCCATATCTTGCGCGCAAGTAGCCATGGTATTGTTACCCCTAGGCAAGGGCCATAGGCCACGGTATTGTTACCCCCGGGCGAGGGCCATCCGGACTAAGGGTGCCACAAATACTTTTCAGAAAAACTGG
The DNA here is from genome assembly GCA_030407325.1 of Camellia japonica. Lineage (NCBI taxonomy): Eukaryota > Viridiplantae > Streptophyta > Magnoliopsida > Ericales > Theaceae > Camellia > Camellia japonica. Next base: position 47,276,142 of record JAPPVO010000003.1, read on the forward strand.
ACATTCATTCATTCATTTCCAACATATCATAGCTTTTCAAGAATCAATCATTTCGTATCATAGTATACTGAAAATACATAACATTGAACATAACTTTACAAAGTTATTACTCACAGTGGGCGTTGATACAAGTAGACGAAGTCAAGAGGTCAAACGGATTGCGGCACGTGACCTACATAACACATTACGGATACACACTTTGAAACATGCATTCTAATTGTACAAAACTTACATCAACGATTCTAAGTGTGTACCTAACCCCTTACCCTTAGTATGGAGCCTTAAACATGGCCTAGGAATGCCTAGGATGGAATGAGGGTGTAAAAATGCCTTAGAAAACATTTTTCAAAAGTTGCTGAAAACAGGGGTCTCGCTCAAGCGAGCCTTCCTTCGCTCGAGCGAGCTTGCAAAATCAAAGGCTTCGCTCGAGCGAGAACTCCTTCGTTCGAGCGGTCTGATGAAACAGTAAAAGTACTGGATGCTGATTTTTTCCGCGCGATGCTCGCTCGATGCTCGCTCGAGCGAGCTCGCAAAATCAAAGGCTTCGCTCGAGCGAGAACTCCTTCGCTCAAGCGGTCTGATGAAACAGTAAAAGTACTGGATGTTGAGATTTTACGCGTGATGGTCGCTCGATGCTCGCTCGAGCGGAGCCCTGGACAAAGATGCTCGCTCGAGCGAGGAATCCTTCGCTCGAGCGAGGAAGCCAAATCTGGAATTTCCAGATTTGCCTTTCAAGTTCGAACCAAGCATTCTTCAACCAAAAACTCAACCTCTTGGACCCAAATTCTGGAAAAACACTTTAAACTCATAGTATATCAAGTTGCAAAAGCCAATTTGTAAATTCAAGGGCCAAGAGTGAGTCAATTTGAGCACCATTTCCAAAAATCTTCAAGAACAATGTTTAAACACACATGCATGAGTTCAATTCCATTCCAAAGCTCCAAAACATGATCCAAGGCAAACTTAAACTCAGAATTTTGATGAATTCATGGACTTTAGCAAAAATATGCACATGCATGTAGAGATTTGATACAAAACAACCTCATATGCCAAGAACATGTACATGCATGCATGTTACACTACCCAATTCAACAATTCAAGCTAACTCTAGACTCTAATCTTCAATTGACCAAGAGACGTGCAAGAACTAACTCAATCACAAGAATGAGGGGATGAATTCTTACCTTTAAGTCTAGAGTGTCAAGCTTAGAGGTTCTATTACACACACACTTCTTTAACTCCCTCAAAATTCCAAGCAATTCTTTGAAGACTACAATTTTCCCTACTCCTCTCCCTCTAGTCGGTTTAGAGCAAGGGAAATGGCTGAGGAGAAGGTTTTGTTTAAGTGTAATAAGCTCAAAACATGTTGCCTACAAGACCCACTAACAATGGCAAAAGGGTAATTACGGTAACTTAGGTGTTTTGCTTATTTTAATCTAATTTAAACATTCCAAATCGAATTTTAATTGAATCTACCATAAAATCACATAAAATCTAACTAGTCCAAAACACTAATCAATTTCGGAATCGGGCGCCGATAAGGCTTCCAATTTACAAATTAATGTGTAAAACACGAACAGATATTCTGACACCGCACAGATAAAAACACATAAATCATGCAATGCACATGCAATTAATTCCAAATTTCCCCTTAATTATTATTAGACATAATTACGTTCTAATTAGCGTTAATCAGGGTCGGGGTTATTACAATAAACTATACATATACATATCTGTTAATGATAATAATTCAAAATCCAAAAGGAAAATAATGTTTGACTAGGCACCCTGCTTCTCTCTCTCCAACAGAAGAAGGAGAAGACGAAGAGTAGAGGAGGAGAGGGGAGGGGTGCGGTGGGGTCGTCGGGAGGGAAGGAGAGTGCGCCGGAGATGGAGAAAAACTCCGGCGACTGTGTCCCCTCTCTCTCTTCTTCGTTTCTCATTTCACTCTGTTTTATTTATTTATTTATTTATTTAAATTTCCCCACCAAAACGACGTCGTTTTGGTGAGGAATTGATCTCAACCCTTGGTTCCATTAGTAGGACAGGTGTTGCGCCCTCATAATTCACTCTAGGAGATCACTCTACCATTAACACTCTAGAGGATCTCAACGCAAATGTGATACAGTGCCTGCTTTCACATTGTCTAAAGTTTTGACTCCGGTTTAAACCGCCGGTACATCAAAGAATAAAAATAAAAACTAAAAAAAATTATTTTATTTTTTCTTAAATTATTAGAAGATAAAATTATATGAAAATGATGAATATTGTTTTTCACTAAATTAAGTTGTAATTTTTAATTTTTTTAAAAACTAAATTTTCACTTTAATCTAACCATTTTAACTTTGTACCAAGAAAAAAAATGAATATTCCATGCTACACTCCCTTAAAATTGTGTATGATACGGTTAGTTATGATATACGTGGTCTTGTAATAGATATTCTCAGAGCACTATATGTAGTTATTTATGTGGTACTTTGAATTGTTGACGTAGAGAAAATTTTAAGTGTAGGACATAGTGATCGTTATAAATTAAAATTTTAGAGATAAAAATTTAAAGGTGAAATTATTTTTTAGAAATGAAATATTTTAATTGTCAAAAGTATAATTGTTGCATTTTTAGTGATAAACTGGATATTTAGTTTAAAAAAAAAAATTTGTCTAAAAAAGTAAACATTTTGGTTCAAAATTGTTTTGGTCATAAAAATTCATTTATTAGTGATATTTTTTATATTTTATTTCTAAAGACTTTTTAACTTTTTATAGTTTTAACTTTTTGAGATGAGCTTTCCCTAATGATTTAGATGAGAAATTGGTTTCCTAACAAAATTTTTATTTTTGGGTACAAAAAAAACAAAAAAAAGTTTTTAAAACCCTCGTATGTACAAAATAAAATAAAATAAATTTAAAACCATCGTATGTTTTAGTTTTAACTAGCTGAGAGAGAAGAAATGGCTCTCAATTAGTTTTTGTTAATTTTATTAATATCAAGAGCATCTTTTGGACAACCTCATATGATTTTTGTGACTACCTAATAATTTTTGTCTTATTTATGAGTAATGTTGGTGATTATTTGAAATTTTGTGGTAAATTATTATTATTTTTTGGATAATACCAAAAAGTCCTATCTACCATATTTGGTGGTAGCTTAGGTCCTGTCAAAAAGTTTTGAACCAATAGTCCTATTTATTTTTGCCCTTTAATCCCAAAACTGAGAATGTTCTCAATTTCAAAATTGAGAATGTTCTTAATTCATAATTATCAAAACTAAGAAATTTCTCAACTTTTTTCTAGTATGACACTAAGAATATTATCAAAACTAAGAAATTTATAATTATCAATTTTGAGAAATTTCTCAATTTTTTTCATGATTAAAATTGAGAATATTATAAACTGAGAAGGCTTTCAATTTAAAAAAACCCTAGATCTCTCTCTTTTTCTCTCTCTCTAATTGCAGTGGCATCTGTAAACTCAGTGAAAATCGAGACCTCACAATCAATGGATTCATCGCCTTCCGGACGAGTCTCCAATGCCAGCTCTGAGTCCTCATTTTCAGGTGGACTCTCATAAGCAACAGCCGCAGCAGATCCATGCAATTCTTCACCCAACCCTTCCAGAGAACCTTGAATTTCAGGCAGTGACGAGGCAGATCGGCGACGATGGAGAGAGGTAGATCTGTTCAGACAGATCAACAACAACCTCAACTCATGCGTGAGCCACTTGCAGATTTGAGTTCTTCATCTTCATCGACGATGACGACACCCAGCAGATCTGAGTAGGGGAAGGAGGCGGTTGCTAAGTGGCGGAGCTGGATTTCCAACAACGGAGCTCCGTCGAGGACGTCGATGGAGGACTTGAGGACGGAAGGGAGAGGGAAGGCGACATCGAGACAGCTTGCCTGGAGTTTGTTAGAAGGGTAAATTGGTCTATTAAAAATTAATGGGACTTGAAGGAGCAAATAATTTTATCTAGGACTTAATGGATTATAAGTTCACAAAATAGGACTTGTATGTAAATGGCCCCTTTTTTTTGGGAATGGCTTCTGTCCAATCCTTAATCGGACTGGACCGTGCTATTGGGTCCGTGGGGGCTCACCATGGGTCCCGTTTTGATAATCTGAACCGTTCAATGTATAGAACTCGTCGAGTACTATATGCTTGTAAAAAATCACATTGATCGAATATCGATAGCTATGTGATCAAAACAAATTTTTGTCAACCGTTAATTTATCCACCGTCCATTTTTTTTTTTATACAAAACTAATTTGATCACATAGTTATCGATATCCGATTAACGTGATTTTTTACAGGCATATAGTACTCGACGAGTTCTACACATTGAACGGTTCATATTATCAAAACGGGACCCGTGGTGGGCCCTACGGGCCTAACAGCACAGTCCAGTCCGATTAAGGACCGGACAGAAGCCATGCCCTTTTTTTTTTGGCAAAATTCATTTTATCACTTTGTGGTTTATGACTGGAGCACTTTAAGAACCAAATATAGTCAGAAAGCCCTATGTGGTTTTGGACTAGATACACCATTAAGTTTTTCCAACCAAATGAAAGATGTATCACATACACCATTTTTAAGAGTAACACTAGTTTTCTAAAAAAATAAAGTGAAATTAACTCAACAAAAGTACAATTTTAGCCTTTTCTTCTCCAAATCTAAAATTAGATTAAGATCTTAATTAAAAACAAATTAAATTAAGGATTGATCGAAAGTATAATTAAATTAAGATGTACGAATTACAATAAATAATTAAAATTTTAAGATTAATTCTGATTTAAATATAATTAAATTAAAGAGTTAGGAATTACAGTAAATAATTAAGGATTTAGAATTAATTACCATCTAAAATGCAATTAAATTAAAATTAGATTAAAAATTTGAAAATTATAATAAATAATTATGAAATTATGATTTATTTTAATTAAATTAATTTTAGAAATTATAAATTGTGTATGAAAGAGGAGAGAGAAAGAAAATAATAAAAAAGGCATTGGGCTTTCTGGCTAACCGTTGCATTTTAGTTCAAAATCACATTGGGACGTTCTGACTATAACTGAACTATAGGAGGTAAAGTTCTTTAGTTTCAAATCACGAGTGGATGATATGAATTTTGTATTATTTATTTATTTATTTTTGGATAGACAAAATAAATTTTATTACTTCAAAACATAGTAAACAGTTTTAAAATTTGAATTTGTGAGATTTTTGTAGTGTTTTTTTTAATGATCTAAATTGATTTTAATTATGAAATTTTATGATGCTTCGTTATGAATCAAAGTGACTTTGGTTTGCAGTTTTGTGGCAGTTTTGAAGGTATTTTTGTTATGAATTAATTTGATTTTTTTATAACTTATTGTGTGTGGGGGGGGGGGGGGGAATTATGAATCATAATAGCCGAATAGCCGAATATAGTGTCAATGGTGTTATATATATTTATTGGTATATCAATTAGTGTATTAATATATATATATATATATATATATTATGATATTGTTATTTTAAAATTATGGATCACACCGTTATACAAATTATAAAGATCTAAAATTTTAAAATTATATCACATTATTCGTTAATACACTAATTAATATATTAATTGGTGTGCATAAATTTATCCTAGTGCATAGTGTTAACATAAATTTCAGAACATAAACCTTACACTTCGGATCATTTACCATATGTATTATCAAGAAATCAAGACAAAATGACATACCTGAATCCATTGATGAACGGTTAAACGGAAGCGTGATTATCAATAAACTCTTTGTTATTGATTATGTTATTGCTTCTAATCCTTTCCCCTTTGGTGCCTTATGTTTCTCCTTGAGAGGATTTAGAAAAATGGCAGTGTTCTCTTTTCCACTTGGGAAGGAATAGGGACCATAACCTTTTAAAGGTTGTAATTAGTTTTCAAAACTGAAAGGTTGTGGAAGTTCAAAAGGAATGAAAACCAACTTTAACCATTATTGGTTTTAATTTCTATTTATTGGTTTTCAAAACTGAAAGGTTGTGGAAGTTCAAAAGGAATGAAAACCAACTTTAACCAATATGTTTTAATTTCTATTTCTGCCCCTCATAGAAATAGAAATTATACAACTAGTATCTACACATTAGGTCCATAACACATATACCCTTAAGCCTATTAACTAAATTGAATCACTTAAATTGTAGGCTTCTTATAAATGATAACACCACATTTAATTATGTGGTCCCATTGAGACATTATCTAACAATCTCCCACTGGACCACATATGTATCCTGAAAAATGTGCTTAACTTTAGTGAGCTCAGAAATTTGTTATCATAACTTGAGGGTATCCAAACAATCTTGTCCATTAACTATATTAATATAGGATCAAAGCGGTCTTCGTTACATCAATCGTAACTCGACCCACAATGGTCACGTATACTAATACAGCTAAATGACATAGATCAATCATGGATGCGTAGCATGGAAATTACATGTGATGTGATCCATACATGCCTATTTCCAACTGGTCCTACTTAACTTTATTGAGATCAATACTTCACAATACGTAACAGAGCGTAATAAACTGAATATTTCATTTCTGCAGAAATTAATCTAATTACATAGATAAAACTCAAGGCTGACATAAAGCAGTAATATAAATACAAACTCCCACTAAACCAGAATGTTCTCAAATAGAACAACACCCATCTGAGCAGTGTGCTCATGAAAGACCTTGGGTGGTAGTCCCTTCGTAAGTGGATCCGCTATCATGGAGTTTGTCCCAATGTGCTCTATGGAAATCTGTCCACTCTGCACTCTTTCTTTTACAACTAGGAACTTGATATCAATATGCTTTGATTTTGTCGAGCTCCTGTTGTTATTGGAATATAAAACTGCAGACTTATTGTCACAATATAACTTAAGTGGTCTTTCAGTGCCTTCCAAAATACGCAACCCAGTGACAAAATTCCGCAGCCATATCCCTTGGTTTGATGCCTCATAACATGCTACAAATTCTGCGGCCATGGTGGATGAAGCTATGAGTCTGCTTTGCAGACCTCCAAGAAATTGCTCCGCCAGCTAACAGATAAATATAGCCTGATGTGGATTTCCTACTGTCTTGGCATCCAACAAAATCGGAGTCGGAATATCCAATGACCTCTAACTTATCCGATCTCCTATATGTGAGCATATATTCCTTTGTTCTCTGTAAATATCGCATAACACGCTTGACTGCTTTCCAATGATCCATGCCAGGATTACTTAAATATCTGCCTAACATGCCAACTATAAACGCAATATCCGGACGCGTACATACTTGAGCATACATTAGACTCCCTACAGCCGAGGCATAAGGAATCTTCTGCATTTCTTGAATTTCAAGACTGTTCTTCGGGCATTGGCTGAGACTAAACTTGTCTCCCTTAGCAACCGGGGTTTCACCTGATTTACAATTTTGCATGCCAAATCTATTGAGTACTTTTTCGATATAGCTCCTTTGTGATAATCCCAGAATACTCGAGAACGATCTCGGTGTATTTCGATTCCTAATACAAAGGAAGCATCACCAAGATCTTTCATTTCAAAATTCTTAGATAGAAATCTCTTGGTGTCATGCAATAAGTTTATATCGTTTGTGGCAAGCAATATGTCGTCAACATATAAAACCAAAAATATGTGTTTACTCCCACTGAACTTGTGATACACACATTCATCAACAACATTAGTTTCAAAACCATACGAAGTGAGAACTTGATGAAATTTGAAGTACCACTGACGAGAAGCTTGTTTGAGTCCATAGATGGATTTAGTCAATTTGCAAACCATATTCTTTGGGTCTCCTGACACAAAGTTTTCTGGCTGCACCATATAAATTGTTTCTTTAATGTCACCATTAAGAAAAGCTGTTTTGACATCCATCTGATGCAACTCAAGATCAAAATATGCAACAAGCGCCATAATTGTCCTAAAAGAATCTTTCGAAGAAACTGGAGAGAAAGTTTCTTTAAAGTCAATTCCTTCTTTTTGAGTAAAGCCTTTGGCTACAAGACGTGCCTTATACCTCTCCACATTACCATTTGAATCCCTTTTGGTTTTAAATATCCATTTACAACCTACGGGCTTCGCACCAACTGGTAATGAGACAAGTTCCCAAACTTTATTGTCTTGCATAGACTTATATTCTTCATTCATGGCTTCTATCCACTTATGAGAGTTGGAACTTTCCATGGCTTGACGAAAGTTGATTGGATCATCTTTCGACATTCCATTTTCTACCTCATGTTCCTGGAGATATACAATATAATCATCTGAAAGTGCAAATCTCCTTTCTCTTGTGGATCGCCTTAATGGCACAGATTCTTGAGGTTGAGGTTGTAGAGTTTGTTCCTCAGCTTGAACAACATTGTCTGGTTGAGGATCCGAAATTACTTCTCGAGCAATGACAGGTATAGGAACCTGTGATTGGTCAAAAGTAGTAGTAGGAAGTGGGATTACTCCTGCTTTCTCCTCAAAGACAATGTCTCTAACTGGATTTCTCCCCCAAACTCAACATCCTCAAAAAATGTTGCAATTCCCGTCTCAAATATTGACCTATTTGTGGGATCATAAAACTTGTAACCCCGTGATCGTTCGGCATAGCCAATAAAGTAGCTGCTAATGGTTTTAGAGTCCAATTTTCGTTCATGAGGTTTATAAGGCCTCGCCTCAGCAGGACACCCCCACACATGCAAATGTTTTAGACTAGGCTTTCGCCCAACCCAAAGCTCATAAGGTGTTTTTACAACTGCTTTAGTTGGCACCCGATTTAAGATATAAGTTGCTGTCTTTAGAGCCTCACCCCAGAGGGACTCTGGTAAAGTAGAATGACTGATCATACTTCTTACCATATCCTTAAGAGTCCGGTTTCGTCTCTCAGATACACCATTCATGCTAGGTGATCCTGGCATGGTGTATTGTGGGACGATTCCACATTCCTCCAGGTATTTTGCAAACGGTCCTGGACGTTGTTCACCTGATCCATCATATCTGCCATAGTATTCACCACCACGGTCAGACCTGACACTTTTAATCCGTTTGTTGAGTTGTAACTCAACTTCGGCCTTAAATTTTTTGAATACGTCCAAAGACTGTGATTTCTCATGGATAAGAAATAGATACCCATATCTGGAATAGTCGTCTATGAATGTGATAAAATATTGTTGACCATTCCAAGACGCCATAGGGAATGGGCCACAAATGTCCGTATGAATTAATTCTAAGACATCTGTAGTCCTATGGGCACCATATTTCTTTATTTTGGTCTGTTTTCCCTTGATACACTCAACACAGACATCAAAATCTGAAAAATCAAGAGAGTCCAAAATTCCATCAGACACAAGGCGCTCAACTCTAGATTTAGAGATGTGACCTAGGCGTTTGTGCCATAATGAGGCTGAATTTTCCTTAGTTAATTTACGCTTTGTACCTCGTGATTCCACGTGCAAGGTTGCATTATAAGATGCAATAGTTTCGAGCAAATATAGATTATCAAACACATTAAGTAAACCAGTACCAACAACATTGGAATTAATAGACATACTAAACTTCATATTTCCAAAAGAACAATAATATCCCAATTTGTCCAATACAGAAACAGAAATTAAATTCCGTCTAAAGGACGGTACAACAAAAGTGTCTAATAAATCCAAATAATAACCAGTTTTCAGTAATAATCTAAAGTGCGCTATTGCCTGCACTTCTATTGACTTGCCATCACCCACAAAGATGTATCTTTCAGCATCAGTTGGCTTTCGGTAGTTCAGGCAACCCTGCATAGAAACACATATGTGAGTAGTAGCACCAGAATCTACCCACCAAGTGTTTCTTGGTACTGAAGCTAAATTTATTTCAGAACAGACCAAAACATGAAATGTACCTTTCTTTACACGCCAGGCGACGTATTTGGCACAATCCTTCTTTCTGTGTCCGGGCTTGCCACAAAAGAAACAACCATCCTGCACTTTCTGTTTCTTTGGTTCCGGACCCTGAGGAATAGCAACTTCCTTTCCCTTATGCTTTCTTTTGCCCGTATGCTTGGAGGTGCTTGCCAGATGAGCACTTTCAGTCCTTTCTTGCTTCAATCTCTCTTCCTCTTGCACACAAAATGAAATGAGCTCATTGAGAGTCCATTTCTCCTTCTGGCAGTTATAACTGACCTTAAATTGGTTAAATTGTGCAGGAAGAGAGATGAGAACTAAATGCACGAGCAAATCATCAGATAGGTCGAGCTTTAGTGCCTTAAGTTTTGAAGCAAGATGAGACATTTCCATGATGTACTCGCGAACATTACCCTTGCCTTTATACTTTATTGAAATCAAGCTTGCTAAAAGCGTGCTTGTTTCAGCCTTATCGTTTTTAGCAAAACGCTTTTGAATTTCTGAAAGAAATTCACCGGCAACGGTAACATCCTCTGTTATTGCACCCCGAAAGACTTCTGGAATCCCACGCTTCATGATCATAAGACTTAGCCTGTTAGAACGATCCCACTTTTCAAAGTACACAATTTCCTCAGGAGTACTTTGTGCAGTGAGAGCATTCGGTTTTGGCATCCTTAATGCCAAGTCTATGTCCATGCAGCCGAGAACAATCAATATGTTCTCTTTCCAGTCCTTAAAGTTTGTTCCATTTAACATTGGAACATTGTTCATGTTGGCAGAGATTGAAGTAGTCGACATTAAAGCTGAATAGAAAAGAAAATAAAAGGAATAAACAATTATGCTCACATTAAGTTACCAAACAGATAATCTCTAAATAAATTAATTTAATGACAACATCTCAAGATACCTAGCACAACATTAATACCAAGCCTTTGGGTAGTGATATTAACTGTAAGTGGTATTCTTGTTGTAATGATCAAACATTGACAATAAGTTATGTCAAATAACAAATCTATCTTTTGATGGATTTATTATTCACATTAGGTTTTCTTGACAATTGGCACATGTTTATCACCACAAAATGTGTGTGTAATTCTGCCAAGTCTTAATCATGTCTTTGGACCGATAAATACCCGCATGAGATACACAGACATGAACATCAAAAATTCCATATAAAACAATCTAGACAAGAGATATCACTTTTGTGACATCTTGTTTGAATTGACTTATATTGAGAATGTTAGAAAATTAAATTTCTGTAGACGTTGTATGAAATTACATTAAATTTAAAGATTTCTAAATTTGTGACCCGTATATGTTATATAATCTGCAGCAATCCCAATTATATACATACATATATAAAAAGAATTGACGGGTCCAAAAACAAATAGGTTTTTTTTTTTTTATGATGTTCAAAATTAAACCGATCAAATTGCAAGATATATCTATATATATAATATACATGATGTTCATCCATTTGAGAAAAAAAAAAAAAAACTGCCCACCGAATCATTTTACAATTCCAGAAAACAGATTGCCATTTTCACAGAACAAAACAGGAAAAAAGAATTTACATCCATAAGAAAATTCAGAATCTGATTCCAGGAAACTAAATAGAATGAATAAAGCATATCAATTCTGATAAGACACATGATATGCATGCTCTGATACCAATTGTTAACATAAATTTCAGAACATAAACCTTACACTTCGGATCATTTACCATGTGTATTATCAAGAAATCAAGACAAAATGACATACCTGAATCCATTGATGAACGGTTAAACGGAAGCGTGATTATCAATAAACTCTTTGTTATTGATTATGTTATTGCCTTCTAATCCTTTCCCCTTTGGTGCCTTATGTTTCTCCTTGAGAGGATTTAGAAAAATGGCAGTGTTTTCTTCTTCCACTTGGGAAGGAATAGGGACCATAACCTTTTAAAGGTTGTAATTGGTTTTCAAAATTGAAAGGTTGTGGAAGTTCAAAAGGAATGAAAACCAACTTTAACCATTATTGGTTTTAATTTCTATTTATTGGTTTTCAAAACTGAAAGGTTGTGGAAGTTCAAAAGAATGAAAACCAACTTTAACCAATATGTTTTAATTTCTATTTCTGCCCCTCATAGAAATAGAAATTATACAACTAGTATCTACACATTAGGTCCATAACACATATACCCTTAAGCTATTAACTAAATTGAATCACTTAAATTGTAGGCTTCTTATAAATGATAACACCACATTTAATTATGTGGTCCCATTGAGACATTATCTAACACATAGGATACGAAGAATTTTTTGGGTGTGTACAGTAATATTTTTCAAAAGAAAAAAAAAAAGAAAAAAAAGGACAAACAAGAAAAGCATGAAATATATGAAAAAAATTTGTGGAAGAAAAAATGGTTTAAACCCATCCATCCAACAACAATCAACCTACCACAAATGGTTTAGCAAACACGTGTTGCATGGGCATATGTCGTACTGTCTAAATCGGTCTTAAAAATAACTGCACCATCAAAAAAACGAGAGTTTGAATTCGTAAAAAAACAGAAGAGTTTATTAACATGAAATTTTAAATTTTAAGGGAAACTTTGAAATTATATTTCGAGACACTTGCTTAAATTTGGTTTGATTCATAACAAATTTAATTTGTGGCTAAGAAATTTGGAGGGATTTTCTCATTTACTGTTAGTACTCTTTTGACCTTAATTTTAAACCAAAAGATATTTTAAAAAGGGAGCTTTTTTGATAAATCCACTTTTAAAGAGTTTTATTCCATCCAACCCATATTCTTTTTGACTATTCCATTAGGTCCTATTTGAGATAAGAAGACCAAAATACTTTTTTCATCTACTTATATTCCATTTAGTTCACATTATTTTCTTATGTTTCAATAAGTCCTATAGGTGACATAATTACCAAAATACCTCTAATGTGAATGTTCATACCGTCAATGTGAATGTTCATATCGTCAATGTGTAGGGGCCCGACCCATGTCGATCCTCGTGGGTGCCCAGAAAAATTCGAGTCGGGCCGGGGCGGGCTCGGCCCATTGACAATGTGAATATTCACATTGATATGTTAACATTCACATTAATAGGAGTGTAAAATTGGCCCGCGTCCCGTGGCGGCGCGAAACCTGCCCGCGGCCATGGGCGACCCGGGGCAGGCCCGGTCCGGCCCGTTGACAATGTGAATATTCACATTGACATGTTAACATTCACATTGATAAGACTATAAAATTGGTCCGCGGCCCATGAGCGGCCAAAAGCCCACCCGCGACCCGGGGCGGGCCCGGCCCGTTGATAATGTAAATATTCACATTGACATGTTAACATTCACATTGGTAGGAGTGTAAAATTAGCCCACGTCTCGTGACTGCCCGAAACCCGCCCACGGCCTGTGGGCGGCCCGGGGCGGGCCCGGCCCGGCCTGTTGAAATTGTGAATATTCACATTGACATGTTAACATTCACATTGATAAGAGTATAAAATTGGCCAGCGGCCCAGGGCTGGCCCGGCCGGCCGTTGACAATGTGAATATTCACATTGACATGTTAACATTCACATTGATAGGAGTGTAAAATTAGCCCGTGTCTCGTGGCTGCCCGAAACCGCCCACGACCCGGGGGAGTCTGGCCATTTTTTTTAATTCTTTTTAATTTTTTCTACCAAATTTTATTATTTTCCACAAAAAAAGACACTAGGCCTCGGTGCGGGCCGGGCCTCGGATTGATAGGCCTTAATCGGGTCGATGGGCCAGGCCGGGCTTCAAAGTGATGGCCCAGGCCCTAGCTTAGGGTCTCGAACTAGGCTCGAGCCTGAGCCCAAACGAGCCTTTCTCGGGCCGGTCCACGGGCCAAAAAATTAGGCCTCGGCCTTAGCCCTGGCACAAGGGTATTCAGGCTTTGGATGGGCCGATGGATCGAGCCTCGGGTCGAGCCAGTGGGCCTGGGCCTAGCCTCGAGCTTAGGTCGGGATTGGGCGGGCCTGGCCATTTTTTTTTAATTCTTTTTAATTTTTTGTACCAAAATTTTATTATTTTCTACAAAAAAATACATTGCGCCTCGGGCAGATTGGGCTACGGATCGAGCCTTGAATGGGCCTTAAGCGGGCCGATGGACCGGGCCGGGTTTCAAAGTGATGACCTAGGCCCTAACCTAGGGTCTCGGACATGCTCGGACTCGGATCCAAACGAGCCTATTGTCAACGGGCCGGGTCGGGCCCGCCCTGAGTCGCTGGCCAATTTTATACTCTTATCAATATGAATGTTAACATGTCAATGTAAATATTCACATTGTCAACAGGCTGGGTCGGGCCCGCCCCGGGCCGCGGGCAAGTTTTGGGCAGCCACGAGGCGCGGGCTAATTTTACACTCCTATCAATGTGAATGTTAACATGTCAATGTGAATATTCACATTGTTAACAAGCTGGGCTAGGCCGCCCACGGGCCGTGGGCGGGTTTCGGGCAGCCACGGGGCGTGGACTAATTTTACACTCCTATCAATGTGAATGTTAACATGTCAATGTGAATATTCACATTGTCAACGGGCCGGGCGGGGCCGGGCCTGCCCCGGGCCGCGGGCGGGCTTTTGGCCGCCCATGGGCCGCAGACCAATTTTATACTCTTATCAATGTGAATATTCACATTGTCAACGGGCCGGACCGGACCCGGGCCTGGGCCGCCCATGGGCCGCGGGCGGGTTTCGTGCCGCCACGGGACGCGGGCCAATTTTACACTCCTATTAATGTGAATGTTAACATGTCAATGTGAATATTCACATTGTCAACGGGTTGGGCCCGCCCCGGCTCGCGGGTGGGTTTTGGGCCGCCCACGGGTCAATTTTACATTCCTACCAATGTGAATTTTAAAATATGAATGTTCAAATCATAAAATTGCTAACCGTTCAAAAAATATTTATAAGGGTATCAAAATTAAATATAAGGGTATAAGTGTCCAAGAAAATAGTGTAAATCAAGAAAAAAAAGACTTCATGGAATAAAACTATACATATATGAGGACTAAATGGGTTAAAAAATTCCTTCATGGACTTCTTGGGTTAAAACACTTCTAAATGGGATTTATCAATAATTTTCCCTTTTAAAAAATTTAAAAATTATACCGTCAAAAAAATTAAATTCTCTAAAAATGACTAGTATTTTAGAACAGAATGAATATAAATTTTAAATTCATCTATCGCGTTATATGATAAATTTTTTAAAAAATATTTTAATTGTATAAATTTTAAATTCATCTATCGCGTTATATGATAATTTTTTTTAAAAAATATTTCATAATTAAATTCAATTACACATTATATTTCTTAAATAAATATATTGACATCATTATAAATTAAAAGATTTTGTGTAGAAATTAAAGGATTCTTAAACAAATTTAATAGCAAGCCGAGCCAAATTAGACTAAATTGAAAATATAAATTCGAAATCCAACACATTAATATATCAGATTAAAAATATTGATCCAACCTAACTTTATGACTAAAACAATTTTTTCAAACCCTACAAAAATAGGGTTGGATCAGGGCAGTGGATGCCCACCCATAGGTTATTTTGAAAAGTAGGTTAAAAATCACTTCTCAACTTTTAATCTACTTCTCTCTCATAAAAAGTCAAAAAAAAAAAACTAAAAAATAATTTTTAACCATCTTCTCATAACACTCCACAGTAGTTCCGGCTTTGGATTCTCTGTCCCTCTCCCCGCCCAAACCTGTCCCCTCTCAATCTTCTGTTCCGTGGTCCTTATTCTGCCACGTGTACATCACCAAAAATTAATCCCAAATTTTTCTTCGACGTCACCATTCGTCTTCATCATCGATCAAGACGACGAAGAACTTGTCGGAAGGATCAACTACTACGTCCTCTTCATAAGTCCAATTTTAAATCCCGCTTTTAAAGGATTAATTACATCGTAAATACATTTGATGCCATAGCCCGTTTAACACCCATCAAAACCCCAATGAAATCAATTCGTCATAGCTATGAAGATCAATAATCCATCATAAATGTCTTCTTCCTTCGTCTCTCTACTGGAAAGCATCAATTGCTTACTTTCAGATATGGCCTAGGGCATCCTTTTCTTGGGTCCACTCTGATCAGATTCAGTACGTTCCTCTCTTTTAGATCTGGATTTGCCTTAATTTTTTCTTGGTGATAACCAGTTGTTTTAGATATGGGTTTGATTGGTTATCTGGTTTACATGTCAATTTTTATGGTTGAAGGAAATAAGAATTTGTTACCACAAATACGGTTAAGAATTTATGGCCACAAATATGGTGGCGGCTACTTGCAGGTCTCCCCTGGCCACAATGAACTATGAAGATGAAATCCACCTTTTTTTTTTTTTTTTTTAATCCAAAAGATTAAAAGATTAAAGTTGGATGAGTTAATGACTGGTGAGAGAAATAGTGAGAGAGAAGGGCAGAAAGAAGAGTCAATTTTTTTGCCACAATAAGAAAATGACTTATTTGGGTCCATGTTTTGCCACAATAAGAAAATGCACCTAAGATCAAATATTTTCATCTAAAAAATATTTAAAATTTTAAAATATTCACTAAAAATAAAAAATACAAAAATAAAAAATTTAGTTTTCAAAAAATTAAATTCAGAAAACTGAAACTAAACACACTGAATAATTTCTTGTTTCATGGAGAAAATATCTCTCATTCTAAGGAGAAAATTTCTAATTTATTTCACAGAGAAATCTTAAATTATGAAATTTTAACTTTTTTATAATGTAAAATTTTTAAAAATAAGGTACTCTCCATTCATCTACTTTACGAGTTGAGAGTCTCGGAATACAATAAGCTCGTGGATTCCCATTTGAATTGCAACAACAAAAAATGTGAACAAAAATGAAAATATAATATGAATGTTCATAGTAAACAACAAATATATAATTAACTGGTGAAAAAACAAAATGTATATTAAAGTACAATATGAATGTTCACAATAAATATACAACTAACTTTTGAAAAATAAAACCCATACCAAAATATAATGTGAATGTTTACAGTTTACAAGTAACATACAACTAACCTTTAAAAAAAAAAAAAAAAACTCATATGAATGTGAACATTTACACTGGAACATGAAAATGTAAACAAAAGTGAAAATTGGCTATTTCGATTGTTTAATGGTAACAAAAAAAATATTATTCAACCAACAAATATGGTAACAAAAATAACAAATATACAACTAACTTTTGAAAAAAGAGCCAAAATATAATGTGAATGTTCACAATTTATAATTAACATACAACTAGCTTAAAAAAATACACTCATGCTAATGTGAACATTTGCAATGTAACGTTAAAACATAAAACAAAATTAAAAAAAAAATGAAAATCGACTATTTCGATGGTTCAATAGTAACAAAAATAATTGTTTAACAAATAAATATTGAGAGGGTAATTTATATGGATAAATTGGGCCGAGCTAGGCATTGGGCCGTAGTGGGCCACAGCCGAAATGGGCCGAATGAAGTGGCCATTCATGTTACTTCGGTCTCATGAACACCTTGGAGTTGGTCCGGTTATAAGCTTGGAAGTTAGTCCGGTCTGAGAATGGACTAAGGTTAGGCTGGTCCAGGTACTTCGGGGGCATAGACCGGTTTTGAAGTTATATCGGCCGTGCATGCTAGTCCGGTCTCAAGTTGTTAGTTCGGTCGGAGCATGTGGGACCGAGGTATGTTAAGTCCTGGAGAGACTTGTTCTGAAGATAGTTCGCGCGTTTCTCTTATGGATAAGCTCGGTCCTAGCATAGGAAAGCCGAGGTAAGAGAAGGAGGTTAGGACCGAACTAGGGTTACTTCGGCCATAAAGGAGTTCGGCCGTAGTACAGCCATCTCACTTGGCTTAAGCAGTGAGGAGGGTGTTAGAGGATAAGCATTATCTTCTAGGAGTTATGAATCCTAGAAGGACTCTACGTAAGGAGGAGTAATCCTAGAAGGACTCTGCAAATGGAGGAGTGAGAGTCCTACCAGGATTGTGCCACACGAAACCTATATAAGCTCACCAATCACCTTTGGAGAGGTAATGCAACTTTACTCCCTGAATTCATAGAGCTTTTGTCTATTTGTCAAGCTTTCTGACTTAGGCATCGGAGAGGTTTCCGGCACACACCCGCCGCTAGCTCACGTGTGTATTTTCAGGTAGTTGAACGACGTCGTACGGAGGAGCGCAGACTTGGTCAACAGGATTATACGAGAAGGTATATTTCTTTCCCGTACAATTGGCGCCGTCTGTGGGAAATCAGACAAGAACAACCTCTTGATCAAGCTTTTCTCCTAAAAAATCAATGGCGAACAACGAAGAATTACCTCAGTCCGCCGTCGACGGACTAACTCCAGAAGGGGGTGCAAGCGCGAAGGCCTACCCGTGTCACTCCCATGGCGAACCTGGAATCACACAGACAAAATTCCAGGAGAGATGCGAGGGGACGAAGGCGGAATAACAGCCCTCATCCCTCTCGTTCGCAAAGCCCAAAGAGACAAAGACGCAGAATTGATCCTCAAACTTTGGAAGATCGCGTCAGAGAACAAGACGAGTTGATCCGTCGAATGGCGGCAGACATGGAATCTCTGAAACGCCAGGTGAAAGGAAAGAAGTGACGACAGAGAGGGGCGCACGAACAAGACGCCCCCTCGCCACTCCGAAAGTCTAGCAGGAATACTACACCCTCACAAGGGGAGAGCAAGAGCCTCAGGACAGGCGACGCACAATCTAGATCCTCCAGAACTCATCACTCCAGGCCTGAGAGGACGAGGTCTGAAAGGTCGCACACCGAAGGAAGCACATATCGGCCCTCACACTCACACCAGACAAGGTCTAGGCAGACAGAGTTGCCCAGATCGTCCGACCTACGGACCGTGCTAGAAGAGAAAGCGCGGTGGAAGGAGGACGCTAGAGCGCGATCCACACAGAGTTTCTGCCTTACAGCGGTTGCTCTCGGACGCATGGAAGCGTCGAGGTTGGAATCCAATACCGCGCCCGGCCTACGAACCAGCGGACAAGGCATTGGCGAGGCTGCAAACCTCACCATTCGTCCCAGCAATAGAGAACGCGCCCCTACCGTCAGGCTTCCTACAGCCCAAATTCACAACGTATGAGGGAAGACGACCCTTACTCACACTTAAGCCACTTTCGCCAGGTCATGGCTGTATACCGGCGGAATGAGGCCTTGATGTGCATCCTATTCCCCTCAAGCCTAGGTGACCTAGGCCTGACTTGGTTTGAAAAGCTTCCAGAGGGCAGCATAGCCTCCTGGGCGCAATTGGCGAGGCGTTGTAACACGATTCAGAACAAACACAAAAACCCCGGTGGAGATCGACCAGTTACTCTCCATCGATATGGGCGACAAGGAGACCTGAGGTCATACAACAGTCGCTACTGGGAGACATTCAACCAGATTGGGGACTGCCCAACCAATCTCGCCATTGTGCAGTATAAAGAGGCCTCCCAGTCGGGAACAGACTTAGGGATTCTATCACCATGACGCCACCCTCACCATGGAGGCCCTGATGGAGAGAGTGCACCAGCACATCAGGTGGAAGAGGATGGCGCTCGTGCCAAAGCAAAATCTGGCACGGTCGCAGCACCAGAGAAGAAGACCTCGGCAAAGGTCAATGCTGTAGATCGCCGAACCGAAACAGACAGGGCAGGAAAGACAACGGAGAAGACAAAGACAAAAGATGTGAGAGTACGCACCCATCACCACAGTCTTCAAAAAACCAATCTACCGTATACTTAGCGAAATT
Organism: Camellia japonica; assembly: GCA_030407325.1. Classification (NCBI taxonomy): domain Eukaryota; kingdom Viridiplantae; phylum Streptophyta; class Magnoliopsida; order Ericales; family Theaceae; genus Camellia; species Camellia japonica. The sequence goes on from JAPPVO010000003.1 coordinate 47,295,814, forward strand.
CGAGACGCCTTTCGTCAAGTGGCCAGCTAAGTTAGGCGAAGCCCAAAAAGACTATGATGACAGATCGAGGTGCACCTTCCACAAAGAAAAGGGGCACCGCACTGAGAACTGCACACCATTGAGCAGCATCTGAAGAGTTGGTGGCGGCAGGTCACCTGGACAAATACATAGAAGGAGGGGCGCAGCCAGCCCCCCAGGACCACAATATGCCCAATGGAATGCCAAACGACGCCCCACCTCAAGGCGTCATCAACGTAATACATGGAGTCTTTGAACCTGAGCGTGTATGCAGAGCTCAGAGGTTCAATCAAAAAGGCTGAGCACTTCAGAGAGTGCTAAGTGCCCAACCAGTCGCCAAAAAGGGAATGGAGGCCACAAATGTCATGACCTTTTCAGATAAAGACTTGGCAAATATTGCCCTCTCTCCTCTCTCTGAATCAAGGATTTTGATGTCAAGCGGATTCTGATTGACCAAGTAGTTCGTGCGAAATCAATTATGAAACCTTCAAGCAACTAAAACTTCAAGATAAAGACTTGGCGCCTGCCGTATCTCCCTTATCGATTCAACTCCATGCCAGAGTGGCCCGTCGCAAAATTATCCTCCCAGTCAGAGCAGGGAGTGTAACGAAACAAGTGGATTCTGGGTGATAAAGGTCCCCTCACCTACAACGTTATCTTGGCAGAACATGGCTGCATGCCATGCGCTCAGTGGCATCCTCCTACCACCAAGTGATGCGATTTCCCAACGATACCGCATAATTGAAGAAGTATATGGGGACCAATCATGTCCAAACAATGCTTCGTTACAACAAACGGAAGCCGTGCGGCCAAGGGGTATGTTCACTCGATTGAAGAACCTGAGAGTAATGAACTGTTCGCAGATTGGCAAAGCAGCTGATCAGAAAGCATAGAAATTGGTGGAGGTAAGAACGATGAAAAAGAACCCGATAAGTTTCTTTTGCTTGGTCTCATTATCAGCGCTGAGAGGTTGGAAGTTATGAATTCTGACCTCCAACATCGAAGTGTTGCCTGGACGCCGTACGACATGCCAGGCATTGATCCAACCTCATCTGCCACAACTCAATGTCCACCCATCTGCCAGACCAGTCATTCAACGCACGCAGATCGGCACTCCACCACGCCGAGATAGTGGCAGAAGAAGTGGGTAACCTGCTGGAGGCAGGAGCAATCAGAGAGGTACATTACCCCAAGTGGATCTCCAACACCGTCGTGGTGCCAAAGAAGAATGGCAAGTGGCGCGTCTGCGTCGACTACAAGACGGTCAACAAAGCATGTCCGAAGGATAGTTTCCCCCTACCAAGGATAGATCAATTGGTGGACCTAACAGCTGGGCACAGCAGGCTTAGCTTCCTAGACGCATATAGAGGCTACCATCAGATAGCCATGCACGAACCAGACCAGGAGGTCACGTCCTTCACCACCAAGAGGACTATACTGCTACAAGGTCATGCCCTTTGGCCTAAAGAACGCAGGGGCGACATTCAGAGAATGGTCACAAAGATGTTCGAGCCATTGTTAGGCAGAACAATGGAGGTACATCGACGACATGGTGGTCAAAAGCAAGGATGCGGATGACCATCTAAAGGACCTAGATGAGATGTTCCAGATCCTGAAGAAACACAAGCTGCGCCTTAACGCTTCTAAGTGCGCATTCGGTGTGGGGTCTGGCAAGTTTCTGGGTTTCTGGTGACCAACAGGGGTATTGAGGCAGACCCCTCCCAAATCAAGCAATTCAGGAGTTAGAGAGGCCTAACTCAGTGAAAGAAGTGCAGCATCTCACCGGCATGGCAGCAGCACTTAACCGATTCATCAGCCGGTCTTCAGACAGATTGCGTCCATTCTTTCAGTCATTAAAAGCTAAGTTTGAGTGGGACGAAGAATGCGACCGAGCTCTGGAGAGTTTGAAGGAATACATGTCTTCTCCACCACTACTTGTCACCCCAATACCTGGAGAAGAACTCTTCCTCTACTTGGCAGTCTCTCAGCACGCGGTAAGTGCAGTGTTGGTTCGAGCAGAAGGTCCAGCATCTTCCAATCTTCTATGTCAGCAAGACGTTGTTAGGCCGAAACGAGGTATTTGCCACTGGAGAAACTGGCATTGGCCTTAATGATGGCCTCAAGGAAGTTGTCACATTACTTTCACGCCCACACCATAGTTGTTCTCACAGCCTTCCCACTAAGGCTTTATTTGAAAGGGCGAACTTCTCTGGGCGAATTCTGAAGTGGGCAGTAGAATTGGGACAATATGACATCAAGTTCCAACCCAGAACCGCAGTAAAGGCCCAATCTTGGCAGACTTCGTCGCAGAGTTCACCCTGGAAGCCATCAAGTCTGCCCAATCGACCTGACTGACACAACCGAACTAGGGATGGAGATGACGCCGGAATAGCGCAACCCCTAGTGCAGGTTACTCAGCCAGTGCCCAAGGCAGACCAGAGTAAGAAGGCGAAGAAACAGACCATGCTACACCAAGTCAACTCGCCAACACATGAACTTGGTGCAACGGAAACAAGGGGCAGACAACGAGCATGGACCTGAAGAAGACACCAGCATCATGGAAGATCCCAACATCATCTGATCCCTCCACTGCTGGAAGTTGTTCGTAGGAGAGATGTGGAAGCTCTTCGTGGATGGAGCATCCAACCGACATGGAGCAGGACTTGGCATAGTCCTCATCTCTCCAGATGGCCTAGTGGTGGAGCAGCAATCAACCTTGGCTTCCCAGCATCAAACAACGAAGCGGAGTATGAAGCGCTTCTGGCAGGCCTCAAGTCAGCTTCTACATGAAGGCCACCGAGCTAATGGTTTACAGCGACTCACAGTTGGTGGTAAACCAAATATCTGGCGACTACGAGGCAAAGATGATAGAATGGCCAAGTACCAAGAATTGGTCAGAACAGAAATCAAGAAGTTTGAAGTGGTAAGGATAGAACAGATCGGCAGAGAGGAAAATAGCAGAGCAGACGAACTAGCAGGCTTCGCCTCAATGGCAGACACCTCCATTCCTCACCCATTACTAATCGACTATCTGCCTAGACCAAGCATTGAAGACCCAGAAGCAGAAGAGGTATGTTGCGCAGAATTAGGCCCTTCTTGGATGGATCCCATCATACTTTTTCTGAAAGACGGCACCCTACCAGAAGAGAAGAAAGAAGCCAACAGAATCAGAGCAAAGTCGCAGCGATTTTGGCTCTCTCCATCCCTGGCACTATACAAAAAGTCATTCTCAGGACCTTACTTGAAGTGTGTTCACCCCAGCAAAGTGGAAGCATTCCTATTCGAAATACATGAGGGTGTTTGCGGCAGCCATCAGGAGGAAGATCGCTGGTACAGGGCAATTTCACAAGGATATTGGTGGCCATACATGCAAGCAGATTCGGAGAAGTATGTTAAAAAGTGCGAAAAGTGTCAAAAATTCGCACACCAAATACACCAACCTGCCAGAGAACTTCTACCTCTAACCAGTCCATGGCCTTTCGCAATGTGGGGGTTGGACATAGTAGGCCCACTTCCAATAGCTCCAGGCAACAGGAAGTTCTTTCTTGCCGCAACTGACTACTTCTCAAAGTGGGTGGAAGCAGAAGCCTTGGCGTCAATCAAGGAAAAAGATGTGAAGAAGTTTGTCTGGCAGAATATCATCACTCGATTTGGCATACCAAAGGCACTGATCTCAGACAACGGCACTCAATTCGATGGTAGGATTTTCAGAGGCTTTTGTGAAGAGTACAAGATAGAGTTCTACAATTCTACACCGGCATATCCCCAAGCAAATGGTCAAGCAGAGGCCTCAAACAAAGTCGTCTTAGACGGATTGAAGAAAAGGTTAGAAAGAGCAAAAGGCAAGTGGGCAGAAGAGCTCCCTCATGTTTTATGGGCTTACCGTACCACGCCACGACGATCAACAGGAGAAACACCATTCTCCTTAGCTTACGGCATGGAGGCAGTCATCCCATTAGAAGTTGGCCTCCCCACAATCCGAAGCGAAAACTTTGATCCAGACTTAAATGGCGAAGCCATACATTAGAGCTTGACCTTGCAGAAGAAAGAAGAGACAGAGCATTGGTTCACATCGCCTCCTACCAACAAGAGTTGTCTAGAAAGTATAACAAAACAGTGCATCCAAGGCAATTCAAGATCGGAGATTGGGTACTGCGCAAGTAATGGGAAACACCTTAGTTCCAGGAGATGGCAAGTTAGGACCTAATTGGGAAGGACCTTACAAAGTGGTCGGATTAGCAGGCAAAGGGGCATACCACTTGGAAGATGAGGACGGCAAAAGAATTCCCAGACCATGGAATACGGCAAATCTCAAGTTGTTTTATTTCTAGCTTTTAAGTATGTGTAATTTTTTACTTCCTCAATAAAACAAATCGATTCTTTTCAGCATTATTGTTTCAGTAGAAAGTAGCTTTAGAAAGCTAGTATTGTAAACATAGTTGGCCGGAATAACCAACTATGACCTTTCCTAAGCCCAGGATAAGGATCCAGGCTGCAGGACGTTTTGGTCGGAAAAACCAAAACACTTTATTTTGAGTTGGCTGGAAAAACCAAACTCAGAGGTTGGCTGGATTAAACCAACACCCTTCCTAAGTCCAGGATTAGGATCCAGACTGCAGGACGTTTGGTCGGAATAACCAAACATGATATCTAGTTGGCTGGAAAAACCAACTTAGGTTGGCTGGATTAAACCAACACTTTGTACTCTTCAGCCGAAGTAAGTTTACGGCTGAAGAGTGGTTGGCTGGATTAAACCAACTCTGTACTCTTCAGCCGAAGTAAGTTATCGGCTGAAGAGTGGTTGGCTGGATTAAACCAACACTTTGTACTCTTCAGCCGAAGTAAGTTTATCGGCTGAAGAGTGGTTGGCTGGATTAAACCAACTCTTTTACTCTTCAGCCGAAGTAAGTTATATCGGCTGAAGAGTGGTTGGCTGGATTAAACCAACTCTTGTACTCTTCAGCCGAAGTAGAGTTATATCGGCTGAAGAGTGGTTGGCTGGATTAAACCAACTTTGTTACTCTTCAGCCGAAGTAAGTTATATCGGCTGAAGAGTGGTTGGCTGGATTAAACCAACTCTGTTACTCTTCAGCCGAAGTAAGTTATATCGGCTGAAGAGTGGTTGGCTGGATTAAACCAACTCTTGTTACTCTTCAGCCGAAGTAAGTTATATCGGCTGAAGAGTGGTTGGCTGGATTAAACCAACACTTTGTTACTCTTCAGCCGAAGTAAGTTATATCGGCTGAAGAGTGGTTGGCTTGTAAGTTTGATATCTAACCGAGATCACAGTTGTAACTTAGCAGATTGGAATTTATTACAAAGGCAAGCAAGCAAGTTCAGAACCGGAATGAAAGATTTCTTTTCATTTAAATCAAAAGCAAATACAAGTAGTGGCCGGAGCCCGGTTACAGGTTCGGAATAAAAGAAGAAAAAAAGTACGAGAAACAGTCATCCTAGGAGTGCATCAAGTTCGGCATCAAATTCCGCATCAGCAGTTGCCTGGAGGCCGACTTGAGGAAGGAGCTCGGTTTGGACCATGGTATCAGTTGGCAGAACAGAGGTAGCCGGTATCTCGCTAGATAAATCCACTGTTGGCTCCAACCGAGCTTCCTGATCGCTTTGTTGTCCGGTGATAACCGGGGTCAGAGAAGGCTCCCCCTCATCATCATCATCATCATCATCATCGTCATCGTCTCTTCGTCACCAGACCCTTCTAAGAATGCTTTTTGGAGATCGTCTGCATATTGTTTGAGCGAAGCCGGAATAGAGTACGGTGGAGCGTTGTAAGCATCGGTGTCAGGAGTACAACCGAGCTTCTCCACCGCACTCCGCCAACCGCACTTGAAGAAGAGATCTTTCGCCGCGCCACATTGAAGCATGTATGCGTCTTCAGCCTCCTTGAAGCCTTGCTTTTTGGCCTTTTTCACTCCGGTCTTCAGTTGGTCTAGTTCGGCGTTTTTCTTTGTTTCTAGCTGAGCCATCTCCCACAGATAGTGGTCTTTCACTTCGGTCATGGCCTTTTGTTTATCACTTTCAGCCGAGGTTACCAGTCCGGTAAGACGCGATACCTCGGCCTCCAGCTCGGCCGCCCTGTTCTGAGCTCGTGTTAGCTCGGCAGTTTTGGCTTCGGCCTCTTTCATGGCCTGCCTTGTGGCTCTGCGAAGTTCCATCACCTGCCGGTGTGCAATCGTGGTTTTCTGAAGAGCCTGCAAAAGTATGATGAGTTTTTTGTTAACCGAGCTGGAAGTTGGACAAATTCTGAAGACAAACAGAGGACAGTGTTACTTACCATAATCATGGACTTCGAAGCCGACCGAAGTGATTTCACCTCGGTGTTGAGCCGCCTCCGATGGTGCTCCATGTCTTTTGGAAGGCAGACACCTCTGGCCAGGTTGAGGGCCAGAAGGTGATCCTTCTCTGCGACAACGGAGTCACCTTCGTTGATAGCTCGGTCGTTGAAGACTAGGGGGGAGCCCACTGGGGGGTTTCAGACCGGTTTGATGACTCCGGCTGGGGGTTCGGTTGGGTGACTACAGGTGGGCTCTCGGTGTGTTTCTCTTCCTCATCAACAAGTTCTGGCCCGGTTTGGCTAGTCCGGGCACGCTTGTTTCGGCGAGAGGCAGAAGGCTGCTGGGATGGAAGACCACCACGGCTTCGGTTGATCGGCCGGCTTGTGGTACCTCGGCTGGATTTGTTTCGGTGAGCATGGCCCTCAGTCTGCTTTTCTTCGCCATCTCTTGTTCAGCAGTTAGTCGCACAAGGACGATCTCGGGCAAGGTTGGGTCCGGTTCTGGATCGTCCTCAAGAAGGAAGTCGGTCACCTTTCCTTTACGGCGACCGGAGTATCTGTAGGTTGGTTGGAATTTTAGGAGTTTCTCCCAAGATCTCTCCTTGACCCGGAGTGCGGCCCGGAGTACTGGGAGGCTGGGATAGTTGTAGTTGTAGATGAGATGAGACTTGTCTGCAAAAGAAAAGAAAGCAAGTGTTAGTCCGGTTCAGAGGAGAAAAGCCGGAATATAAAAGAAAAGGTGGAATAGAAACCGAAGTATGTATACCGGGTTCCCCCTTCCTGTAATTTATTCTTTGGCCTGGGATGCGGGCTTCGAGGTCTTCGAAATTCCCAGATACCCAGAAGAAGTCGTCATCATTAACGTCTTTATCCGGTGTGTGCTTTATTATCTTTTCTCTACCTCGGCGCACTCTCAAATAGTAGCACCAGCCTTGGTTTTTGGATCCTATTGAGTACTGATGTAGTATCTCGGCCAGACCTAGGTTCAGACCGGTTTGTTGGTTCAGAGCATCTATGCCCATTATTATTCGGTAGGTGTTAGTGGAAAGTTGAGTTGGGCAAAGTCTAGTCTGCCTAAGAAATTCACATATAAGGGGCTGAACTGGGAATCTGAGTCCGGTCTCGATTATTGACTGGAGGGTGAATGGCACGAAGCCTTCTTCATCCCAGGGGTCTACTCCTTTTTCGGCTAAAGTAAGGTTTACATCGGCTGGAATGTTGAAATCCTTACGGAATTCGGCCAGGCCTCCTGGGGTGTCTACTAAGAATCTGTACTTCCCCATTATTCTATAACTTAGGAATAACTTATTGCGGTTGAGTAAGTGTGCTCAGTAGCTCGGCTGAGCACAATGAAGTGCCTGGAGACCTAAGTCTGCAAGGTGGAAAACAAGGTGTTAAGCACAGATTGAGACCGTGCTACAAAAATCAGAGCAAGAAAAGACGAGTCCTGCTTCGGCTACGCAGTATACTACGGGATCTACTTCGGTTTTGTTGAGGTGCTTATTATCTCGGTTTGCAAAGGATCATGTTATCTCGGTTTGACGGGGCATTGGGTTGGCTCTGTTTTACTATTTGGTTTCGATGTTCCGGCTGAACGTCAAGGGGCAGCTTTCTGAGTTCGGCTTGGGAACCCAGAATGCTGGCTTGGCCCCTGAAGTTTTAGCTCGGTCATGCGCTCATAAGTGGCTAGTTCGGAGGATTTCCATTTCGGTTATTGTGGATCGGTTGATGGCCTTATGAAACTACTGTGGTATGTTCTAAGTTCTAGTTCGGTTTCAGTCTGCCTAGATTTTTATATAGCAAGAGCAATATTCTAGTTCGGTTAAAACATGTACAAGGATCAAAAAGATGTTCTACTTGCTAAATCAATGTGTTCATAGTGTTCTTGTGAAGTTCTTCAGAAAGTACAGATATGGTAGAAGAAAAACAAAGTGTTTTGTAGCAACACGTGGCATGAACAACTATGGACTAAAATGAAAAACAAAAAACAGATAGACAAAGAACATGTTCGCGTGTTTACCTGGTAGAGAGGCAGAGGATGAAAATGAAGAACAGTAACAATAATGGAGGGCACGAGCTGTTGAGTTGCAGGAAGTAAGGCAAAAACAAGAGTGAGAGAAGATGAACAGAGTGAAGTGTGATTCAAAAAAATGAAGGGTTCTTTTGGTGTAAAGGCAAAAAGGGCGGGACTTTCAAATGACGAAGTACGAGGGACGGCGTTACAGCTGTAAAAGAGCAATCAGAGACTGCCACGTGTAATGGGAAGGACAATCGATTCAGTTTCTGCAACTGAAGAGTCGATTTGACCGGACGTCCTCAGCTCGGCTTAGAGTTAGCTCGGCTGGATAAGCTAAATGGCTTTTAGCTCGGCTGGTGAAGCTACTAGGTTTGTAGTTCGGTTGCAAAGGTTTGCAAATTCTAGCTCGGCTGTATTGGCAGGTCGGTTTGATTACGGGTAATCCCTATCATGCTGTTGCAGATGGAATTAAGGGGCAATTGAGAGGGTAATTTATATGGATAAATTGGGCCGAGCTAGGCATTGGGCCGTAGTGGGCCACAGCCGAAATGGGCCGAATGAAGTGGCCATTCATGTTACTTCGGTCTCATGAACACCTTGGAGTTTGGTCCGGTTATAAGCTTGGAAGTTAGTCCGGTCTGAGAATGGACTAAGGTTAGGCTGGTCCAGGTACTTCGGGGGCATAGACCGGTTTTGAAGTTATATGATCGGCCGTGCATGCTAGTCCGGTCTCAAGTTGTTAGTTCGGTCGGAGCATGTGGGACCGAGGTATGTTAAGTCCTGGAGAGGACTTGTTCTGAAGATAGTTCGCGCGTTTCTCTTATGGATAAGCTCGGTCCTAGCATAGGAAAGCCGAGGTAAGAGAAGGAGGTTAGGACCGAACTAGGGGTTACTTCGGCCATAAAGGAGTTCGGCCGTAGTACAGCCATCTCACTTGGCTTAAGCAGTGAGGAGGGTGTTAGAGATAAGCATTATCTTCTAGGAGTATGAATCCTAGAAGGACTCTACGTAAGGAGGAGTAATCCTAGAAGGACTCTGCAAATGGAGGAGTGAGAGTCCTACCAGGATTGTGCCACACGAAACCTATATAAGCTCACCAATATCACCTTTGGAGAGGTAATGCAACTTTACTCCCTGAATTCATAGAGCTTTTGTCTATTTGTCAAGCTTTCTGACTTAGGCATCGGAGAGGTTTCCGGCACACACCCGCCGGCTAGCTCACGTGTGTATTTTCAGGTAGTTGAACGACGTCGTACGGAGGAGCGCAGACTTGGTCAACAGGATTATACGAGAAGGTATATTTCTTTCCCGTACAAATATAATAACAAAAACAACAAACATATAACTAATTTCAATTTTTTTTTTCAAAAAACTCATACCAAAATACAATGTGAATATTCACAATTTACAATTAATACAACTAGTCTTAAAAAAAATTAAATTCATACCAATGTGAACATTCACACTTCAACATGAAAATATGAAATAAAATTGAAAGAAAAAAATCGACTATTCCGATTCTTTAGTGACATCAAAAAATAAATTTTCAAACAACACTACTAAAAATCAAAGCTTTTGCGACGGTCTAAACGTCGCAAAAGGTTCAAATATCGTTGCAAAAGACCCTTTTATGACGGAGTAGCGACGGGAAATGGGGGGTGGCAGAAGGGGGCATGACAAAAAGTATTTGCGACGGTTACAACCTGTCGCTTTCTTGTAGCGACGGCTAATCAATGGTTTTTGCGACGGTTTAACCTGACACAAAAAAAAAAAAAAAACCTTCACTTTTAGTGACGATGTTAGTTGCCATCGCCAAAACTTTTTAGCGACGGTATTCGACGTCACGAAAAGTATTATTAGTAACGGTCTAAAACGTCGCAAAAAAAGTAGAATTAAATTAACATTGTATTTACGACAGTTTAAACCGTCGCAAAAAATTTGAACTAATATGCATATGTGATAGGTTAACTCGTCGCCAATAAAATGTAAATAAATGATAATTATATTAGTGACGGTTTATTATTGTCGCAATAAAATTATTTTAATAAAATCAATATATATTTTATTAATTCATTCCCTGTACAAATTATTAATATTTTCTAAAATAAAATACATCCACATCCACATCTACATCCACACCCACATCCACATTCACATTCACATTCACAAAATCATACCAAGAATAATATATATGTACCCTGTAACAATTGTCAACCGAATATTCTTTAAGAAAAAAAATAAACATCCTCCAATAATACTAATAATTTTTGATATTCAATAACTCAAAATTTTGTATCTAAAACAAAACAAAAGTATCGATAATACAAATAAAAAAAAACGTGTTATAGCTTGTTTTGATATCAATAGTAAGCTCCAATATCGATACGCAAAGATATCATCACGTACTCAACAAGGTTGCATCTGCAAAAAGAAACCAAAAAAAAAAAAATTTAAAATATAATTAATTTTAAGCTTATAGAAAATGTAAAACATTTTATATTTATTTCAACAAATAATAAATAAATAAGATTGTAAACTCCAATATCGATATGTAAGGATATCATCACGTACTCAAAAGGGTTGCATCTACAAAAAAGAAGCAAACAAAACTAATCATTTACAGTTAGAAAAGGGTTAACTGTGCTAATGTCTGATTCTAATGTAATAGGTTCTTAGAGAGCCTATTGGAGATTAGGGTTTGCATTAAACAAGATGGGTGACAAGTAGCAGCCTAGCAGGGTTGAAGATGACTCACTGTTTGACGCAGGTGCTATTTTGTTGAGGGTTTATTCTTACAAGACTTTGTGGAACTAAAAAATAACATATTTTCAATGTTTCTATCTAACATTGATACCAACTTAACTTTTTTTCCCCTCTTGCAATGATAACTTGGCTATTGAAATGGAGATTTGAAGTATGAATAGTGAATAATTAAGCATATCATCAGAGTTTTATGGACCTGATTAGCAAGCATTTTTAATTCATTATCAAAAAGAGAAAAGAATGATTGAATCAATTTTACGGATATATATGAATATACTATGTATATATGAGTATCGAAATCAAAGAAATAGTGAAGAGAAATAGGAATGGAATGGTTACCTCTAAATGCTCGGATTTTCAAAATGACAATCGGAACGATTGACTGGTTGTCCAGAGTGTGGTGATGATCAAAGAAAACTCCGACTCACCGTTTGCTCTCATCAAAAACATATAGGCAAACAAATATGCATAAAAAATCAAAAAGAAAAAAGAGATAGTGTTAGATTGTTTGGTAATATAAATAAGAATAGTTTAAATAAGTTGATTATCTGAAATTTGAGAGGGGTGCTTAAAAGACTAGCCCGAGTGATTTTCATTTGTAATAACACACAATATATATATACTTAAAAATGTTCTCACCTAGTTCCCAGACCATAGATTCTTTCAGGTGGTATAGTTACTCTTGCAAGCTCTCGTAGCAACGCAACAACAAAGAAGGGGGGAAAAACTTGTGTATGCTCTGGTTCAAGAAAGGAGGGAAAAAAAGCATAAGATATCGAAAACAAATCACTTGCAAAGAAAACAGAAAATAGGATGAACAAGTACTCAACACGTAACTCAAGTATTTAAATTAGCAAAATATAGTCCAATAACAAACACTAGAAACCTGTATGCTATAGACTATTTTGATAAGTAAATGCCATCGTACCTATCAAATAACCAACAAACATGTATTTAAGTATTTAACAAATTAACTCAAGTATTTAAGTTGCTTCTAAGTAAACTCAACCAAAAGATAGTCCAATAACAAACACTAGAAACCTGTATGCTATAGACTATTTTGATAAGTAAATGCCATCGTACCTATCAAATAACCAACAAACATGTAATTCAAGTTAAGCGTGTTCAGATAGTTCAAACAATTAGAGAGAGAGAGAGAGAGAGAGAGAAACCAACCTTTTCTAGGTCATCACTACCTTCACCCTGATGTGAGAAACAGTTATTTAGTACATCTAGGCGATGCGAAAATTGAACAAAATCCTGCCTTAAGCAACATAGTTCTTGTTGTAGTATATTATTATGACATATTTCAAACTTAGCAACTTCTTTTACATGTTTTATTTGCTTCTTTTTAAACTTCGATTCTTTTCTCTACATCTTCATTATAGCAGTACCAATCATGATTCCAAGAACATAGCAAATAACATCAGCAAACTAATGAGAATCACTGAATAATATGGAAAAAGAAAATAGAGTAACACTCTGAATAATCAAAACTTATTGAACTTCTAAATGTGAAGTAATCTTGCAACATCAATCACCAAATGGAATATGCAGTGTCAACAGATACTTCTAAGAAGATGGCTCCTTAGATTATAAAAATCATTCCAAAACCAATGGTTGTCTTGCACAAAGTGCCACTACAAATGTAAATAACTTAAGTCACATGATTTAGCTACTTAAAATTCTCACTTAATTAACAGAGATGTCTTAATAATTGTAACACTCAAGAAAGTTCAATCAGTAGGAAAAACTACTCATTGTACAGTCAGGTGTGTTATGAACTATAAAAAAAAAAAAAAATTGAAAAAACTTTTTTCATCCATTCCCCATTAACACTTTATTAACTAAAATTCCAAATCACCCCATTATTCCTACTTTTGAACGGTAAATTCCAAGTGTTGAGGGTTAATGTTGTGAACAACAAAACAATAACTAGTCATTCATTGCTTATTAGTTATTAAGTAGAATTGCTCACATCTGTGGCGTGGGTGGAAAAGAAAGATTGGGAGACAAGTCAACATCAAAATCTTGTGTCTCCAATAACCAATTCCGCCTTACAAAAAGGGCATGTGAATGGGATAGAAATAAAATTAATTTAGTGTCCACAAATATAATAAATTATGTACAATCCATTCCAATACAGAGGCACAAATAAGAACAAATATAGTAGCCTTTGCATACAAATCTGGAAAAACAAACATAGCCACATATGAAGTGCCAAAATAGTAAATATACAAACTGCTAATGACAAGGAAAAGACATAAACACCATCCAAAAAAAAAAAAAAAAAAAAAAAGAAGAGTGAGATCCTTGAATAATTTATTAAAAATAAAAGGATGGGCATTTGGGAAAAATTAAAAATAAACAGAGAAGATCAGGATAAGTTCATTAAGTAGAGTTCAAAAATATCATCACCCACATCATCAAGATCACCTCTGCTACTGTCACTATCAACTAAACAATTCATGGTTATATAAATGACATTAATAAAATCTAATTGGATAAGAATCCATCAATAGTAGTATTAACTCCACCCTAAAATCAAAGCCCTTTTTTCAATTGAAATTCCCAAATCAAATTATTATTTATTTTTTTATGGGGCATTTACATACAAGTCCCATTTTGTGAACTTATAATCCATTAAGTCCTAAATAAAATTATTTGCTCCTTCAAGTCCCATTAATTTTTAATAGCCCAATTTATCCTTCCAAGACCTCCTCATAGCTGCTAAACATCATTGTTGTCTTCATTCTCTCTCTCTCTCGCTCTCTCTCTCTCTCTCTCTTCACAGTTGCAATATGGGTTCCTTCGACGTGATGAAAATGGACGAGTACATGTCCGATCTCAAGACATGGCTCTCCGGTGCCATCACTTACTAGTAGACTTGCATCGACGGGTTCGATAACACCACCGGAGATATCGGTGCTCAGATGCAAAAGCTTTTGAAGCTCTCCGGCGAGCTCACGAGCAATGGTCTCACCATTGTCACCGAGCTTTCTACGATGCTTGGGTCATCTGGTCTCCCGAGCACCACCAGCAAGAGGTTGCTATCCAAAGATGGGTTCCTATCATGGGTCAGCGATGGAAAGAGGAGATTGCTTCAGACAGGGAATGTGAAGCCTAATGCAGTGGTTGTTAAGGATGGGTCTCGAATCGAACCCCAAATTGCAACCTTTCAAGTCAAAAAGTTCACCAGATCTGAAATTGTAACCCTATGTACTCGACTACATTGTTCTTCTGAATTCTAATTTGAAATTGAAAACATTCTCAGTTTATAATATTCTCAATTTTAATCATGAAAAAAATTGAGAAATTTCTCAAAATTGATAATTATAAATTTCTTAGTTTTGATAATATTCTTAGTTCATACTAGAAAAAAATTGAGAAATTTCTTATTTTTGATAATTAAAAATTGAGAACATTCTCAGTTTTGGGATTAAAAGGGAAAACGTCTTTTTACCTATAAATGGGACTTAATGGTTCAAAAACTTTTTGACAGGACCTAAGCTACCACCAAATATGTAGATAGGACTTTTTGGTATTAATAACCATTTTTTTATTTTTTGGTTCAATTGAAATCCTTCAATCAAAACCTAGTTTCAATAACAAGAGATAGGGAGATAGCTCTCAATATCATGTAAAAACTCCCAAATCAAAACCCTAATTTTTTAACCCAATAATAGATTTGAAATAAATAAAGTAAAAAGGTCAAATCAAAGCATAGAAAATCCTAATTTTTGAATTAAAAACCCTAATATTTTAAGTTTGGAGGATGAACCTATTGAATATGTTGAATGAATACCAGCTTCTTGAATCCGAACTAAACCACTCCTCGGCGGCAGCGACGGACGAGCAGGGGACGGGGCAACGACAACGACTCCTTAGCTCTTCGTCTTCTCTCTCTCTCTCTCTCTCTTTTCTGAAATACGTAACCAAGAGAATAGAGGCTTTTGTTTTATTATTATTATTTTGAAATACCTCACCAA
Source organism: Camellia japonica (assembly GCA_030407325.1). Classification (NCBI taxonomy): domain Eukaryota; kingdom Viridiplantae; phylum Streptophyta; class Magnoliopsida; order Ericales; family Theaceae; genus Camellia; species Camellia japonica. The sequence continues at coordinate 47,310,890 of JAPPVO010000003.1, forward strand.
AACGACGTCATTTTGGTGAGGTATTCATCTTCTTCAAGTGATCTCAACCCTTCGTTTTACAACCTTATTTTTTTTGCAAAAATAAAATTTTTTTGCGACGGACTAACAAAGAGCGTCGCAAAAAAACGACGGGTAGCATACCATCATGTATAATATTACTTTTTGCCACGGTTTTGGATTTTTCGTCACTAATAATGGTATTTAGTCGGTGCCTTTTTTCCCACAGTCAAATGTCGTCGCAAAAAAGATAATTTCGCGATAGTTTTTTTTGTCGTCACAAAAGGTTACTTTTTGCGACGATTTTGAAACCGTCACAAAAAATTCCATGTCAAAAGCCTCCTTTCCTAGTAGTGCAATGAGCATAATAACAAATAATATACAAAAAATTATCAAACAATATATAAAAAATCATCAAATAGTTCATATATATTGACGCAACTTTTTAGAAAAATCTGTATATAATCAATGCTGATATAATACCGATGAATAAACTACACAATACCAGTGGCTAGACAAATTGACGAAGAGACTACAGTTTATGTGTTACAGTGGCAAAAGAAATGATTGTTCATCACTGGTTTACCATCATCTCCGTTGCGAGTCCATCATCATCTCTATTATCGATCTAATACTAACCTTCTCTTCCAAATGTTCTTCCATAGCAGGACCTTAATGCAAAATAATGGTAAAAGAAAATCCTTGATTAAATGAATTTCTCACATTGACGTAAAGAAAATACTAAAATAATAATCTTGTACATTCAATATACAATGTTTTATATATATCACAAATAAAATATATATAATAATTGATATTCTCTCTCCTAAATATATGATATAATACATATACATATACTATAATAAAAGTCTATAAATATAAAATAGTCTACATAATAATCTATGTATTATATAAGCAAAATGAGATTTTTGTGAAAAATATTGTGTGAGCTCCAAAACGTCATAATAAAAATTTGTGGATTTATCACTACAACAAAAGACAGATTTGGCGTCTAACTTTTTAGTTGCTAAAGGTCCAATTTTGGTTGCCAAAACCTTTTGCCGACTAATATTTTTGGTTGCCACATTTGTCGTTGAAAGATAGTTGGGGAAAGTAATTGGCGACTAAAAAAATTTTAGTCGCTAAAAGCACACAATTGGCAACTAATAATTTAGTTGCCAAAAGTGTTTCAACTAAATTTAACATGACATTTTCAGCGACTAATATTTTTGGTCGCCAAAACCTAAACTATTTAGCTACTAAAACTTTAGTCGTCTAAGGTCTAACATTTTCTGTTTGGCTACTAATATTTTAGTCGCCAAAAGCATTTTTCAGCGACTAATTTTTTTGTCGCCAAAGCTTAAATTGCTTAGCAACTAACATTTTTGTCACCTAAAGTCCAATATTTTCTGTTTTAGCTACTAATAGTTTGGTCGCCAAAAGTGTTTTTCCTCCTTTTTTTTTTTGGCTACTAAATTATTAGTCGCCTAAAGTCTTATTTGTTATGGCTACTAAATACTTAGTCGCCAAAAGATTTGTTTTCATTTAATTCTTTTTTTTAGCTACTAACTATTCAGTCGGTAACAATATTGACTTTATTTTTGGCTACCAATTTTTTAGTTGCCAAAACATCATTTTATGTTTTTTTTTTGTTTTTTTTATTTTTATTTTAATTTGTCCACACCCACAACCGGTATATATTCCATGCAACTTGTACGATATATAGAAACTGGTTTATACATGTATTATCACCCATTCAACTACATCTGTAGACACCCCATTTTTGACCGACCTTAAGACTCAGACGTCACCGATTGAGCGCTCGGTGATGATGCGTATTGTGCTCGTTCTGAGGTTACGGAGTTTCGGCTGAGAGCCTTGCCTCCGGACTTTGGGACTCTGTTGTACTTTGCCTCGATTTGCGAACCAGGTCCTGTTTTCTCTGTTTTCTCTTCCCGAAGGGAGGGAGAGGTCTCGTAGACCATCTCTCAGTGGCCGTAGGCTACGTTTCGTGGTCGTAGGCCATTTTTCCCGTTTGGAGGCCAGTTTCTTGTTTTCGGAGCTGTCGATCATGTGCCTCGGTTCGGGACCGCTTAACTACCTCTGTTTGCTCCGATTTTTGGCACACACCTTGTTTCCTCTCCTTAGAGGGACACTGTGGCCCGGGAGACCACCTTTGTGGTCATACGCCACCTCCGGTGCTCAATAGCCTGTTTTCGGGGCCCCAGGCCTCGCGTTTTGGCCCTCGAACCCTCGTTTTGCATGGGTTAGGGTTCATTTTTGGTATGGACCCTATTTTCATTGTTAGAAAGGTGGTAGGATGGTGGGAGACCAGCAATTCTTTTGAAAAATATTTTCTCTCTCCTCCAGCCGGTTTTTCTGACAGAAAGCTGGTTTTTCTCAGTTTTGAGCCACAATTTCTGGTTTTTCATACCACCATTGTGTTGTGCACACCTGGGAGGCCACCAATATGGGTAGGCCGACCAGTGTTTCTTCTTGACCCTTTTGAACCTTGCTAAAAAGCTGGTTTTCCTCTCTCCTAGGTCACTTTTTCTGGTTTTTCACCCTACAGTTGTATTCTACTCATCTGGGAGGCCACCTTTCTGGTATGGTCGACCAGAAATTCACCTTGACCCTTTTGAACCCTGGTCGGCCGACCAGGGCATGTGGTCGGCCGACCACTTGAACTGGTCGGCCAGCTTCCTCCTTTTTGGCCTTCTCAAGTGCTTCACAACTGTGCCAGCTGTGAAGCATTTGACCCACTGTCCGAGATTTTGACCATCTTTTTGATCCTTTTTAGTTGGTTTTGACCCCCTTGCTTAGCTTCTTGGAGAAGCTTGACTTTTTTGTCAAGCTTTTTGAGGAAGCTTGACCCTTTTGGTCTAGCTTCCTCAAGAAGCTTGACCCTTTTGGTTAAGCCTTTTTTAGAAGCTTTGAACCCCTCTTAAGGCTTCTCCAAGAAGCCTTGGCTCTTCTCCTCTATAAAACCAACTCTCCATCTCCATTTGCAAGGGTTAGAAAAAACCAGCTGAGGCATATACATACAACTCTCCATATCTCTCTCATCCAAGCTCAAAACACCCTTGTTCTTAGTCATTTACACTACACCTCATAGCCTACCACCTCCACCATCCATTCCAGCACTTTGGGACTGATTTACAGGGTTGAAGGTTCACCAACTTGGTCCAGAAGTTGCTGCATTGCTGTGCTACAAGGGTAAGTATCCATTTCCCCTTTTCTTGCATTATTTTGCTCTATAGCTTAGCCCTATTTACAAGCATTTTTGGGTTTCATTATAAACTATAAAGTGTCTTATTTTGATCTCCTCTTGAAGTTTGATTAAGGATACTTTTCTGTTTGAGGTCTCCTACATCCTTGTATGCTTCATCTCTCTTTTAGGGCTTATTTTGTATGATATCTTAGCCTTACTTGCAAGAATTTTTGAGATTTTCCATGAACTAAGAAAGGTCTTATTTTGAGCCCCTCTTGAAGTTTAATTAAGGGAATTTTTCTGTTTGGGGTCATCTTCCTCTTGGTATGCTTCATTTCCTCATGATTAGGGCTATGCATTAGAGCATTCGCATTGGCCTTGGTTTGGCCTCTTAGCCACTGAAATCCAGTGGATTTTTAGTGGCTTAGATGTGTTTTTGAGAGCTAAAATCAGAGGGGGGGTGCCCCTCTCTCTCCTTGTCTTGTTTGTTGGCCCTTTTGGCCTTCCAAAGGTCCCCTTACTTGCATGTTGTGAAGTCACTTTTTAGGCCCAATTTGGTGAGTTTCAAGGTCTGCCTTAGCTCTTTCCAGAGCCTCTTTGACCATATTTTGTGTCCCTCATACATGTGTGGAACAATCCTCCTCAAGGCCTTTCAAGAGGACCTTTCATTGCATGCTTCCTTGACCCATTTCAGGGCCTTTTTGGTGACTTTTAGGGCTGTCATAATTGATTTCCAGAGTTGGTTTTGCCAATTTAAGTGTTCTTGTTGTATGTGTTGAGTAACCCTTTGCATGGCCCTCCAAAGGAGCTCATCATTTTTGCATGCACCGGATGCATTTCAGTGGTTATTTGGGGTTTATTTGACATGCCATGTTACTATTTTGGGCTGGTTTGGTGACCTCTCTTATGCTTCATATACATGCCATGTAAACCATGCTTACTAGCCTAGGTTGCATGTTGTTTTAGCCCTTCATGTTAGCACTTTTTGGCCATGCTTTGAACTAATATTGTGCATATTTTGGGACTGCCTTGGCTCTGTTTTTGTACTACATGATCAAATAATGCTTGCTTTGCATGATTATAGTTCAATGCATTTGCCTAGTTTTGAGTTTCGGGGCCTCTTTCATGCATTGGGTGCCATATTTCCATGATTCGGGACCATTGCGCATCATATTTCAGTGCTGGAAATTGCATGTTTGTATGCCATCTTTCATCCCTTGCCATGCTTTGGTTGAGTGGCATTTGATGCCTTAGGTTCGGTCCCTAGTATTCGTGCATATGTGCATGCATTTCGGTTGTCTCATTTTCATCTAATGGCCACTGATGTGAGTGTGGCTGAGGTCCACTCATGTTGGTGTAAGTCCATCGTGCATTATGTATGCCATTTCGGTCCATAGCATTGCGTATGCTAGGTTGCATGTTAGAGCATTGTGTATGCCATGTTACATCGAGCATTGTGTATGCCATTTCATAGCATTGCGTATGCTAGGTTGTATGTTAGTCGCATTGTGTATGTCATCTCATTTGCATTGTGTTTGGGATAGGAGTTAGCCCAAGCACGGGAAACGAGGGACGTTTTGTACTCCAAGTGACGTAACGTATCTCAATTCCCGGTCACCGACACTCCGGATTAACCATGATGGAGTCTAGGTCTTGTTGTGTTTTCATGTGCATTCATTTCACATTGAGTCGTGCAATTCGACTCCTCGGCCATCATGCATCGAGATGCGTGATTGGTGGCACGAGGATCGAGGTGTGCATACATATGTGAAAATACTTTGCCATGCCCCTTTCTTGCTCTCTGTTGCAGCAAATCAAAAATCAGCAGCTTTCTAAAGCCTTGCACAGCATTCCGGGATTAATTGCAAACAGAGGCAAATCGGGGCATCGCGATGGATTTCCGCACCAAGCATGCTAATTTACTTGCTTTCCTAGATTAATTTGTTAATTAATTAGGGTTTTGTACTTATTCGGACTGTATTATTCATTCGGATTGTATTATTATTCGGACTGTATCATTTATTCGGACCCTTCGAGCGAGGGCACAATTGTAATAAGTGTGCGTGCGTGTGATGTATGTCTTCTAACCCCACGTCTTTCTCCCTTTTATTTACCAGCTTATGATGGTTAGATTAGGGCATGTTTTAATTAGCATACTTATGCTTGCATGTTTGCATCCATTCATTCTGTCTTGCATGCACCAGGCTCGGCGCATCATGGTAACTGCATCGTATTTCAATTCCGAGTTGAATACGTGTTAGCTGTATAGCATCTCATATGCCATTCTTAGAATAGCCGAGCCTATCATAGTTGCATTTTTGCATGTGTTGCATCAGGCATTTCTGTATAGTTAGGATCATGCATTGATTTCTAACATAGCTTCTGTTTTGGCTTGGAGTACTCGGTAAGTGTTTATGCTTTAGCATCCTTGCATGTGTGTGAGTGACTGCCATGATAGCATGCTTACCATGAGGCTACGTGCTTACGTGATATAACTGCCTGAATGCTTGTGGGTGAAGGTTGGGTTATCTGAATTGGAATAATGCATTGACTGTGAGTTTTAAGCCCACTTGAGAGTGGCAAATCATCTTGTTTTCTAAGCCCACCTGAGGGTGGCAAATCCACATGTTAGCCTACTTGCGAGTAGCAAACTGTTTTCAAAACAAACATGAGATGTTTCGTTCCAATTCAGGCGATCCGATCTATATTTGTATGTTGTGCGCATCACGTAGTAAATCTAGGCTAATAACCGGAATAAGAGCGCATAATGTTTTCAAAACTCGATATCATGGTTAGTAGAGGCCGATCTTTGATCGGGCGAGCGGGGGTGCTCACGAAGTGACCTTCTCCAATCGTACCCAAGTTCCCGAGCCGAGGCAACTTTGGTGATGACAGACACGTGGCCTTAGGCAACGAGTCAGGGTTTCCTAAATTTTCCCAAAATAAAATATTTAGGTGGCGACTCTGTATCTGGAAAAGTAGTCCATGTTTGGCACTTCTTTCAAAAAAATCTGTTTTCAAAAACGATTTGTCGGATTTGGACTCTTTGATGATTCATCGGTCTTGCATTGCACTCTGTGAGATTAGATACAGGACCGTAACATTGAGTCCTGAACTGTAGTGAGCCCAAATGAACAAAACGGGATTTCCCTCCCGGGACTTTCGGGGACGTCTACAGTTTCTGGCGACTCTGCTGGGGATTTAGAGAACTTGACTCGAACTCATGATATCTTGTTTTGATACACTTATGTGTTTCTTTGCATTGCATTTGCATTGGTGCGCCTAGGACACCGTGTTTGCCGTATGCTATTCCTGAACGGTTTGCCAGGCTCGCTTCGAAAGCGTGCCATAAGGCTGACCGGTTGCGGGCTCTGCCATGACGGAACACAAACCCCGATTTTACCGGGCACCCTTTTGACCATTCGACCTAGTGCATATTCGGAATCCATAGTGACCATTCCAAGCTAGGACAGGTTGCTTACCCGATTATAGGTTGTTTGAAACCGCTGCGTGCGTAGTGAAACCCTAGCTCCTGACAAAATAGGACAGGGAAACCTTACCCCATAGGGGTGTTTTCGCTCTCACTTGCTTGCTATGTGCTTTTAGAGTGCGTCTCTACAGGAATGCATGTATCAGTTTGCAAGTCTGGGCATCAGGCCTGCGGGCATCAATCAGTGTTTTGGGAATCAGTTTTACCTGAGGGTATCAGTTTACAGGCAGAACTTGTGGCAGAATTCTGTAGGGGGGCACAGTCATTCAGCTTTGCTCATTTTGGTTTTGGTGAAATCAGGCTGAGGTGCTGTCTGTTTTCTCTTTTGCAAGGTAGTCTTGGAACCATAGCTTCAGAAGGCTCCGATATCCCCCAGGTTCATTGGACTCGTGTCAATAGACTTTGTCAGGTCAGAGATTCCGTTCAAGGGCAAATCAGTGTTCCTTCGCCAGAGGCAGGGTAAAAAGGCCAGTCAGGCACAGATCATCAGTTCAACAGTCTTCGGATCAGAAGTCATTATCCATCTCACCTGTGTGCAGTTGGGTTGAGATATCTGCTTTTACTCCAGAGATAGACATACCGGTAGTCCAGATAGATCAGGGCAGTATGGCAGGGATGGAGGAGATGGTGCGCCAACTCCAAGAAAGTATGAAAATCATGCAGCAGGACGCTGTCCGCCAAGCGAATTTGCCAAACAGCAGGCCGAGGTCATGGCCCAGCAAGCAGAGCTAATCACCAGACTCCAGCAGCAAGCCGGAGCATCAGCTTCACACCAAGCTCCTCCCCACCAAGAGTCCAATACCCGGGGAGACCAAATGTCCAGAATATCCAGGAGGATACAGACATCCCAACAGGGCCGGCTCCGCCCCCGATTCTACCTCAACTATCCAAGGCACCCACTCCTATCAATCAACCGGACTCTCCCTTTGAGTTCGAGGTGGACCCCATAGTTGAGCAAGCTTGAAAAATTGTTCAAGAAATCCCAAGGGGCAAAGTCCATCCCAGACATCGATGACAGGTATACCGACGCGGCTGTGACACTGCCAGATCGGTTCAAGATGCCATAAATCGACCGTTTTGATGGATCCGGGGATCCCATGGTACATCTCCGTTTGTTTTCGGACATACTAAGGCCGATGGGCCTTACCAGACTACAGAAGCTTTCATTGTTTGGCCAGACCCTGTCGGGTGTGGCGGCCATCTGGTACGCAAAACTGGAGGACGATGTCAAGAGGAATTGGGATAAGATGGCCGAGGCTTTTGTCGCTCAGTACTCCTATAATACGCAAATCAAGATTACGACCTGTGATCTTGAGACGACTAGGCAGGAGCCTAAGGAGAGTTTTTCTGACTTCGTAACCCGGTGGAGGGCCAAGGCCTCAATGATGACCACTAGGCCCATGACAAAGATCAGATTCGGATGATTGTGCGCAATCTCCAGCCCAAGCTTATGCAGAAAATGATTGTTCTCCCCTTCCCCACCTTTTCAGATTTACACGAGATGGGGGTGCAAATCGAGGACGCTATGAGGCAGGGTCATTGACCAAGAAGGAGCAGCCCAGGAGGGCGTTTTTCCGCAGTTCGAATGCGACCACCAGTGGTGATGCAGCTGCAAGATCTTCTGAAGTGGGCATGGTCACCACCACCACATCAAAAACAGCTACCCCATTCACCGGTGCGTCCGGAAGTAGCTCGCAAAAAACCAAATATCCACCTCGAGTCAAGAGGGTTTTTACCCCACTTTATATGCCTTTGTCAAAGGCTCTAGAGGCCTTACTCCGGAAAGGATATCTGAAACCGTTGGAACAACGGCCTCTACCCGATCCTCTCCCTCCAAAGCATGACCAGACTAAGTACTGTGCCTACCATCAACAAACCGGTCATGACACTGATAGTTGCTTTCGTCTGCGCCATGATGTACAGGATCTGTTTGACAACAGGGTCATCGCCGCACCAGTCTTGCAAAGTCTATCGGCACTTGATCAGTGAACTTACGGGGGATAAGGTGACTATGTGATCGAGGGATGAACCACCTGCGGGCGGCACTCAGTTTACTCCAGATATGGCGTATGGCACGCACTGTTTTGAGCATTTGTGAATGCTGGTTTTTGTGCTTTCTGATTCGGGTATTGAGTCAGTTTTTGTTATGTCGTTTAGAGTCTGTCCCGTTATATAGAGTCAGTCTTTTCATACTGAGTCAGTTGGGTCTGTCTTGTTGTATCGAGTCAGTCCTGTTTTGTTAGAGTCGGGTGATCCCGGGGCGTTACCTCGATATCACTATTTTGTTTTGTGTTTGTCTTTTCGCTTTCTTTTGAGTCTGTTTCTGCCGGGGAGCCAGTTACACCAGTAGATCTAATTGAAACAGCTGTGGTTTTCATGCTTTTGTGCTTGTTTCTGCTTTGAGCCTGTTGTGCCAGCAAACTTGAATGAAACGGCAATGCATTTCACCTGCTCTTTTGTGCCTTGAACTCATTACATCGACCTAAGTTTTTCAAAAACTCTTTTTGAACACTGCGGTGAAAACAAAGAGGAAGGAATTCCTCAGGATTTGCAAAAATTTGATCAATTGAGAGAAAGAGAGGCATGCCAAGCCCTTAACGAATGAGATCATGCTTGTTAGTGTGAGTACTGGGAAGGATCTTGGCTTGATCCAGATTGGTTCCGCACTGTCTTCAGCGCGAGCGATTTGTCGCTTTCTTAAAAGATTTCAAAAAATGTTTTGCGCAGTCCTGCGAAGACCTGTGTGGAATCGCTCTTGAGATTGTGCAGCCTAGGATCGCTCTCAGCCTCGAGACTCGACCCCTCACTTTCAAACCTTGAACTTAGATTCAGAATGTTCAACGGTCAACCACAATGTGAGGCCCGTGTGGCCGGATCAGAAGCAGCCCATGAACTAGGGGCGAGAATATCAGATGTGATCAAAGGAAGCTTGCGAAGCTAGATCAAAAGCAGCCCTCGAACTAGGGGCAAAAAAATGTCAGATGTGCTCGAAGAGTCAAAGATAAAGACTGGCAAGAATGCCAAATCCAGAAGGGAGAAAGAAGAAGACATTGCTGAAGGACAACCGAGTTCCTATCCACAACACTAGGGGCAAATTCAGCCCATTGGATGGACTCTACATCATGCGAACAACAGCCATTCTCCTGGATTCAGATGACTTCAAGATCTCAAAACCATTTGACATGGACAAAGCTACACTTTTACCCTTGAGAGGCTCGCTGGGCCGAAAACCCGGAAGGGCGACCCAGGCAAAAGTTAGAGCAAGAAAAAGAAGAAAAAAGAAAAAAAAAAAAAAAATGAAAAAAGAAAAAAAAAGAAAAAAAGAAAAAAAATGAAGAAAATGAAAAGAAAAGATGAAAAAGAAAAGAAATGAAAAGAATTGAAAAGAAGAAGAACAAAGCTCGCAAGGTTGAAAACCCAGAAAGGGCGGCCTTGGCAAAAGTTAGAGCGCAAAAGGAGAGGTTAATACCCGAGTGTACCTTAACCCGAACTACGTAAGGCTTGATTCCCATCTTTGGGATACGTAGGCAACTTCATTCTGAAGTCCAGCCGTAAAACACTTCAAATTCGATTGTGTCCATGTGATGGTTTTGGTCATCTTTGTCTTCTCTGTATCCGAGAGTTCGGTTGTGATCGTCACTCTGAAGACTGATTCAATGCGCTGCGGTGCCATTCAAACAAGGGGCAACTTTCCGTTGCCATACAATGTGCGCGGTGCTATTCAGACTAGGGGCAACTTTCCGTTGCCATGCAGTGCCTTCAGACAAGGGGCAATTTTCCATTTGTTTTGGATCTGAGGTTGTGCATCTCAAGAGTAAATTCTGCGTCGGTCGAGCAGTGGCCATTTGCAAAAATAGTTTTTGAGAATTTTTAATGAGGTTGACTAATTCTCTCGAAAATTATTCCACTTTTCCAAAACTGGACCATTTCTTGGACCCAAAAAAGGAAAATTTTCAGTGCTCATAATCTAACTCGCATGATTTCAAATCAGAAAATCGAACAAGCGCGTTAATCTAACTCTCATTTTGGTTAAAATTGTTTTAAGCAGAAGCCAAAAACAAAAAATGGTCAAAATAATGAACTAGGGGCACAGTTGAGTCAGGCTTCCTGTCTTTCCCCCGTTGTCAATGCATTTGCCAGAAAGGGCACCATACTTGCCGGAAAGGGCACCCTATTCGCCAAGAAGGGCACAGCGGAAGCTAACAGAAAAGGGCTGAAAGCTCTCATATCCTCCAAGCAACGAGGTATCAAGCCAAGTGCGAAGCACGAACTGGAATGGGGGGATATTCCATTCCCTCATCTGGACAGATCTAATCACGTCCAAACTCCCCAGTAGAGCATCGTCAACCAATGTCAATTGCAGATCTGCTGCACATCCAGCCGCATCACAACCCCTCTGTGGGGGAAGTTCACTGTTGTGAGCAGAAGAAAGAGAATCTAGCAAAATGCTAGGGGCAAGAGCCCGCAACTTCTTGTTTATCCATCAACCACCCAGGGAAGGGATAAAAAATGAGAGATTGAAGAATAGAGAGATGTGCGCTGAGAGAAAAAGTGAGGAAAAGGGCTTTTTTCAGAGAAAATAAAAGAGCCTGAGGGCCGAGTGATGTGAGAATCACAAATGAGAAAGGGTGAGAATAATACCCAGAGAAACAGGCTCCCTGTGAACGTCTGAGTGTCGTGTCTTTTTGTTTTATTTCGATTCTTGTTTTGAGTTGTTTTGAGTGTTACTCGATGTGTTTAGGTTGTTCACCTTTTGTTTTCCGTTGTTGAGTCGTAGTACGCTGTGTTCAGTCGTAGGCTCAATACCCCAGTCAAGAACTCATCTCTCAATTTCAAAAATAAAATCGTTTTGCGCTCCGAGTGCTGTGTTCCACATCTTGTGCAAAACAGGATCTGTTCTTTCATAAAACTGCAGGGTTCAACCCAGGTCACATGAGAACAGTAAAACCAGGACCTATCTGAAGCTATATAGGTTCCAGACTGCAAAGCAAAAGAAAAGAGGGAAAATGTCGGGTATCTGAGTTTGTTTCAACTTCAGTAAGTTCCGAGATTGCATTCCGTGTGTACCTCTTCAGGTCTTGCCAATGCTCCGAAGTATGAGTGTGCCTCTACCTCAAGCTCAAGATCAACTCTGCTTCAAGCCAGAATGGCGATCAGAGGTGCTCTCCTTGAGTATCATTCCCTGCCAGAGGCATCTCGGCTGTGTTCGTAATGAGTTCCTAGGAGACCAACTGCGACGGTGGAAACTAGAGTTCGAATGGTTGTTGCCTAGAACGCAAAGGTTCGGGATTTCCGAGACTAAAGTCTGGTTTAAATACCCAGAGGGGTGTCCTCGGCTTGAAATCTGTATGGAAGCCCCATAGGTTGAGATAGCGTGTATGCACCTCAATTCTGGATACTGAACCAACCTAGTCTGTCACCCCGTTGGAGAATAGGGAAAGTTGTGAATATGATCAGGAAGAAAGGCAGCATCCAAAGTATTCTACGGGAAGAACCCTTGTCAGTATTTCAGAGCCTTTGTACTGTCAGTTGAAGGTAAGTGTTCGAAGCACGAGGGGAGATCCCCGTCAGAGTAGAGCGGTTCATCGCCACTCACCCCATGAGGTGCTTTCTAAAGCGCCGCTATGCTTGTTTATTGCGTTCCTTACATCATGCATTGTATTGCATTGTACCTCTCAAGTTTCTTTCTCATTCATGCACGATATTGTATGTACGGTTCATTCAAAGAAGTTCCGTTTGAGATCATTTATTTAGTGTATCAATCACACTTCATTTATTAGTGTATCAATCACACTTCATTTAGTGTATCAATCACACTTCATTTATTTAGTGTATCAATCACACTCTCTTCACTTAGTGTATCAATCACACTTCTTTCATTTTCTGTATTATCACACATTCTCATTTTCTGTATCTATACATACATCCTCATTTTGTGTATCTATCATGCACATATTCACTTCATTTACTTTAGTGTATCCATCACACTTCATTCTCTTTTGTGTATCCATACACTTGTTCACATAGTCATCTTATCATTTGTTCGCTTAGTGTATCAATCACACTCTGTTCACTTAGTGCATCTATCACACTTTGTGTTCGCTTTTAGTGTATCAATCACACTCTGTTCACTTAGTGCATCTATCACACTTTGTGTTCGCTTTTAGTGTATCAATCACACTCTGTTCACTTAGTGCATCTATCACACTTTGTGTTCGCTTTTAGTGTATCAATCACACTCTGTTCACTTAGTGCATCTATCACACTTTGTGTTCGCTTTTAGTGTATCAATCACACTCTGTTCACTTAGTGCATCTATCACACTTTGTGTTCGCTTTTTGTATCAATCACACTCTGTTCACTAGTGCATCTATCACACTTTGTGTTCGCTTTTAGTGTATCATCACACTTGTTCACTAGTGCATCTATCACACTTTGTGTTCACTTTTAGTGTATCATCACACTCTGTTCACTTAGTGCATCTATCACACTTTGTGTTCGCTTTTAGTGTATCATCACACTCTGTTCACTTAGTGCATCTATCACACTTTGTGTTCACTTTTGTGTATCCATCACACTTGTTCACTAGTGCATCTATCACACTTTGTGTTCACTTTTGTGTCTATCACACTTTGCTTCATTAGTGTATCCATCACACTCGTTCGCTTTGTGTATCTATCACACTATGCTCACTTTGTGTTCTATCACGCGTTCACTTTGTGTATCCATCACACATGCTCACTTTGTGTATCTATCACGTATTTGCTTAGTGTATCCATCACACTCGTTTCGCTTTATATATCTATCACACTTTGCTTCACTTGGTGTATCAATCACACTTTATTCATATAGTGTATCCATCACACTCTCTTCACTTTTGTGTATCTATCGCACATGCTCGCTAAGATTGCATAATCTTCTTACATCATAACTGCATGAAATGTAGTTTGATTTGCCTTCTTGCTTAAAACTGTTGCATTTTTGTGAATATTTGCTTCGTTACACTTTATTTACATGATCCTTACTGCATGAAATGTAGTTTCCTTGCATTCTCGCTTAGAACTGTTGCATCTATTGTGAATATTTGCTTCATTACAGCTTGCTGCTTTGCATGGTCATGAATTCATTCGGCTTTGTGCATATCGTTTTGCATTTTGCCCCCTGCGGGGCATGCCTGCGGGCGCATCTCTTTTTATCTTGCTGTTTGTCTAAGTCTTCGGCCTTATCAAAAATGGGTCGTCTCTGGGCTTTGACATTCACTCCGTCACTTATGACTTTCGAGTTCTGTCAAAGAGGGGCAACTGCAGACACCCATTTTGACCGACCTTAAGACTCAGACGTCACCGATTGAGCGCTCGTGATGATGCATATTGTGCTCGTTCTGAGGTTACGGTCTCGGCTAAGAGCCTTGCCTCCGACTTCGGGACTCTGTTGTGTTTTGCCTCGGTTTGCGAACCAGGTTCTGTTTTCTCTGTTTTCTCTTCCCGAAGGGAGGGAGAGGTCTCATAGACCATCTCTCAGTGGCCGTAGGCTACGTTTTGTGGTCGTAGGCCATTTTTCCCGTTTGGAGGCCAGTTTCCTGTTTTCGGAGCTGTCGGTCGTGTGCCTCGGTTCGGGACCGCTTAACTACCTCCGTTTGCTCCGGTTTTTGGTACACACCTTGTTTCCTCTCCTTAGAGGGACACTGTGGCCCGGGAGACCACCTTTGTGGTTATACGCCACCTCCGGTGCTTAATAGCCTGTTTTCGGGGCCCCAGGCCGTGCGTTTTGGCCCCCGAACCCTCGTTTTGCATCGGTTAGGGTTCATTTTTGGTATGGACCCTATTTTCATTGTTAGGAAGGTGGTAGGATGGTGGGAGACCAGCAATTCTTTTGAAAACTATTTTCTCTCTCCTCCAGCTGATTTTTCTGACAGAAAGCTGGTTTTTTTCACTTTTGAGCCATAAGTTCTGATTTTAAATACCACCATTGTGTTGTGCACACCTGGGAGGCCACCAATATGGGTAGGCCGACCAGTGTTTCTTCTTGACCCTTTTGAACCTTGCTAAAAAGCTGGTTTTCCTCTCTCTTGGGTCACTTTTTCTAGTTTTTCACCTTGCAGCGGTATTCTACTTATCTGGGAGGCCACCTTTCTGGTATGGCCGACCAGAAATTCACCTTGACCCTTTTGAACCCTGGTCGGCCGACCAGGGCATGTGGTCGGCCGACCATTTGAACTAATCGGCCAGCTTCCTCCTTTTTGGTCTTCTCAAGTGCTTCAGCTGTGCTAGCTGTGAAGCATTTGACCCACTATCCGAGATTTTGACCATCTTTTTTATCCTTTTTAGTTGGTTTTGACCCCCTTGCTTAGCTTCTTAGAGAAGCTTGACTCTTTTGTCAAGCTTCTTGAGGAAGCTTGACCCTTTTGGTCTAGCTTCCTCAAGAAGCTTGACCCTTTTGGTTAAGCTTCTTTGAGAAGCTTTGAACCCTCTTAAGGCTTCTCCAAGAAGCCTTGGCTCTTCCTCCTCTATAAAACTAAACTCTCCATCTCCATTTGCAAGGGTTAGAAAAAACCAGCTGAGGATATACATACAACTCTCCATATCTCTCTCATCCAAGCTCAAAAACCTTGTTCTTAGTCATTTACACTACCTCATAGCCTACCACCTCCACCATCCATTCCAGCACTTTGGGACTGATTTATAGGGGTTGAAGGTTCACCAAACTTGGTCCAGAAGTTGCTGCATTGCTGTGCTACAAGGGTAAGTATCCATTTCCCCTTTTCTTGCATTATTTTGCTCTATAGCTTAGCCTATTTACAAGCATTTTTGGGTTTTGTTATAAACTGTAAAGTGTCTTATTTTGATCTCCTCTTGAAGTTTTATTAGGATACTTTTCTGTTTGAGGTCTCCTCATCCTTGTATGCTTCATCTCTCTTTTAGGGCTTATTTTGTATGATATCTTAGCCTTACTTGCAAGAATTTTTGAGATTTTCCATGAACTAAGAAAGGTCTTATTTTAAGCCCCTCTTGATGTTTGATTAAGGGAATTTTTCTTTTTGGGGTCATCTTCCTCTTGGCATGCTTCATTTCCTCATGATTAGGGCTATGCATTAGAGCATTCGCATTGGCCTTGGTTTGGCCTCTTAGCCACTGAAATCCAGTGGATTTTCAGTGGCTTAGATGTGTTTTTGAGAGCTAAAATCAGAGGGGGGTGCCCCCTTCTCTCCTTGTCTTGTTTGTTGGCCCTTTTGGCCTTCCAAAGGTCCCCTTACTTGCATGTTGTGAAGTCACTTTTTAGGCCCAATTTGGTGAGTTTCAAGGTCTGCCTTAGCTCTGTCCGGAGCCTCTTTGACCATATTTTGTGTTCCTCATACATGTGTGGAACAATCCTCCTCAAGGCCTTTCAAGAGGACCTTTCATTGCATGCTTCCTTGACCCATTTTAGGGCCTTTTTGGTGAGTTTTAGGGCTGTCATAATTGATTTCCAGAGTTGGTTTTTCCATGTTAAGTGTTCTTGTTATATGTGTTGAGTAACCCCTTGCATGGCTCTCCAAAGGAGCTCATCATTTTTGCATGCACCGGATGCATTTTAGTGGTTATTTGGGGTTTATTTGACATGCCATGTTACTGTTTTGGGCTGGTTTGGTGACCTCTCTTATGCTTCATATACATGCCATGTAAACCATGCTTACTAGCCTAGGTTGCATGTTGTTTTAGCCCTTCATGTTAGCACTTTTTGGCCATGCATATTTTGGGACTGCCTTGGCTCTGTTTTTGTACTTCATGATCAAATAATGCTTGCTTTGCATGATTATAGTTCAATGCATTTGCCTAGTTTTGAGTTTCGGGGCCTCTGTCATGCATTGGGTGCCATATTTCCATGATTCGGGACCATTGCGCATCATATTTCAGTGCTGGAAATTGCATGTTTGTATGCCATCTTTCATCCCTTGCCATGCTTTGGTAGAGTGGCATTTGATGCCTTAGGTTTGGTCCCTGGTATTCGTGCATGTGTGCACGCATTTCGGTTGTCTCATTTTCATCTAATGGCCACTGATGTGAGTGTGGCTGAGGTCCACTCATGTTGGTGTAAGTCCATCGTGCATTATGTATGCCATTTCGGTCCATAGCGTTGCGTATGCTAAGTTGCATGTTAGAGCATTGTGTATGCCATGTTACATCGAGCATTGTGTATGCCATTTCATAGCATTGCGTATGCTAGGTTGTATGTTAGTCACATTGTGTATGCCATCTCATTTGCATTGTGTTTGTGATAGGAGTTAGCCCAAGCACGGCAAACGAGGGACGTTTCGTACTCCAAGTGACATAACGTATCTCAATTCCCGGTCACCGACACTCCGGATTAACCATGATGGAGTCTAGGTCTTGTTGTGTTTTCATGTGCATTCATTTCACATCGAGTCGTGCAATTTGACTCCTCGGCCATCATGCATCGAGATGCGTGATTGGTGGCACGAGGATCGAAGTGTGCATACATATGTGAAAATACTTTGCCATGCCCCTTTCTTGCTCTCTGTTGCAGCAAATCAGAAATCAGCAGCTTTCTAAAGCCTTGCACAGCATTCCGGGATTAATTGCAAACAGAGGCAAATCGGGGCATCGCGATGGATTTCTGCGCCAAGCATGCTAATTTACTTGCTTTCCTAGATTAATTTGTTAATTAATTAGAGTTTTGTACTTATTTAGACTGTATTATTCATTCGGACTGTATTATTATTCGGACTGTATCATTTATTTGGACCCTCCGAGCGAGGGCACAATTGTAATAAGTGGCGTGCGTGTGATGCATGTCTTCCAACCCCACGTCTTTCTCCCTTTTATTTACCAGCTTATGATGGTTAGATTAGGGCATGTTTTAATTAGCATACTTATGCTTGCATGTTTGCATCCATTCATTCTGTCTTGCATACACCAGGCTCGGCGCATCATGCTAACTGCATCGTATTTCAATTCCGAGTTAAATACGTGTTAGCTGTAGCATCTCATATGACATTCTTAGAATAGCCGAGCCTATCATAGTTGCATTTTTGCATGTGTTGCATTAGGCATTTCTGTATAGTTAGGATCATGCATTGATTTCTAACATAGCTTCTGTTTTGGCTTGGAGTACTCGGTAAGTGTTTATGCTTTAGCATCCTTGCATGTGTGTGAGTGACTGCCATGATAGCATGCTTACCATGAGGCTACGTGCTTACGTGATATAACTGCCTGAATGCCTGTGGGTGAAGGTTGGGTTATCTGAATTGGAATAATGCATTGACTATGAGTTTTAAGCCCACTTAAGAGTGGCAAATCATCTTGTTTTCTAAGCCCACCTGAGGGTGGCAAATCCACATGTTAGCCTACTTGCGAGTAGCAAACTGTTTTCAAAACAAACATGAGATGTTTCGTTCCAATTTAGGCGATCCAGTCTATATTTGTATGCTGTGCGCATCACGTAGTAAATCTAGGCTAATAACCAGAATAAGAGCGCATAATGTTTTCAAAACTCGATATCATGGTTAGTAGAGGCCGATCTTTGATCGGGCGAGCGGGGGTGCTCACGAAGTGACCTTCCCCAATTGTACCCAAGTTCCCGAGCCGAGGCAACTTTGGTGATGACGGACACGTGGCCTTAGGCAACGAGTCAGGGTTTCCTAAATTTCCCCAAAATAAAATATTTAGGTGGCGACTCTGTATTTGGCAAAGCAGTCCATGTTTGGCACTTCTTTCAAAAAAATCTGTTTTCAAAAACGATTTGCCGGATTTGGACTCTTTGATGAATCATCGGTCTTGCATTGCACTTTGCGAGATTAGATACAGGACCGTGACATTGAGTCTTGAACTATAGTGAGCCCAAATGAACAAAACGGGATTTCCCTCCCGGGACGTTCAGGGACGTCTACAACATCCATTTCACTTCCAACCATCTAAACATTAATACCTTCAAATGTCAATAATTCCATAAAAATTAAAGACAATCCAATTTAAAATAATAATTCCATACATAACATAAATGATCATAGGGAAATTTCATCCTCTGTATACAAAAATATATTTACTACTATGCCAAATGACCATTTGGCATGGTACAAAATACCATGGTAATATGTACCATGACAAAAGGTAATCAATAGATCATGGCATAAATTATTTGTTTGAAGGCAAAAGTATTATGTACCCCACCAAAAGTATTCTATACAATTAATACAAATCTACACAAAAAGTAGAGGACGACAAAAATGTAGGAGTTTACAAAAGTGTAAATTGTCATATGTCCACAAAAATGGAATATCCACAACTCTATGCCAAAAGCCATCTACAAAAAAAATAAAAAAATAAAAAAAAATACACCACTTATTTCCATAGCATTTGAGCATAATGTCACACCCCTTGTAACTGTAATAGAACTTTATCCTAACATTCGTAATTTGATATTGTCCAGCTTGAGAACTGCCAAGTCACTACAGTATGAATTAATAGTCATAATCTAAACACAATACAAAGTTGGTTATCAGATGTATATTTTATTTTATTATTACTTTGTTTAGTGGGCCAGGGATGGATTATTTGAAAAATTGGTTCTTCATTACACTCTTTCCTTGAACTTTTGACTGCTAATACTCGAAGCTTTGAATTTCACAAAAGATTTGGCTAAGAGAACCCTGGAAAAAGTATAGAGACAGTGTTTGATTTGGTGGAGATGGAGGATGATGAAAGGCGAGAGCTATTGCAAATGTCAGATTCAAAAGAGTTTCCTTGCAGAGGAAAGCCAAGGTCAAGCTTGATTTTACTGCCCTTGGAGAAGCAGGAAAGAAGACCTATACCCTCTATTTCATGTGTGATTCTTTTATGGGTTGTGACCAAGAATATAGCTTTGCTCTTGATGTCAAAGAAGCAGGCGCTATTGAAGATGACAGTGGAAGAGAATGAGTGACATGCTTAGAAGATTGAACTCCTTTTGTTTTGGTTCCGTTGTAAGTTTCCTAACGTGTTATTCCTGTTATTGCTAGACCCGGAATATGTTGGCAGGTGATGCATCATTTGAGTTGACTCTTGTACTTAAAATGGTTAAGATCGTCTAAAATTTGTTGTTGTCGAAGCCTAATTTGTAGCCTTGCATATTTTCCCATTTATATTAGCTCTTCATTTTGTGATGCTCAACTTAGGGGTAAACAGAAAAGAACTGCAATATGCAACAGTTTGCATTATTGTTTTAGATTTAGTCACTTGTGTTGCTCTTTTTCTATGTCTCTCTTTTGCTTTGTGTTTCAACAACTGTTATAGTTTTCCTGCCATCCGAAATGGGAAAATTGTAGATGACTCAGGTTTCTTTTTTTATTGGTTTCAGGTTTATGCTTTGAAAATTTGATTTAACAAATATCTAAATCCAAATGGTAGGTTTTTGGTAATAGTCATGTGTGATCTTTTGTTGATGATCACGATATGACAAAACTGTTTAGTTTTATGGTGATTGTTTTGTTGTACTTGGAATCCTCTTTATTATGATAATTTGGAAATGGACACATAAAAGTTAAGATGTCAAGATTTCATAGCTTGAATTTACAGGGAAACGAAGATAAAGTAGACATTAGACAATTAAGGCTTTTTTACTCCAACTCCCAACTTATGTGAAACCTAAGTTCAAGACATTTTTTAATTAAATTAAATAAATCTATGTCAAACCTAGCTTGTAGTTTAACATTATAATTCAAAAAACATGAAAGTTGGCAGAAATTTTGTACATATTACCTTAATTTTTTTGTGAATGATATATATAAAGTATCCTACAAAAATTATAATTCAAATTATCAAAATAAGACATGAGTGAGTTGGTAAAAATGAACAATACCTTCCGATCCCAAAGCCAAGCCCTTTGGGTTACCCAAACGGGTTGACCTAAATCAACCCACAACAACAGCATTAGCAACTGGAATGAGAAAACCAAACAAACAAGCAGAGCACGAAGGCAGCAAAATTAAATAAAAAAAATATTAAAAAATTCAAATCCAATGGAAGTTGGCATGGTTTACCTTATCAGCTGAACTAGTAACAACCAAGATACACAAAGCTACAAATTTAACACTAGTAACCTGCAAAAAGAGCAGAGGAAAAAGGAAAGACAAGTGTGCTTAGCCAAAAGATTTTCATAAGTGGATAAAACTCAAACAATAAACAAAAGAAAGGAAAGTACTAGACCTTCTTTGAATGACCATTAAGTGTAGATAGAATCTCTCCTAATGGCTGATCAAAGAGTACAACACTTGTATCAGCCCTATCTGTTGCTATAATATCCTATACACCACCAAAAACCATATCTAACAAAAATAGAGGCCCTGAACAAAAAAACAAGATACAAATGGAAAAAGAGCACAGCTAGACAACACAACAGAATGCAGCGTATCAGCTCAGCAGCAAACCAAACCACAAGAGCACAGTAGATCAGTAGAGCAGCAGATAGATCAGCAAATTAGCAGAGTAACAGATCAACAGATCAGCAGAGCAGCAAGATATTGCATTGCAATAGACAGATAGCAAATGTGGATCTGTACAAATTCAGTATAATAAAGACACCAACAATCCTATTTGAGAACATCTAAAAGGACTACTCCACTAGAGCCAAGTTTAAAGTAATCCAAATCATTTAGTTATGTGAGTAAACATTCTATTTTCCTTCACAGTGCTTACTTGAACAACTCAAGTCTAAATTAAACTCATGTTCCTTAATGCCAATATGTCAAAAACATGGCTTCTATTAATTTATGGTCTTCTTGTTAAATAATAAAATCAGTTTCCTAATATGTGTGTCAATTTCTGACCACACTGCCAATCAAGCACTCAGTTGGAGAACACTAGCAGAATAGATTAAGCCCGAACGACCTGTCACAAAAAGAAGAGATTCCGGCGGTGGTTCGTCCATCCGGGGGCACTTCGACGATCAAGTCAGTTATCTCTCAAAGATAGCAAAAGTGCTTAACTCACTATTTAGAGCATAAAAAGCATACCTTAGACCCATGAGGGTGCCTTTCTTTTATAGCCAACACAAACCTAGTCCCAATAGAAGCCTAGCTTTAATGGACTTAGGATTACTGCTAATCTTGGACTCCCAGTAGGATTGGGATAAACTCTCTAAGAGTTTTATGTTTACCCAAACTGAAGTCCTCTCTCATTCTAGGACTCTTGTCCCTTATCCGCTTATCCCGGATTCCGGTATCTTTGCAGATAACCTCGGCCTAGCTGAGACGATCTCGGCGTCATGACCAGGACACGTGGCACCTCGGCTGGCACTTCGGTGACACCTCGGCCACGTGTTGTCATTCAAAAATTATATCCCCACAACTGCCCCCTAGGTTCTATTACCTCGGCGTCTTGAGGTGATGGAACCTATAGCATTCCTTCCTTTAATCATGACCCCGGTTTAACTTCAGCTTGTAAATTTTTCTTAAAATTTCAACAAGTGTTAAACATGTTCTCGGTTTAACTTCAACTTATAAATTTTTCTTAAAATTTCAACAAGTGTTAAACATGACATCGGTTTAACTTCAACTTGTAAATTTTCTTTAAAATTTCAACAAGTGTTAAACATGACCTCGGTTTAATTTCAACTTGTAAATTTTTAAAATTTCAACAAGTGTTAAACATGTCCTCGGTTTAACTTCAACTTGTAAATTTTTCTTAAAATTTCAACAAGTGTTAAACATGACTTCGGTTTAATTTCAACTTGTAAATTTTTAAAATTTCAACAAGTGTTAAACATGACCTCAGTTTAACGTCAACTTGTAAATTTTTAAAATTTCAACAAGTGTTTAACATGCCATCTGTTTAACTTCAACTTGTAAATTTTTAAAATTTCAACAAGTGTTAAACATGATCTCGGTTTAATTTCAACTTGTAAATTTTTAAAATTTCAACAAGTGTTAAACCAACCTTAGCTTGCAAATTCCAACTCCCAAGCATCATTCTCCAGCCCTCTTTGGTGCATTACTTCCAGTGTCATTGTGAGTCCTTTTGGACCTTCCTCCACTGGTCGTGTCGGAACAGAGTTCATTCCCTTGAACATTCTGATGTTCTTTGGTGCAGTCTTCTTTGGTTCGACGTGTCTTCTGGGATTCTCCCCTCCTTGATTCTCCATGCTCGACCTCCCGTGAAGGCCGGTGAGAATGCCCCTTTGCCTTGTCATGCTGAGGAACTGTAGGAACTGTGTTCTGCCCCTCTTTCTAGGCATCTTTCTTGGCTGCTGGAATCGGTGTATCTTGTAAAGGGAACGGTGACTGCATGACGTTGTTTTGCATCATGAAATTGATGACCGTTTGCAGGTCCACCAATTTGTCCGCCATTCATTTCATCTCGTTGTCCCTCCACAGGCATCTATCTTTCCATACCTGGAGGTCATCCTCGTTATAATATCCGCTCCGGTCCGATTTCTTCTGTACGCCGCCCTCCTGGCCGACGTCCTTTCCTCCGTGATTCTTATCACAAGTCTTTTCGTTGCAGTTGTTTTCTTCGACGTCAAGGTCAATATGTTTCCCACTCTCAGTAGGGGTGTTGTCCCCAACCTTCTCTTTATGTTCGTCGTTGGCCATCTATTCTCCTTCCTTTCCACAGACGGTGCCAAATTGTGTGTGTTAATTTCCGACCACACTGCCAATCAAGCTCAGCTAGAGAACACTGCAGAATATATTAAGCCAAACGACCTGTCACAAAGAAAGAAGAGATTCGCGCGGTTCGTCCACCCGGGGCACTTCGACGATCAAGTCAGTTATCTCTCAAAGATAGCAAAAGTGCTTAACTCACTATTCAGAGCATAAAAAACGTACCTTAGACCCATGAGGGTGCCTCTTTTTTATAACTAACACAAACCTAGTCCCAATAGAAGCCTAGCTTCAATAGACTTAGGATTACTGCTAATCTTGGACTCCCAGTAGGATTGGGATAAACTCTCTAAGAGTCTTATCTTTACCCAAACTGAAGTCTTCTCTCATTCTAGGACTCTTGTCCCTTATTCGCTTATCCCGGATTCTGGTATCTTCGCAGATAACCTCAGCTTAGCCGAGACGATCTTGGCGTCATGACCAAGACACGTGGCACCTTGGCTGGCACTTCGGTGACACCTCGGCCACGTGTTGTCATTCAAAAATTATGTCCCCACACCTAAAATGATTAAATCACACCCCTTGGTAAAAAAAACACCCATTCTGTACGGATCCAATTGTGAGATCATGAAAAATAAAGTCATTGTAAGAAATCAAAAAAAGTTTGGTGAAACAACAAGGTGGATAGTATGTAACTTCTTCTAACCTCTTGAATCAAAATTGAACTTGAATGCTCCAACATTGCTTTATGCCGAAACATGAGAGAAATCTATTGAATTTGTTCATTTGTTACAACTTCATTGTATCCTTTGTACCTTTAATTTGTTTATTAGTTGGCTCATTTTATTTTTTTGGACATTTTAGAGAAATCTATTGAATTGGACATTCAAATATGCACAATAATGATAATAAGGAGAACATAATTTAGAAGTCCTTGAACTAAATACAATACATAATTAATATAAAGAAACTTCCAAACGTGAAAAAGAGAAATCTAAACAAATATACATAAAGTATAGAGGTTCTAACCAATTAATAGATATTTTAATCACTTTGTTTTGATGCAACTTTGTTTTGTAGCTTATGAGATAGAAATAGTAAATAGTTAGAAAAAAATTAGTAATCTAGAACCTGAGGAAGGGGAGACTTTTAGATCCTAATTTTTGATTTTGAACTGTCATTTGAAAAAAAGTTACACCAACATATTATAGTCTAACAATACATTTTAAAAAATATAGAAAAAGCACAACAAACGTAATCCAGATGTAAGATGGATAAACCCAAGACCTCAACAACTGAGACAATAATACCGTCAAACACCAACACCCTTTTGGAAGATTAATTTGTAAATACTAATGTAGTAATTAGAAAAATGGATTAGTTATGTAATGTTGCTGTCAAATATGAATCAACTATAGGTCTCTCTATACGATCAATAAATTCCAGATGTTCATGGAGAGAGTGACATGAAGGGTGATGAGTGAGTGAACTACTTTCTTGTCAATGATTCACAGATTCTATATATTGATGGACATTTGTAGTTTATTTGATATTAATTCTACATCACAACCTACACAAACTAATTAACGCCATTTTTCAGTTAAGTTAAAGGCGTTTTCGGCTCTAACTCCCAACCTACACAAACTAATTACATTCTATCTATTGTCACAAGTCCTATTTTTCATAGGAAGCTGGTTGTGATATCGTACGGTGGTTTGGGGGCTTTTGCATTTTTGCCTTCTTAACGCCATTTTTCAGTTAAGTTAAAGGCGTTTTCGGCTCTAACTCCCAACATACACGTGCTAATTACATTCCGTCTATTGTCACAAGTCCTATTTGTCATGGGGAAGCTGGTTGTGATATCCGTACGGTGGTTCGGGGGCTGTTTTTCATTTTCACCTTCTTAACGTCCTTTTTCGGTTAAGTTAAAGGAGTTTTCGGCTCTAACTCCCAACCTGCACGTGCTAATTACATCCCGTCTGTTGTCATAAGTCCTAATTGCCATAGGGAAGCTGGTTGTGACATCCGTACGGTGGTTCGAGGGCCGATTCGCATTTTCGCCCCTTTAACGCCCTTTTTCAATAAGTTTAAAACGTTTTCGGCTCTAACTCCTAACCTACACGTGCTAATTACATTCTGTCTGTTGTCATAGGTCTTATTTGTTGTGAGGAAGCTGGTTGTGACATCCGTACGGTGGTTCGGGGGCTATTTTTTCATTTTCGCCTCCTTAACGCCCTTGTTTGAATAAATTATAATAAAGAAAGCTACATAGTTTGTCTCTAGGTATCCAATTCCTTTAATTTAACCTGATATCCAAGTACATTACAAAATATTCCTATTTCTTAACAAATTTCATTTATTTTCTAGAATAGAATGGTGTGCACAATATGCCATAAAGCATTTTTATTCATATTTTCTGTATAGTTTTACGATTAACTCGAATTGGTAAGTATGTTTGTAGGTGAATGTCTAATTACACATATTGGCTACATATCTCATACTCATATCCTTAACCAAGTATAATTCTGACAAGGATACTCTATACATTTAGAAAATGATAAATTACACTGACCTCTCCTAAAGTTTACAAAATACAAGCATTTCGGTACATTTAGTAAGTAAATGTACCGAAATTAATACAATAGTGCAAAGATACAAAGAGAAATAAGGTAAAATAAACATTTCAATGTAAAAGAGTTGATAATTCATTTTTTCATAAATATGAATAAATTATTGATGAAAAGGGGTTTAAGTATATAAAATGAGGAAGGGCACGAAAACAACTACTTTTGGGAACTAAGCTAAAGCGAGTTTTGAGAAGGCAAGATGTATGCAATCTTAGTCTCAATTTTGAAGACGTTGGCCACCAAAGTATGGATTGAATTTTTTTAAAAAAATCTTCAATCTTATTAGTGACATGAATGCTCAGGGTGTTTTCCCTCGCTTAACTTTTCTTTCTTTCTTTCTTTTTTTATTATTTATTATTAGTTTTTTTCTGGTGCCCACAACTTTAGGCAAGGAATTTAAGGTCCCCTAGATCTTTTAACCTCTTTCAAACTTTATCTACTGTTGAACTCAATTTCCTTAATTTAACCATTATAATTGCAACTTGTTCTAGCACTGTTAGCATGTATGAGGCCAAAGAGAAACACATCGGTGTACAAACTTAATCAAAATATAATAAAAATAAAAAAGTCCCCATTAGACCGCAACATCCACTCCGTGCTTTAGGCCCTCATATGTTGCTTCTTAATTCATTTTAATACATGATATTCCTACCCTCATCATCTCATGAAAAATTTAACACTAATTGGCTAAACTTTTTCAGTAATGCTTGGTGGCCCAAATTTTCATGGCCCGAATGGCTGGAAACGACACAAATTTGGACCACCAAACATTTTTCAAACTCTTTACATGTGCTTCCTAGTTTTTATAAAGCACAAAAGTCCCCATTAGACCGTAACACCCACTCAATGCTTTAGGCCCTCATATGTTGCTTCTTAATTCATTTTAATACATGATACTCCTACCCTCATCATCTCATGAAAAATTTAACACTAATTGCTAAACTTTTTACGTGTGCTTCCTAGTTTTTATGAAAGCTAGAAAATAATAAACTAGGCTTTTCCTTTTTGGATTTTTAATTTTTGCAATGTGAAACTAAAGAAAACGATGATGGAATTGGTGTTCATGGAAATTTCTTAAGAGAAGTGTCCTATAAGCAATCATGACTTGAAAAAATAGGAGCTTCACAACACACTATTGCATATCATAGAGTCAACAAACCAAATTACAATGAACAAAGCGTGCCTTAGGAATTTACAATTATTAAAGAGGAGATGAAGGAAGCATTATACAATACCTAATGATTAAATGATCATCTTTTTCATTACTTATGATGAATGTTATTGTAAGTTCGGTGAAAAACCTCATATAGCATAACCCCCAAGTGTTAATACAAGTATAAGAGTGATGCAATGTTATATTAGCAAGGTGATGCACGACGTGCGTGAAGTTTATTTATTTTTCTTTTTATCCGATCAAGTTTCACACTTCTCACTTTGCATTTGCAACAAAATAGAATGTTGAATTTAAAATTTAAAATAGTTACAAGCTAAAAACCTATTATATCGCTTGCAGAAGCTAGAACGTAGAGATATTTATGAAAAACAAATGGTGTTCTAGGAAAACTAAATATTGACATGGTTTCAAAAACAAGTAAGGGTGTTCTCTCTTTGGAATTTTATAGATATGGATTATAGATAGGTATATGGTGTCCAAGTTTAGGGCCAATTTATTACTACTTTTCCTTAAAGACATCTTGAGTTGAGAATCTCTAATAAAATTGCAAACAGGGGCCTTCAAAGTTTCTAAAACCATCATAACAGTTCCATTTTCCCTCTTTTTGTCAACAAAACTAGAGAATGAAGACAAACAAAATACATACATACATATATATATATATATATATATATATATATATGACATCTGGCCCAAACAAACTTAATTACAAAGCATATAACTTAATTAAATGTTTCTTCAAGTAGATCCACTTAGCTGAACAAAAAGGACATGAATATAGGTTCGATATAGCTCAAGAGAACAATCAAATGAGAGAGATTGATATGAATAAAGCGAACAAGTCAAACCAATTCGAACCTAATTTCACTCCTAGACATCTATTTGATACTAATTAGCACAACACAACATAAAGAGAGAGCATGTCCTATATTTCACAACATAATGTCACAGATTCATGAATCTGAAACAGGAATTAATGGAAAGCAAATGACACAATTCATAAGTACAGAACCGCAATACAGAGCTTGAAGCTAGGGATCGAATCATAGAAAAGCAAAATGAATACCAAAGTTCTACATTTTGGTTTAAAGTTCGTAATCCATCTTGGTTTCCCACATTCGCTTCAGTTTTCTCACCATCTTGACTGAAAGTGGACAATACATTCTGTACAAGTTCATTACTGTTACTAAATAGTTTAGAATTAGAATACCCCAGTCATGTCCCAAATTCTTGCTCAATCCAGCTTGAATTTGGGATTTCTGTGTAAAAATCAACACAAACCCTATACCAAGTGTGGGAAATCAACACAACATTAACTCAAATTCAACACAAAATTAAACAACAAAAATCATATAAAACCCTAGGGCAAGTGTGGGAAATGGAAAAATAGAGGAAGGGGGAGAGAGAGAGAGAGAGAGAGAGAGAGGGGGAGACCGAGATGCACAGAGAGAGAGAGGGAGACCGAGATGCACAGAGAGAGAGAGAGAGCTCCATCGACATATATAGATAGAGACTGAGAGCGACAGACAGGAGAGAAACCGAGAGCGACAGAGCGAGAGAAACATACTTGTGATTAAGTGGCGCTGGTGCTTTGCAGGTGGCGGTGGCGATGGCGATGTGCGACGGTCTCTCTCGCCGGTGGCCAACGATGGTGGTGAGCGGGGTGAGGCTTGGTAGTGTCGAAAGAGAGCGAAATTTGTTTGAGACAATGTATATCGTGTGTGTATGTGTGTAAGAGACAGACATATCGAGCGCAAAATCATATTGGTTTCCCTCTAAAAAAAAAAATTTCAACTTTTAGCGACTATTTCACATTTTAGTCGGCAAATCAGGTTGTTTTGCGACTAAACTTAGAATTAGTAGCGTAAAATGTTAACTTTTGGCGACTAATTGGTTTTTAGTCGCCTATAACTATATGTTTTGCGACTAAATTTTTTTTAATCGCCAAAAAACAAAGTATGTCAACTAAATTAAAATGGTAGCCAAAATTTGAACCTTTGGCGACTAAAAAAAAATTAGTCGCCAAAAGGACTATTTTTGGCGACTAAAATTGTTTTGGTCGCCAATTTTGGTTGCCAAATGTGTAAATTCTTGCAGTGTATTGAATTAAAAAATAAATTTAAAAAGTAGTATTGGCTAATCCATTAAAGTAATAGTTTTAAAATATTATTAATTTCATAATTTATAGTTTTCAAAAAGAAACATAAATTATTATTTTTATTATTATTATTTTTTTAATATCTTTCCAACATAATCCTATCATACTAATTTTTATTTCCTTTAAAAAAAATTAAAATTTGCTTCTTATTATATTACTATATTTTTCATACCATATATAACTACTTTAAAATTCATGATAAAAATTAAGAACTTTTAAAATATTTTGATTTAATTACGTATATTTAATTTCTTTTGTACATTTTTTTTTCTTTTTTGATTTGTTTGTACACTCATATGTATTAATATTTATGCTTAAATTATAATTTTTAAATACATGTAATGGGTGTGAAAAGAAATTAAGTATGTATGATTATAAGCACCCTTCCTATATTAGTCACATTCATTATAATTCTTTAGTTAATAGATTTTCACACTACTAAAATATATTTTTTTAATTTTTTTTTATAATGGTAACTTTATTTCACAAATAATTAATTATTTTTAAAATATTAAAACATTTTACGTGAAAATTTGTATTAAATAATAATTTAATAAAATTTAAATTAAAAATTATGATTTGTTTTGAGATTTCACTTCTTTGATCAAGTTCTATACTAAAAATAAAATTTATGTACTAGCTTAATCTGATTTTAAATAATTCCTTTAGATGTAAATATAATTTAATATCAGACATATTTTAAGAATAAATATATAATTTCTTAATTGAAGTTTTAAAATATTAATAAATATGCGATATATATATTATATATATATATTAATTTGGTTATAAAAAATTTTACAATATTTTTACCATTTTAAAAAATAAATAAGTTGACAATGTGACAGTTGGATATGGACCAAAACGATTATCTAAAATTTGAATTGATGTATAGCATAAAAAATCAACCAAATCCAGTTTTTTTATACTACTTTTAGTATTTGATTCAGTATTAGCTCAATACTATCATAACTTAACAAATTATTAAATATAAGTTTAAATTTATTATTATTAATTGTTTTCACTAATTAACTAGTCAATTTCTAAATCAAGGCCAAGGTAAAACTAGAACAAGTTCTATATTTTAGGCCGACCTAGTATTATATAAGTTTTTCATACATAAATAAACATAATTATTTGTGTAAGAATTTTTAATATAAATATATAATTTTTTTTACAAAATATATATATATATATACATTTTCTTATTTGTTATAAAAAATAATCATAATATATTTACCGAATTTAAAAAAAAAAATAAGTGGATTACGTGATCATGAATTGGGTATGAATGAAGATAATTATCCAAGAATTTAATGGTTGGCATAAAAATTGATCTTAATCTAACTTCTTAACTACTTTTAATGTTTAATGTCAGTACTATCCCTCAAATTAGTTCATGATATTCAAAACCTAAGAAATTAAAATATAATTTAAACATAAATTTTAAATTCATTATTACCAACTATTTCTATTGATTGATCGATCAAAATTTTAAATCATTTCCAAAGTATGGTTAGAACAATATTCATATTTTAGGTTGGCCTTAGATAATTTTCACACATAAATACACTTAACTATTCATATAATAATTTTAAATATAAATATAAAATTCTGTCAAAGTTTTAATTTTCTTTTAAAAACTATGCATAAACATGTACATATTTATTATTTTATTATAAAAATACTAACATATATTTATTAACCAATTTAATAAACAAATGAGTTAAGCGGCTCTTGTTTAAGTATAGACTAAGACATAATGATTAGGTCACAGCCAAGTTGAAATAAATGTTGAGTCAATTAGATTATGTCACTTTTAGTGTCTAGCACAATTATAAATACTCAAGCCAACTCTTTTATATTTTATTACAAAAAATACGAATATTATTTATTCACCAATTTAATAAATAAAAAAGTGGTTCATGCTTAGGCATAGATTGAGACAATTATCTAATAATTAAGTCATGACTAAGTTGAGATAAATGTTGAATCAATTAAATTATGCCACTGTTACTGTCTAACACAATTATAAATCCTCAATAATTTTAAATATAAATATAAATTTTTATCAAATTTTTAATTTTTTTTAATAACTATTCATAAACATGTACATATTTATTATTATAAAAAAATACTAACATATATTTATTCACCAATTTAATAAATAAATGAGTTAAGTGGTTCATGTTTAGGCATAAATTAAGACAATTCTCTAATGATTATGTCATGGTTAAGTTGACATAAATGTTGAGTCAATTAGATTATATCACTTTTAGTGTTTAACACAACTATAAACCCTCAAGCTAACTATATATTTTATTATAAAAAATACTAACATATATTTTGTTAGGTTTTTGTAATTAGTAATCCCGTTTGACAAAACTCTTTTTAGTTGTAATTTATTCGCTCTTATTATTCAGTGAAGATATGAGTGTTTAGATGCGAATTCAACCTGAATTGTGCCTATGAAGAGGAGTTTGTGATCTTGAGAGCCTTGCATGTTTCCTACTTCGTTGACAATGTATGGGAATCGAGTTGCTCAGTTAGCTTATGGGGGTCTTGGGGGTAGCGTCCCATGGCGGGTGCAGGGCTGTGCTACGGCGGGATTGAGGGGTAATGCCCCTAAAGTAAAAAGCAAAAATGCAATCAAAATTGTTTGACCACTCAAGCAGTCATTTGTGCGCTCGAATGGATAAAAGGATCATCCACTACTTTTGTAGAGCGCCTGAACTTCTGAGCAGAAAGTATTACGCTCGAGTAGTGAAAGTTGTGCTCGAGCGGTTAGCTTATATGTTTTGCACCGCCTTTTACTCACACCGCTTGACTGGTGAAATGTGTACTCCAGCGATCTGCGCGATCCTATTTTCAATAAAGTGCGTTATTCGTTGTTTTTAGGGTTTGAGCTGTCTAGATTTTTAGAGAGAAAGAAAAAACAAAGTGTTTTTATATTAGAGGCTATTTTATATGAGTTTTCTTGGTGTATAGAAGGTGATCGTTTGATCAACGAACTTCAGATTGTCGAACATCAAGGATTGTTATTATTGTTTCATTTACAAAAGAGAGAGTTGTTCTTCGGTGGATTTCAGAAAACTTGGACTGAAATTTTGGTGGATTTCGAAGTGGCTCATTGTCCTAGTTTGATATTAGTGTTGTGGATTCAACGTTGGGCAAGACAATTCTGAGGTGAAGCCAGTGGTGGAAGAGACACATTCGGATAGGTTCAATTCGGGGTATGGATTCGCTAGGTAATTCACGATACACTTATGTAATTCCTTTTTATCTTCTTAGTGAATTGTTTTATGATTTTGGACCGTAGTTTTTTAGCACAATTTTTCCATGTAAATCGTTGTGTCGATTTGTCTTTCATTGTTTGATTGAGATTGTTATTTATTGTTTAAAATTGAAATATAATCACAAATCAATATCTTTGAAATTTTTAGATTTTTCATATTTATTCACTAATTTAATAAATAAATGAGTTAAGTGGTTTATGGTTAGGCATAGACTAAGACAATTCTATAATAATTAGGTTGTGGCCAAATTGAGATAAAATGTTGAACCAATTAGATAATGTCACTTTTAGTGTCTAACACAACTATAAATCTTCAATAATTTTAAATATAAATATAAAATTTTATCAAAGTTTTAATTTTTTTAATAATTATGCATAAACATGTACATATTTATTATTTTATTATAAAAAGCACCAACATATAGTTATTCACCAATTTAATAAACAAATGAGTTAAGTGATTCACGCTTAGGCATAGATTAAGACAATTATCTAATGATTAAGTCATGGCCACGTTGAGATAAATATTGAGTTAATTAGATTATGTCACTTTTAATGTCTAGTACAACCATAAATCTTAGGGGCACTTACCAATTAGTCCTATTAACTAGACTTATTTACCTACAGGTCCTAACTAATAAATTTAACACTATAAAAATAAGAGAGTGATAAATTTATCACTAAAAATTTATTCATAAAAACAAAGAGACTGATAAATTTATCACCATAAATTTATTCATAAAAAAAAAAGACTGATAAATTTATCTTTATCACTTAATAAATTTATCAAATAGGACTTAATGGGTAATAAGTCTCCAAAGTAGGACCTATTGGGTAATAAGTCTCCAAAGTAGGACCTATTGGTAGTTTACCCTAAATCTTAAAGTCAACTCTTATATATTTTATTATAAAAAATACTAACATATATTTATTCACAAATTTAATAAATAAATGAGTTAAGTGATTCATACTTAGGTATAGATTAAGACAATTCTCTAATAATTAGGTCACGGCCAAGTTGAGATAAATGTTGAATCAATTAGATTATATCACTTTTAGTATCTAGCATAATTATAAATCCTCAATAATTTTGAATATAAATATAAAATTTTGTCAAAGTTTTAATTTTTTTAATAACTATGCATAAATATGTACATATTTATTATTTTATTATAAAAAATACTAATATATATTTATTCACTAATTTAATAAATAAATGAGTTACGTGGTTCATGTTTAGGTATGGATTAAGGCAATTCTTTAATGATTAGGTCATGGCCAAATGGAGATAAATTTTGAGTTTATTAGATTATATCACTTTTAGTGTCTAGCACAATTATAAATCTTCAAGCTAACTCTTATTCTTTTGTATTCGTGAATTATGACATAAGAGAAATTATAATTTTATGCCTAAGTAGACATTTTTAAACTTTTACAAAATAGACAATGGGTAGTTAATAAATTGACAAATATAATTTATTATATGATTGGGCCATCTTTGACATAAAATAAACTAAATTTCAAAATTTATAATATAAAATACATTTATATTTCATTGTAAAAATAATTTTTATAATTTTATTGCACTTTTTTAAAACTGCATTCTACCATAGTTTATTTATTTCTTATAAATAAAATTTATGTTATTATTTAATTTGAAAATTAATTTTTAATTATTTACTTAAACCCGTGCATAGCATGGGTATTATGGTTTATAAAATAATTTTAAAAAATTACACCCGTGCTATGAAAATCTGTTATGCAAATGTAAGTGAGAGAAAAGAATAAGAAAAGGACCCAATTTGAGATGCCAAAACTAGAGATTGTGAAAAAATTTAAAAGTTATACTTAGTAGTAAATGCTAATTTTAGGAAAGATAAGAAGATAAGAGTCATCGGTAATTCATATTATTATTATTATTATTATTATTATTATTATTATATGCATTCTAAAAAAAATCTAATTAGTAACTAATAATAATAATAATATAATAATATTAATGCAAATACATGGTTCATTTACTAACATGAAAGAAAAAGTTCATAATATTGCTTTAATATATCGTGTTCATTATAAGTGCATGCAAACTAATCTAAATGTTCATGCTTTGCATAAAAGTCCTCGAGATAAAACCCTCCTAATTCAAAGTAGTGATACTCATGAATCACATATTAATGTCCCACAAATGATTGAATGGAAAAATATTGATTTACCCGATCAATGGATTACTGTTAATGAAAATTACAAACATAATCCACAACAATCTTCAGAAACAAGACATCCAAGATATTCAACAATACACTGATGGTTCTGTTAGCATTAAATTCAATCGTAGTCAATCCTCTAGACATAGTACATCTAGTGTCCCTACTGAAATTGAAACTGAAGACGAAATATTTAATACTCCTTTATTTAGAAAAAATAGTCGATTACATCTTGGACCAACCACTGGTCCTTCAACTCAACATAAATTGAAAGGCATTGATAATTCTACAACTTCCCAAATTAGTAAACCTGTTTATTCTGCACACACACACATTTCCCTGAACAAGAAGTTGCTTCTACTAATTCTCCAACTCAAACTGATTTTGAAGAATTTACACCACCTGTCAACCCTCAATTAATGGCAATTAAAAAAGACTTTACTCCTAATCTTGATAAATTACTTATTGAGTTTAAATCAACACCCAATAGAGTTCAACGACATGCTTACTATGCTAAATATAATTCTGCTCAAATGTCTCAAATTTCTCGACAATGGTATGATTTTATATGACATATGGTTTTGAATTACCTTTATTAGAGTATGACAAATATTACAAACAGCTTAATACAATCACAAAATATAAATGGAAAACTTCTGCCACTGCTACTTCTGTTAGTTCTAGTCATCCTCCTTTAGAAAAATACTTCTTCATCAACAAGGTTCTGAAATCCCTGCGTCACCTTTCAAATTACCTGGTAATGATAATGAAATTAAAAAAAGTCATTGAACAAAATAATTATACTAATCAATGTTTAAGCACAATTGGTAAACAATTAGACAAAATAGAAACTAATTTAGAAACTGTCCAAACTTCATCCTCTAAACAACCTTTAGATTCACCTTTACTTAACCTACCCACTAATCGTTCTAAAAGAACTAGTTTCGTTACTAATGATCATTCTACTGTCCAAGCTATTGAAAAATTATTCACTAAATTATCTACAACTGATAATGCTTCACCTTCTAAAGATAATGCTTCACCTTCTAAAGACA
Organism: Camellia japonica; assembly: GCA_030407325.1. Classification (NCBI taxonomy): domain Eukaryota; kingdom Viridiplantae; phylum Streptophyta; class Magnoliopsida; order Ericales; family Theaceae; genus Camellia; species Camellia japonica. The sequence goes on from JAPPVO010000003.1 coordinate 47,346,674, forward strand.
AAGGTCTTACTGTTCTAAATCAACAATTTGATATGGATCCAACTTCTACTCAATCTGACACTGATAATGACATAAATGAATTAGCTCAACAATTCCAATCTACTCATCTTACAAAAATTCATTATCCCAAAGTTAATCCCCAAACTACTAAAAATTGGTATACAAAACCTACACCTCCTGATCTTCAATTCGAAGAAACTAATCTCAATAATCAATTTTCTGTCTCTGCTAAACGATTATACAAATGGAATATAGATGGTCTTAGTGAAGATCAAATTCTCCAAAAATTAAATCATTTATCTATGGTTTCTAATAGTTATCTCTCCAATTATCCCCAATATTCTCAATCTGAAATTGTTACTCTAATTACTTATGGGTTCACTGGTATGCTCAAATCTTGGTGGGAAAAATATTTAACTGAAACCCAACGCGAATCTATAATATATGCTAATCAAACCGATGATAATGGTTTACCTATTTTTGATGAAAATATTGGATGTTGCCACCCTGATGGTATTAATGCCTTAATCTATACTATTGTTAGACATTTCATAGGTACACCCACTAATATTTATTCTCGCATACATGATCAACTTAGTACCTTACTTGTCCAACCTTAAGTGATTTTCGCTGGTATAAAGATGTATTTACCTCTCGAGTAATGTTAAGAGAAGACTGTACTAATCATTTTGGAAAGAAAAATTTATTAATGGATTACCTAGTCTATTTGCTCATAAAATTCGCGATGTTCTTAGTCAACCTACTGGTGTTATAGAATATGATAATTTAACATATGGTGATATAATTAGTACTATTAAAAAGAAGGATTAAAGATGTGTATTGATCTTAAACTTAGTCAAAAAGCTACTAAGATAAACATAAAGCTAAATATGAATTAGGAAATTTCTGTGAACAATATGGATTACCTCCTGTTGCACCCTCTCGTAGGAAATCACATAAATACTCCAAACATAAAAATAAATCCAAATATTATAATAAATACAAAAAGCCTTATTCACCTTCCAAATCCAATAATAAATTTTATACCAAACCCAAGAAGAAACATCATAAATCTAAATCACATCCAAAATCTAATAAAGATATTACCTGCTATAATTGTGGTCAAAAATGTCATTATGCTAATAAATGTAAAGAAAAACAAAAACTAAAAGATAGAGTTAACCAACTCCAAATTAATGAAGAATCCAAAATTCAGTTATTTGAAATCTTTCAATTAAATCAATCTGATAATGATTCCTCTTCTGTTTCCTCCATCTACATCTAATTCCCCTTCTAATAGTGATAATTCTGATTCTGATAATCAAATTACCTTAGGATGTAATGATGTTTGTTGTAAACCAGTTAAACAAATTTCTTGTTCTTACCAAACATACTCAAGAAGAATCTGCTTAATTGACTTAATTAGTAAATTAGATGATCCTAATTTAAAACAAACAATATATTGATAAATTAAAAGCTTTACTACTTCAATCGGATACTTAACTAAACCTAAGTTTAATAAAACCCATTATTAGTTTATCTAAGACCTTAGAAAAATTTAAAAATAAAACTAAGAAGTTACCCTCAGATTTACAATCTGAAATCAATCAAATTAAACAACAACTATCCGAGACCTCCAATCTAAAGATAACAAATTAGAAAATGAAATCATTAATCTCAAACTTAATCAAAATTTAAATAATTTCCAACCTAATCCAAATCACCTCATGAATCTGAACATAATTCTGATCCTGATTCTGATCATACTAATCCAGCTAAACTCATATTTGATAATCGATCTCAATCTACTAACCTTGAAGATAACGATTAAATTTACACAATAAAAAATCTATATGCAAATGGTACTCAAGAATTAAAATCATAGTTGAAGATTTTGAATTAGAATTAGTTGCCTTAATTGATCTGGTGCTGATTTAAATTGCATTCAAGAAGGATTGCTTCCCACTAAATATGAAAAATGTCAAGAGAAATTAACCTCTGCTAATGGTAGTAAAATGCATATTAAAATACAAGTTCCTAAAAGTGCATGGTTTGTCAAAATAATGTTATTTTAAAACCACATTTGTTTTAGTTAAAAGTATGACTGATAGAATTATTTTAGGCACACCATTCATATCTTTGTTATATCCTTTTACCACTTCTAGTGAAGGAATAACTACTCATGTTTTAGGACAACCTGTCACATTTAAATTCTTATTTCCACCTGAAATGTTAGAATTAAATCAATTACAAGATTGTTCTATTTCTCATACTATTAATAGATTAACCCGACACATTAATTTTCTTAAAGAAGAAATTAATTATAAAAGAATTGATCAACAGTTAACTGACCCAGTTCTAATTTCTCAAATTAGTGATTTTAAATTAAAACTTGAATCAACTGTTTGTTCATCTTTACCTACTGCATTTTGGCATAGGAAAAAGCATGTAGTTACTTTACCATATATTAAGAATTTTAATGAACGACAAATACCTACTAAATCTCGACCTATTCAAATGAATCATGAATTATTAGAAATGTGTAAAAAAGAAATTAATGAATTATTAAAAAATAGAATTATCAGTCCTAGTAAATCCCCATGGTCTTGTCCTGCTTTTTATGTCAATAAAAATGCTGAATTAGAACGAGGTGTTCCTCGCTTAGTTATTAATTACAAACCATTAAATGCTGTTCTAGAATGGATTAGATATCCTATTCCCAATAAAAAAGATTTAATTAAACGACTTAGTCAAGCTCTTATTTTTAGTAAATTTGATTTAAAAAGTGGTTTCTGGCAAATTCAAATTCATCCTAAAGATAGATACAAAACTGCTTTTAATACACCTTTTGGTCAATATGAATGGAATGTCATGCCATTTGGTTTAAAAAATGCTCCTAGTGAATTTCAAAACATAATGAATGACATATTTAACCCATTTAGCCATTTTTCAATTGTTTACATTGATGATAATTTTTTTTCAAAATCAATTAGTGAACATTGGAAACACTTAACTGCATTCTTTTATACAATTAAAAGTCATGGTTTAGTCATCTCTGCTCCTAAAATTAAATTGTTTCAAACTAAAGTTAGGTTTTTAGGTTACGACATTCACCATAATACTATTCTTCCAATTAGTCGCTCTATTGAGTTTGCTTCCAAGTTTCCTGATGAAATTCTTGATAAAACTCAATTACAAAGGTTCTTAGGTTCTCTCAATTACATTGCTGAATTCTATAAAGATCTTCGGAAAATCTGTCAACCTCTGTTTGATAGGTTAAAGGATAATCCTCCTCCTTGGTCTCCTACTCATACTGCTGTAGTTCAACAAGTCAAACAATATGTTAAGTCTCTTCCTTGTCTTGGTATTCCTACTGAGAACTCATTCAAAATTATTCAAACTGATGCTTCTGATATTGGTTATGGTGGCATTCTACTTCAGAAAGTCACTCCTCAATCACCTGAACAAATTGTTCGTTATCATTCTGGTGTCTGGAATAAAGCACAATTAAATTATAGTACTATTAAAAAAGAGATTTTGTCTACTGTTTTATGTATTCAAAAATTTCAAGATGATATTTTAAACCAAAAATTTTTACTTCGTGTTGATTGCAAATCTGCTAAATATGTTTTGGAAAAGGATGTTCAAAATCTTGCTAGTAAACAGATTTTTGCCCGTTGGCAATCTATTTTAAGTATTTTTGATTTTGATATTACCTATATACCTGGTTGTCAAAATTCCCTGCCTGATTTTCTCACCCGGGAATTTTTACAGGGGGTAAGGGATGAGTGCTACTCCACATATTCCATATTTAAAAACCCAAATTACCCATTACCAAACCCTGATCCACCAAGTTAACCACCGTATTAACCGTCTCAAATCAGCTCGACCAACTACTAAAAGAGCCCAATACATCAATTACCATCAGATTAAAGCCCGTCGTACTCTGCGACATGATTATTACAATCATTTACATTATTACCAGAATTATTTAGATCTTCTCTCTGGTTGTTAATCTCTGCTACTAATCATTGTTTCTTGCTTCAACAGATGTCTCGCCCAAGGCCTCCTTCTAAGGCTTTGGTTCCTTCTAGTCAACCTTTTGTTCCTCCTCCTTTGGAGTTAGTAGGACAATACCCTCAACCCATTCAAATGATCAACCGTTACCAAATCCTTGGTAATATCCCCAGGCCTAATTACTCCACTGCTTTGGCTACTGATCCTTTTGCTTCAAGCCAATCAGTCTCAGTTACTCCATTCCCTGCTAACCCAGTCAGGTCATCTCGATCTGATTATACCAAATCACACACTACTAATCTGTTCTATATAGAACCCAGTCACCCTAAAGGCCAAGTAATCCATGAAATTGCTAAATCCCATTTTGGCTCTGGATGCCATTTCATCCTCTCACATCCAGAGAAAACACTCACCTATTACAAAGATATTTTGATCCATCATCAATCAGTCTTGATCAAACCTATTTATGATCGAACCTATGCTAGCAAGGTTCTGTATCATTCCATTTACATTCACAGTATTGTTTCCCAAGCTGAATGGGGTCCTCCTTATCAGCTTCGAGATTTACCTGGTCACTCTATTCAGTACAATTACCATGATTATGTTGATGCTTGGTTCAAGATCTTCTTGTACCAAAATGAAACTTTTAGTCACTCTTGGTTCATCTCCTTTGATCAGAAATTCAAATCTGAATTACCTACCTGGTTTCTGAGATGGTGGACTCATTATGGTGCCATTTCAGACATCCTTCCTGGTGATCTCATTGAACTAGTTAACTATTTCTCCTCGTTTACCCATTCACCACTCATCAAAGACAATTTCCATCTTTGTTAATTTTTATATCCAAATATAAACTCCCATGGATATTTAAATGGCATTATGGAATTGATGGCAACATAATCACCCGTCAACATTCAGTCAAATGGTGGCTAAGTACAATGTGCCCCGAATTTTTGAAATTGTTCAAGAAGAGTTCCCCATTGATCAATGTGCTCCAACTCCTTCTATGATCAAGGCCCAGCAAAATCCAACTGCTGCAATCAGCCAAGGAAGTCAGCCCAGTCTTCCTCCAATCAATCTTGGAAGCCCCTCTTCTAGTGGTTCCAAGCCCAAATCATCCAAATCAAAATCCAAGGCTAAATCCAAAGTTCCTGCAGTTCCGGCCCAGCCCAAGGAACATTCACGGCCCAAATCAAAGTCCAAAGCTAAGGAGTCCAAAGCTAAGGCTAAGCCCATTTCACCTCCTGCTCAGCCCAAAGCTAAATCAAAGGTCAAGCCCAAGTTATCCAGAGATGAATTGCTCCAGTTAGCCCGCCAATTAACAGATCAAGCTGGAGAAGCTCAATCAACCGGTTCAGAAAATTCAGAAGACAGTTCAGACCAGTCACAATCTTCTGAAGGATCAACTACTCAACCCATCTCATATGGCAGATCCGAGTTCCAAGATGCTCAGGACCCATATGCCTGATCAACATAGGATTCCCTATAAATACAAAATAGCTTCAATCAATACTCTTTTGAGAAAAGCTGCTATTTTGTATCTATATTGATTCCTATATTCACGTGTTCCACCAAAAGTGATGAATAGTAAAAGTTACTGTTCACTTTTACTATTCACCGTCACTATTCACTCAATCAACTTTTGTTAAAGCTGCATATTCGTGCAATCACTCCACCGAAAGCAACCGACAGCTCTGCTCAGTCTTCAATGCTGCCAGCTGCCTTCATCAATCAACCAAGTCACATGCTGCATAGTTAGTTTTATTTTCCTATATATTGTAATCAATTGGAATCACTCGGCACTCTTGAATTTTCAGAAAAAACATAGCATTGTTCTAAGAAAACCAGAGAGCTCTGAGTGAGAGTTACCTTCTCCCGTTTTGTAACCCAATTAAGATCCTTGCAGTTGCTACAATTGTAATTGTAAGTTATTTTCTGTATTTATGTATTTATTTAAGTTTTATGTTCAAATGAATTTGGTTTAAGTGCTTTCCAATTCTGTTTATTTGAATCATCTTTGATTTTGTAATCCATGATTCTCATCTTTATTATTATTTATTATTGAGTTTCACATAATTTACGATATCATCTATTATATGGCAAAATTAAAATTATGAAACCTTAGAAAATAATAATGTATTTATATTTTTATCATAGGTGCAGTTTTTGTTCTTAAAAATAAAAATAAAAAAGTACAATATTGTAATTTATCATAATTTATGTTTAATTTTTTACTAATTATATTATGATTAATGTTATTGTTATTTAGAACTTAAAACATAGCATTAATGGTAGGGGGGAAAAAAAAAAAACTATAAGCAAAATTGTAATAAAAATAGTTAAAATTTAATTTATTTTATTTTTTTACTATTTAATTTTAAAATTAATTTTTAATTATTTATTTAAAACTGTGCATAGTACGGATATTACGTTAATTCTAATATATATTAATATTATATATATACTTAAAATATAAATCTACATATATGAAATTTAATAGAACATTAAAAAAATTTATAAACTTATTAGATTATAAGTCTTCGCTTGACATTAGCTTTTTAATTGATTTTTTTTATGTTTGGACTTTTTTAGCCTGATTTTTTTAGTATCGTTTGGTTTATTTTTTTGATTTTTTTAACTTTATGAGAAAAAAAGTATAATGATTATGGTTTAGATATGATATTTTATCTTATTGATTTATGTAATCAATTTTATTTTTTTATACTTTTTTAGCCAAAATTCAAATGTCAAATGAAGCTTAGTCTACTAAATGAAATTTCCAAATAAATCTCCCGTAAAAATTTGGTAAAAGTCTGGGGTCCTAGCATTTTTCGGGTGAGATTAGGTTTAAACAATATACACGTTGAAGCATAGTGGTACAGAGATTGGGATAGATTGGAAAATTATTTAATATTTTTAAAAATATTACGGTTGATATTATTAATTAATCGTTATTTATTATATTTCTTTATATTTTTCAATCATCATTAATACTACCGGTCTAATTTTTTCATCAATTACAAAATAATGAGGTACATATGTTTATATATTATTGAATAATTATCCGAATGTACAACGGAGACCGTTGATCCGCAGCCGTCAAATCCCTATTGGCTACGTGAAAAGTGGGTCCCCAATTGCTTGTGTCGTCATCATTGTGTGCACATTGGTTTAAAAAAAAAATAATAATAAGATAAAAAATAAGAAGTCAAAAATTACTTTAAAAAAAATCTAACAAATTTCATTTCATTAGTAAAATTAAACATCATATAAGCAATTAACTTTTTTTCTTATAACTATTTCAACAGTATTACATACATACAAAATTTTTTCTCACAAACTTCTCAAATGACGTGACAATGTTAATTGAAAGGATTTGAAGAAGAGATGCGTGTAGGAGTATGTGTCATTTATTTATTGATTTATTGTCACATTATTAGAGAGGATTTGTAGAGAAGAAATTGAATTTATTCAATTAAAAAATTATTCCCAAACACATTACTTTGTTTGGATTTGAATTTTAAATTCATATTGTTTTTGTTTTTCGTAAACCTTTTTAACATTTTAATCAAATTATTTTACTTTTTAAATCTACTTAATTTAGATTGTGAAAGCTTTTTAAAAAAAAAAAATTCAATAAATATGATTTTTTTTATTTATATTTTTTGTATTTAGTAATTTTTTTTATAAACGTTTTCGCAAATTTTATACTTAAGTGTATGTACGTAGATTAAGTGAATGTAAAAAATAATTTTTTAAAAGTTTTACAACATTCACTAAAAAAAATATGGATTAAAAATTTTTAAAAAATTACTTTTAAAAACTTCAAACAAAATAGAGTGATTAATTTTTTTCATAAAAAATTTAAAAAGCCAAAAAATCTATATAAAAAAAAAGTAAGTTACCAACGGGCACTGAAAATTGAAAACCAATTCTCAAACAAATACATCATATATAATTTGATTTTTCGAAAAGAATACCTGTTATTTTTATGCTAGATTCTATGAAATAACTGAACAATTTCAGTATCAAAATATATATTACTCCAAAAACTACTCAATAACTCCTATTCATTTGATAAACTAGTGGTTTGCTCTGTACCTGTCATTAATTTACGTCATTGACAACATTTACATGATGATAAATTTGATTTTTTTTTTTTTTTTTGAAATAAAACTCCTCTTAATAGACCTTTGGGAGAAAGGATTTTATTTTTTTGTTAAGTTTTAGACAATAAATTCCTTTATTCTTTGAATCCTTTTAACCAGACATAATTATAAAAAAAAATTACAAAGAAATTTTTTTTCGCCTTGTCTGGTTTATTTTTCAGAAAAAAATTTAGAAAAAATTTTTTACAAACAAATTTTCAAGAGTAATCAAACCAAATAAATTTTTTCAAAAAAAATTTCAAAATTTTGTTTGGTTACCTACTTTCCAAAATCACACTCTCACTCATACACGTCAAATCAATCACTTTTTTTAAAACTTTCTCTCCCAAAATAATTTTTCAAAATCATTTCTAAAAAAAGACAAACTAAATAAATTTTTATACTTTTTATCTCAAAAACTACTCTACTTTTAAAAAAAAAAAATTTCTCGTTAACGTCTTCAATGAGAAGACTGCTCAAAAATGACTTTGACTCGACTTCTTCATAGTTACCAATCAACACGACATTTTTATTTTTATTTTTATTGTTAGTGGTTTCAATAAGTGACACGTGTTGTCCTGGTGCTTCTAATTGACCGCCCGTGTTCTCCACGTGCTTCTTCCTCTTGTATCCGTTCTCAACTAATAACACATTGCCCAACTGTAGAACCACTTACTTATCCCGTTTTTAAACTATTAAGAGTTATATAACAAATTTAAATTAAGAGTTATATAACAGTAAAAACAAAAAAAATAGTAGAGTAATGACATGATATTATTATATGAAGATATGATCGTATGATCTTCCTGATTCGTAGAATAATTTGTGATAGAATCACTCTTTCACTCTTGATGAACACTCATTATTTAGCTCTTGTTTAAGCACTTGATTATTTTAATTGACTTTTTTATTATTTTTGTGATGTTTTTTATAATTAAACAGATGGTTGTGAGAATTTTTTTTGTTCTTGATTAATGTGTAGAATTAAATGTAATATTTTGTCTTATTAACTATTTTAGTTAAAATCCATCATTCCAAACACCACCTTACTATAAGGCCATGTTTGCTTAGCTCCATAAGATGGAAGGGATTAACAGTACGGTAAGATTGAGTGAGGAGATTATTAGTGTTGTGATATTAGGTTAGAGATGTAGGATAAATAGTGTTAATTTATACATCACCGGATTAGTAATACTATAGATAGTATTAATATATAAAATTAATATTTTTTAAGTTTTAGTATTTTCTTAATATTATAATTATTATTTTTATTCTAAAAAATATAATTTTTACTTAAAAATCATTTAAGATTTCACTAATTCTCTCACTCAATTTCTAGTCCCAACCCTGCCATGACTTTGTTAGTCTTACAACATGGGGAGATTTTTAGCCCCAAGAGATAGTTAATCCCCTCATTTATGTTCCCAACAAACACTATTTAGATAGGTCTCATGGACTATTAATCCAATTCTCTTTCTTAAAAATCCAAACAAATATGGCCTAAGAAATTAGCCAGCGGCTAAGGAGGATTGAAAAATATTTTAATAATATGTACATAGAAGAATTTAGTGGTGGGTGAATGAAAATAGGGATAGTGTAATGTTGGTATGGTTTGGCAAACTATGTCCGCATTCATAAATATTACTCTTTTTTTTGTTAAAAAAAACGATATGCAAGTTTATTTTTTAAGAGAAATTTTTGTATGCTGATAAGGGCTTACGTGACACTATCTTTCATTAATCACAAATGTGTATGATCCCTATCATTTCTTAAATACCTAATGATAATACAGATCGTTCTCATGGATGGGTCGGACTGATCCAAGTTCTTCGAGCTCCGGTCCAAAATGGTCGAGCCCACCAGTGACCTGCAAACAAGTTCAACGGGAACGGGAGTAGTCCCCAGTGAACCCTCCGGCGAGCAAATTAGTAGAGGAAGTAGAGAAATGTAGAGAGAGAGATAAGAATAGAAAGCTTAACCTTCTTCTTGTCTTCGATACTTGTTTATATCTTTTGGTAATCATTTCACTGTCCCTTCCGATGTGCCCACATCGCCGAAAGCCTGTGCTGTAGCTTACCTTGTTCAGGTAAGGGGGCGCTGTTCCGACGGGGAGGTGTTGTCGTAATAAATGCTGTGATGGGCTGCATAATGGTGATGTGTTGTGGCAATAACTTTACAGATCTTTGTCTGCTGATGTGGCATGTCCTACCTGCCATATGTTCGAATGTCATTGGCCCTTCACGCCCAGTTGGCCTCCAGCTGTCCTGGACTTTAAACCGGGTTATGCAATGAGCTCCAAATGGTGGGCTTGGGGTTTGTTCATGTGGGCTGTAGCCTTTGTGGCCTATCCATGTCAGTAGCCCCCCATTCCCGAGTGCAGCTTCAGTCCAACGAAGGGAATATTTATGCGGAAGGTGAATCCGACGGGATGGGCGGCCGAGTTAGTGACCGAAGGATGTCCGACCGTGAAAGTGAGACCGAGGGGGAGGCCAACCATGGAGGGGACGCGGCACCACGCAACGATAAGGAAGACGCGAGGAAGGCTGACCGCGTGAAGGCCGAGCGGAAAGGAAATCGCAAGGGGGGGCTGACCGCGTGAAGGCGAGCAGAAAGGAAAACCGTGAGGGGGGCTGACCGCGTGAAGGCGAGCGGACGAGCCGACTATGAGGGCGGACCATGTGAGGGCTAAGCAGAGCGACCGACCGTGAGGAGGACTGACCGCGTGAAGGCCGAGCAGACAAACCGAGTGAGGAGGACTGACCACGTGAAGGCCGACCGGACGAGCCGGCCGCGTGAAGGCCGACCGTGTGAGCCGACCGTGAGGAGGGCTGACCATGTGAGGGGCGAGCGGACGACCGAGTGAGGGAGGACTGACCGCGCGTGAAGGCGAGCGAGCGACCGTGAGGAGGACTGACCGGTGAAGGCGAGCGACGAGTCGTCCGCGTGAGGCCGACCGTGTGAGCCAACCGTGAGGAGGGCTGACCATGTGAAGGCCGTGCGGAAGGGCGCGGGGCTCAAGAGGTGGCGTGTGAAATGATGATTTGAAGTGGAAAAGACAGGGTAAGGGGAGGAGACAGTGCATCGTGGTCGTACACGTGGCAGTATGTGGGGCGGGAAGGTTAAGCGTTGGAGCAGAAATGAAACGATAGGTCATTATGGGTGTTGAAAATGCAGTTTTGGCGGTTGATTTGAAAAGTTTTCAAACTGGTGAAAATTAATTGGGATCCGTGGAATACGGGCAAACCGTGGGCTTTTGGTGTCATTCGATTCACCTACTTCTTTACAAAAACTCAAAATATCCCAAGTGTTAATTCCTTCGTTGCTCACGATACACCTTTGCAACACTTTCTCAATTTCCTTGCTCGTGCGTCAGAAGCAATTCGCAAACATACCCTAGAAATGGCACAAGAAGGAGCTGTGAATGTGAGGGTGGACCCACTTGGAGACGATGATGTAGAGGAGCTAGCAGCGCAGTATAGGTCAGAAAGGGTGGGGGAGTCGGTGGTACGATCCCATGGTTCCACCATGATAGCAGCGCCAAAGCCAATCAGCCAGGTGGAACCAGATCACTGGCACACGAAGGCTGACAAATCCACGATTACTGCGGCGGAGTTGGAGGCTATCCGCAAAAAGTACCAGATCCCTGCGGAAGTGGAGTTGTTGCTGCCGATATCAACGGAGAGGCCGTCTGACGCCAGGCTAGGAGAGTTTTCCCTCTATGAGGAAGCTCTGAAGGGTGGACTGAGGTTGCCACTGCCGAAAATAGTGGTGGATGTGCTCAACCGTCTGGAGGTAGCACCAGGGCAACTAATGCCCAATGCATGGAAGATCTTGCTGGCTTGCGCAAGTGCATGGCCGAAGGCAAATGGAGGGCAGGCCATGACAGTGGATGAGTTCTTTGGCTACTACAAGGCCTCAGGGTAGCAGGAGACTTGGGTCACCCTGCAGGCAGCGGCAGAGAAGGGTTTGATGGCGGGGTTGCCAACGTCGATCAAAGGTTGGAGACCACGGTGGTTCTATGTGTCCACCTTTGGAGGGGCTGGGGTGCGTACGATGTGGAAGGTGCCCACCAGATCTGTGGAGCTAAAGTTAGGGGCAGAAGCAGAGGAGAGAATAAAGAAAGTGAAGGCCTGGAGGGAGAATGAGGGAGCCAAGTGGGACGAACTCGTGCAGTCGTCGGCATTGTTTGAGGCAGGGTTGGGTCCAAAGCCAAGTAGTGGGGACCTCGACCGAGCGGAGTTGGAGGCGAGGAGAAGGGCTCAGGAGGCGGAAGATCAGGCCATCCTTGCTAAGGCCCAAAAATTCAAAGAGTCCCAGGCCGACCGACCACCAAAACTGGTTGCAATGGAGAGGATTCGTCCTCGCCCCAAACCCTTGGGAGAGAAAAACTTAGGCGAATTTGTGCCGCGGCCGCCCCCAACAGACCCTTTGAAGGAGAGGTCTCTGAAGGAGATGGAGGCGTTGGGCGTGGGGAAGAAGAAGAAGAGGTTGAGGCGGAGTGAGGAAAAGCCTGCCCAGAAGAGGAGGAGGGAGACAAGTGTGAAGAAAACCAGTGCTGCCAAGGGGGCTAAGGGGGGAGAAGTGGAGGGGACCCCAGGAAGGATAGGTGGCCCAGAAGTGGTGGATGTTGCTTCAGAGGTGAGGGAAGTGGTGCCAGTGGTGGCGGCGATCGCCGTAGGGGTCGCGAGGGCCGCCCCTGAAGGGCAAAGAAGGGAAGAGCAGCCCTAGAGGGGACCTGTACCCCAAGGAGGGGGGGTCAGTCTGACCACAGTGATCTACCACGCTCGCGCGGTGGCTGGGCGACTGGAGGGAGAGGAAGGCCCAGCTAGGGCAGGGGCAGACCGCCTGGTGGGGATCGTAGAAGAGGCCGCCCTGCGCTCGGCCTCAAGATTCAACGAAGCTGAGCTGCTGAGGGGGTTATGCTCTGCCCAAATGGAGGTAACCACCTTAGCAGGGGCCCTGCTGAGGAAAGTGGGGGCTGCCAAACTTAAGGCAGATGAGGCCAAGGCCCAACTTGCAAAATTGAAGAAGGAGAGTGCAAGTTGGGAAACTGCCCAAACTGAGCTGCAAGCGGCCAAGGTGGAGCTGGAGAACACACGCCGCCAGGTTGTGTCACTCGAGTTCCAACTTTCTGGCTAGCAGAAGAAGTTGGAGGAGGCCCAAAGAGCTTGCGCTGTTGCGGTCGAGCGACATGAGGAGGCCATGAGCAATAATGAAGAGCTCGTCAGGCAAAAAGATGAGGCCGATGTCAAAGTGGGCGATCTGCAGAAGGAGAGGGAGAGGCTTCTGAAGGAGTTGGAAGCAGAGAGAGCGCGGGCGTCGGCGGAGAAGGAGAGCCTAAAGAAAGAATTGGAGGAGGAGATGGCAAAGGCTGCGTCTGAAAGGGCGACCCTGCAGAAAGAGCTGGATGAAGAGAGGGTGAAGGCAACCTCTGAGAGGGCGGCTTATCCCGATCTGTGCGTCGCAGCAGTGGAGCAATTCAAAGGGTCGGCCGAATTTCAGATGGCAGTTGATGCTGCGGTCGCCAGCAGCCTGGCTAGGCAAGAAACTGGGGGGGCGGGCCCACCAAGGACGACTGCTGGAGGTAGAACGGAAACAGAAGTTATTGAGAGCTTCCAGCAGTCAGACTTCTATAAGCACGAAATAGCTGAGTTCTGGGACAGTGGCTGGAAGACGTTCAAATGCAGAGCTGAAGAACTGTTCCCAGACTTAGACCTCAGTAGTATGACAATTGGGGAAGATGATGTGGCCCAGACCCCCTCTGGATGAAGGCGTTGAAGAAGAAGATCTTGTATCCAGTGAAGAGGAATGACTGGGGAAGATGAAGAAGAGCCCCCTTTTTTTTTTTTTTTTTTTGAATTGATGTAATGAACTTGTGTACACATTTGTGAATGAATAAAATTTCATTTATGTTTTCAGTCGATTGCTTGTGCTTGTATATAAATCAGTGTGAAATTAGACTTGTATAAAAATTCAATGCAGAGTAAAGTAAAGAACTCCCTTAGGCAGAGTGAAATTGGACTTGTATAAAAATTCAATGTAGAGTAAAGTAAAGAACACCCTAATGCAGAGTGAAATTGGACTTGTATAAAAATTCAATGTAGAGTAAAGTAAAGAGCACCCTAATGCAGAGTGAAATTTAGAACGTGATAAAATTATGTATCTGTGCTTGCCACATTGCCGAAATGGATAGAGTGGTTTATTTTAGTAGTGGTTGATTGAAAGTAATAGTGGAGTAAAAACTTTAACCTCGAACTGTGACTGGGTGTTTTACTAAGGCCATAATTATGAAGTTTCACCGATGCTGCAAGCGACTCAGACTTCGAAATGGTGTTGTAAGTAAAGCAGTCTGGACCTGGAATGGCGGTATTCAGTTTGGTTGAGACTCGTGAGGCTTGGTCTGAGTGAGGATGGGTCTGGCCGAGTGGATCAAGCTCAGTCTGGCTGAGGCTTTTAGTGCTCAGTCTGGCTAAGGCTTTAGGTGCTCAGTCTGGCTGAGGCTTTTAGTGCTCAGTCTGGCTGAGGCTTTTAGTGCTCAGTCTGGCTGAGGCTTTTAGGTGCTCAAGCTGGCTGAGGCTTTGAGTGCTCGGTCTGGACAAGGCTTTAAGCGCTCAGTCTGGCTGGGGCTTTGAGTGCTCGGTCTGGACGAGGCTTTTCGTGCTCAGCCTGGCTGAGGCTTTTAGTGCTCAGTCTGGCTTGAGGCTTTAGGTGCTCGGTCTGGCTGAGGCGTTTGGTGCTCAATCTGGCTGAGGCTTTAGGTGCTCAGTCTGGCTGAGGCTTTTAGTGCTCAGTCTGACTGAGGCTTTGAGTGCTCGATCTGGACGAGGCTTTTCGTGCTCAGTCTGGTTGAGGCTTTTAGTGCTCAGTCTGGCTGAGGCTTTTAGTGCTCAGTCTGGCTGAGGCTTTTGATGCTCAGTCGAGCTGAGGCTTTTGATGCTCGGTCTGGACGAGGCTTTTAGTGCTCAGTTTGGCTGAGACTTTTGATGCTCAGTCGGGCTGAGGCTTTTGATGCTCGGTCTGGACAAGGCTTTTAGTGCTCAGTCTGGCTGAGGCTTTTGATGCTCGGTCTGGACGAGGCTTTTAGTGTAACCAAAACGTCATTGAGACACCATATAGATGGCTGATGTATATAAATGTCAAAAAGTTACATTGCATGAGAGGATGACAAGAATGTTCAAGCATGTGATCTTTCCAAAAAGAAAATACAATAACTGAGCAATACAAAAGTAGTGGTTTATTGAAAGTAACGTTTCAAGTGTTCGGCGTTCCAGGGGTGCGGAAGGTCTCGACCTTCCAGATCCTGAAGTCGGTAAGTGCCTGGACGTGGTCTGGCTTTCACAATATAAGGTCCCTCCCATTTGGCTGCCAATTTACCCTCAGTCGGATTCTTGGTGGCAAGGGTTGCTTCTCTCAAGACAAGGTCCCCAACAGCAAACTCCCTTGGTCGGACTTTGCAGTTGTAGTGTGTTCTCATTTTCTGTTGGTATGAGGCCAATCTGACAGCAGTGGTCTCCCTGAGTTTTTCAATTAGGTCTAGGTCTACCCGACGGAGTTCTTCGGTGAGTGCTGGATTCGGATGTAAAACCCTGGGGGTAGGCAGACCGATTTCCACCGGAATAACCGCCTTAGCACCATATGTTAGACGAAAAGGGGTTTTCCCCAGTGGGAGTCCGAGCGGTGGTGCGGTAAGCCCATAGCACATTTGGTAGTTCCTCAGCCCAAAGTCCCTTAGTAGCTTCAAGCTTAGTCTTGATGATCTTCAGGAGAGAACGGTTGGTGACCTCAACTTGGCCATTGACTTGGGGGTGACCGGGAGAGGAGAAGCATGGTTGAATCTGGAGATCGGCGCAGAACTTCCTGTACTTGGCGTTGTCGAATTGTTTGCCGTTGTCGGAGACAATGGCCTGAGGGACACCGAATCTGCAGACGATCGACTGCCAGATAAACTTGGTTGTGTTCCGCTTGGTGATGGTCGCAAGGGGTTCTGCCTCTACCCACTTGGTGAAGTAATCAATGGCAACAATTGCGAACTTGGTTTGGCCTCGGCCGGTGGGAAGTGGACCAACGAGGTCGATCCCCCATTTGGCGAACGGGTAGGGGCTACAGAGTGTAATCAGTTCAGTAGGAGGAGCATGGGGGATGTTGGCAAAGCGCTGACACTTATCGCATTTGAGCACGAAATCGGTAGCATCTTGATTGAGAGTCGGCCAGAAATAACCAGTACGGAGTATTTTGTGGGCTAAAGACCTGCCGCCCGAATGATTGCCACAAATTCCCTCATGGATTTCTTGCATTACATAGGTTGCTTGGGCCGAGTTGAGGCATCGCAGATATGGTCGTGAAAAGCCACGTTTGTACAAGACGCCACTGACCAGAATGTAGTTGGACGACCGAGCCCTGACCTTGGCAGCCTGCTGTTGGTCATTTGGGAGTTCTCCTGTTGTCAAGAATAGGAGGATGTCGGATGCCCAAGGGATGGGTTCATTTTGGAGGAACTGCACTTCTTGAAGGTCGGGTGAGATGGCCAGGTGGGCTAGGTATTCAAGGCGGACTCCGTGGCTGAGGTCGGACTGGTCTGCAGAGGCCAACTGAGCCATCTCATCTGTCTTAGAGTTTTCTGTCCGAGGTATGTGCTTGATGTGGAAAGTATTGAAGAGGCGAACAAGAGGGAGTGCCATATCCCTATAAGCCCGCATTGTGTCCTCCTTGGCGTCGAATTCCCCTGTAATCTGGCTTACGATGAGCTGGGAGTCGCTGAATACCCGAATGTGGCTGACATGTAATAACCCTCGTTACTGATCACTGATTAATACCGATTACTGCTAAATTAAGACCGATTATGGAAAGTAAATGAACTGATTGAATTACTGAACTGACTGACTGGAAACTGGAACTGAATTGATTGAGTATATATGTGTTATTTTGCATTCTATCTGTTTGACTATTTGATTATCTGTTTGTATTTTTACGTTTAAACTGTTAATTGAAGGCCTTATCGGCGGCCGAATTCGAAACCAACTAGTGTTTAGTGATCACCATAATTTTATGAGATTTTATGGCATATTTATCTGAAACTTGATTTGGTATGATTAAACTAGATTAAAATAAGCTAAGTACATAGTTTGACTTAATTATAACTTTGCCATGGAGTGGGCCACTACATCACACTTTGCCTAAGCCTTAGTCATGCACCACAAACATTTGTTCAGCCATTGTTCTTGGGTGTATAGCCGGCTAGAGAGAGAGGCATTGAGAGGATTGAGTTCATCTTGTGATATTGCTTGGAAATTTAGAAGATTAGAAGAGTTCTTGCTTAATTGAGCTCCTATACCTTAAATTCAAGACTTAGGTAAAGAATTCACCTTCTTATGGTTGTGTTTAAGTTCCTTCTAGCATGGACCTTGGTAGTTTAAAGAGTTAAGGCATGAATTGGTTCAAAAGTGTTGAATTAGAGCTAAATTGTTGCATGCATGTACACATCTCACATTATTGAGGTTGTTCTTCAAAGATTTTTACATGCATGTCCATGTCAATGTTAAGAACCATGTTTTCAACTTGCTTTTGAAAGTTTTGGCTCACTAGAGCATGAGATTGAAGCTTTGAATTGAGTTTAATCCATGCATGTTGCATGTTCTTCATATTCATGAAAATTGGTTTGAAATTGAGTTTGAATTAAACACCCTTGGGCTTTGATTTCCCAAATTGAGCTTTGAATCATGTTGTTTTAAGTGTTTACAAGTGTTTTCCTGGTTTTTAGCCCAAGAGGATCGAAAATTTTGCATTTAAACTTGATTTTGAGCTTGGGACTCAAATCTGGAATTTCCAGATTTTGGGCCTACGCTCGAGCGAGGAAGTCCATGCTCGAGCGTACCCGCTGTGATCCTGCCTTCCGCTCGACCAAGAAAAGTTACGCTCGAGCGTGAAATGGGTGCATCCAGTACTTTGCATGAGTTCACAGTCCGCTCGAGCGAGGAAACTCACGCTCGAGCGAGGACTTGTGTCTCACGCTCGAGCGAGTGTCGAGCGTCCATTGAGCGTAAATTTGGAGCATCCAGCATTTTTACTGTAGCACACAGTCCGCTCGAGCGACGAAATTCACGCTCGAGCGGAGCTCCTTTGTCTGCATGTCCGCTCGAGCGTAGAAAGCCACGCTCGAGCGAGATCCCTATTTTCAGCAAATTTTGTTAAGTGTTCCAAAGTACATCTTTGCATCCTCTTTCCATCCTAGGCATTCCTAGGGCATATTTAAGGCATCTTAAAGAGGATATAGATGTAGAACACACCGAGGCAAATTAGGGATTAAGTTATTATCTTTCTCCAACTGTGAAACTTAGCGTGTGTTCAATCTGTTAACTGTATAGGGTTGGCACTCCCGAGGAGACGCTCTAGTTCACTGTAGCCCAAAACTCTGTGAGTAACGATTGTGTAAAGATATGTTCAAATGATTATCTTTTGAATACCGAACTGAACTGTTACTGAACTAGTATTATTTACTGAATGAATGTATGTCCTTTATTTCTGAACTGTACTGTGGCATCCTTAGCACCTACTGTTTACTGTTACTGTTCCAGAGATCTCTGTCGGTTCCCTCGTTGGAACCACTACTGTTTACTAATTGATGGCCATCATTTACTGTTCGGTCTTTAAGACCTACTGGTTACTGTTATGCTAATGGATGTACCACATATGACTGTTTACTGTACTGAACAACTGATATACTGCTTTAATGAACTGTTTTCATTACTGTAAGAGCATTCATTCTAAACCTCCTTACGCATTATGTTATTCACTGGGCTTTAGCTCACTGCTCATATATATATGTAGGTGTACAAGCACCGGACCAATGCTAGAAGCGTCGGGGTATTTCTAGTTTTGTCAAGCCAACCTATGTGCCTCACTACGAGGTTCCGAGCCTGCCAAGCTAAGGCTAGGGGTGTTTAGTGTTCCCTCTCCTGTACTATTTTGTTTACTGCATAGACTGTATAGACAGCACTGTACTGGTTGTTAGGGACTTGATCCCCATTCTGAATGTTGTAAATGTTGTGTATACTGTTCTGTATAAATGTATGAAAAATCTTTTGGCATACAGACTGTCACAGCTCATTGGACATGGTTCATTTACTGTATTGGCTTCCGCTATGCCCCTGTACTCTGTTATACTGTCTTACTGTTAAGCAGGCCTTCGGTAATCTCGGATTACTGGCCGGTTACGGTGCTAAACCCATAGGGGCGGGTTTGGGTCGTGACATGACATCAATGTCTTTGGCAAGGTGGAGTCCTGCTATCAATGCCTCATATTCAGCTTCATTGTTACTAGCATCAAACAAGAAACGGAGAGCACATTTGAAATAGCCACTCTCGGGGGAGGTGAGGATGAGGCCAGCCCCACTACCTTCCCTACGGGATGACCCGTCGACGTTGAGAGTCCAAGAATGGGGGTCTTCTGGCTCGACAGGGGTTGGTGGGGGTGGAGAGGCAGTGGTTGGATAGGGTTGGTGAATTCCAGGATGAAGTCGGCTATGGCCTGTCCCTTGATTGCTGTTCGAGGGCGGTAGGAGATGTCGAACTGGCTGAGTTCTACTGACCACTGCATAAGTCGGCCAGAAAGTTCTAGTTGCTGCATGACCTTCTTCAGGGATTGGTCGGTGAGGACCACTATGGAATGGGCATGGAAGTAAGGACGGAGCCGCCTGGAGGCGGTGACCAAGGCCAGGGACAGTTTTTCAAGCAATGGGTAATTCTGCTCCGCTCCCCTGAGAGCTCGACTGATGTAGTAGACCGGCCGTTGGACTGAGCCGTCTTCCCTGATAAGAGCTGCGCTGATTGCGGTGCTTGATACTGCTAAATAGAGGAAGAGAGGCTCGCCCGTAACTGCCTGTGAAAGGAGGGGGGGATTGGCCATGCACTGCTTCAACTGCTGAAAAGCCTCTTCGGATTCTGTTGTCCATTCAAAAGTTTGCCGAAGGACTTTGAAGAATGGTAGGCACTTATCTGTTGCGCGAGAAATGAAGCGGTTGAGGGCCGCCACTCGGCCGGTGAGTCTTTGAACTTCCTTGACCGTTCTGGGTGACTGCATCTCAAACAAGGCTTTGATCTTCTCGGGGTTAGCTTTAATGCCGCGTTGGCTGACCATAAAACCCAAAAACTTTCCATATCCCATGCCGAAGGCGCACTTCTCTGGGTTGAGCTTCATCTGATACTTGCGAAGGGTGGCGAAGGTCTCTCGTAGGTCGGTCAGATGATCAGTGGAGAGTTTGCTCTTGACCAGCATGTCGTCGACATATACTTCCATATTTCGACCTATCTGTTGATGGAAAACAGCATTGACCAATCGTTGGTAGGTGGCCCCAGCGTTCTTCAGTCCGAATGGCATCACGCGGTAGTGGTAGGTTCCTCGGTCGGTAATGAAGGATGCGTGTTCTCAATCGGACGAGTGCATTAGGATTTGGTTGTATCCAGAGAAGGCATCCATGAAGCTGAGCATCTGATGACCGGCCGTGGCGTCGACCAGCAGATCTATGCGGGGAAGAGGATAGCTGTCTTTGGGGCAGGCTTGGTTCAGGTTAGAGTAATCGACATAGAGTCGCCATTTGCCATTGTTCTTGCGAACTAGGACCACGTTTGACAACCATTTAGGGTAGTCCACGTTTTTGATGAATTGAGCCTCAAGGAGTTTGTCAACTTCTGCGGCTATAAGAGTATTGCGTTCTGGATGAAAAATACGCTGCTTTTGGCGGTAAGGTCGGAAATGAGGTTCAATGCTGAGGCGGTGAGTTATGAAGGAGGGGTCAATGCCTGGCATGTCTGAGTGAGTCCAGGCAAATACATCATTGTGCTCGGTCAGAAGGGCGGTGAGGTCGGCCTTGGCTTTGGGGGATAGTTGGCTGCCGATCTTGGCGGTTTTGGTTGGGTTGGCGGGGTCGATGGGAGCCTCAACGAGCTCCTCCACAGGTTCCCCTCTGACCAGCTCGTCCTCATCTCGGACGTCAAGCCCTTCGATAATCATTGCCTCCTTCAGCTTGACTTCTTTGAGCGAGGCAATATAACACTCCTGGCCACGGTCTGCTCTCCTCTGACTGTTCCGACCCCGAGATCGGTGGGAAACTTGATGGCAAGATGATAAGTGGATGTAATGGCTTGCAAGGCATTTAGGGCGGTGCGGCCAAGGATGATGTTGTAGGCTGATGGGTAGTCGACCATAAGGAAAGTGAGCAACTTCATGGTCTGCCTTGGGTATTCGCCGATCGTGATAGGGAGATCGATGGAACCGATGGAGGTTACACGATCGCCAGTGAAGCCGACCAGGGGGGTTTGGAGAGGAGACAAACTTTCTTCCCCAATTTTGAGCTGGCGGAAGCAACTGAGGAAGATGATGTCTGAAGAGCTGCCGTTGTCGATGAGAACTCGTCTGACCTTGTAGTTGGAGAGGATGGCAGAGATGACAAGGGGGTCATCATGTGGGTAACGAATGCCTGTGCAGTCGGCGTCCGTGAAGGTGATAGGTTCGGTCCACTGTTTCGGCTGTTTAGAGGGTCGGCCCACCGTTGCCACTGCTTTGTCTGAGCCTTGTCTTATTTTTCTAAGTTCTGCCCTCTGAGCTGAACGGGACGGTCCGCCACAAGCAAGGCCGCCTGAAATAACTCTGATCTCTTCCACTAGTAGAGGGGGATTACCTGGCGGCCGAGGCTGTTGTGGAGGGCGATCATGGCCTTGATCAGGTTGAGCTGGCTGCCTGGGTGGGGTGCGCCGGCAGTTGTTTCTGGGGGGCTCGATTCTTTGCCTCTGCTGCGGGCGGGTGTCCGTGAAGCGGCTGAGACGCCCCTGACATATTAGGGCCTCGACCTGATCCTTGAGGTTGATGCAGTCATCAGTGTTATGGCCATGGTCCTGGTGGAAACGGCAATATTTGGACTGATCTTTCCGATTGGAAGGGGTCCGCGAGGGTAGGGGCCATTTGAGAGGGTAGTCCCGTTGGATCTGGTTAAGTACTTGTTCCATGGGAGAATTAAGGGGGGTGTACCGCTCGAACCGACCGGGCGGTCGGGCTAATGCCGACTGGTCTGCACGAGGGGGTCGGTCTGTATAGTGGGGTGTTTGGCTATTATACTGGGCGTTTCTGGTTCTGGGTCTTTTCTCTTTTCTCTGGGGTCGGGTTTTTAGTTATTGGATCCTGCCGAGCGGCTAGCGAATCTTCGGCATTCATGTATTTCTGGGCTTTGGAGAGTAGGGCTGCCATGGAGATCGGGGGTTTTTAGAGAGGGAGAAAAGGAAATCGGATGATCGTAACCCGGCCATGAAGGCCGTGAGGATGACCTTATCATCGTTTTCCGCTACTTGCAGGGCCTCAGTGTTGAAGCGAGTAACGTAACTGCGCAGCGACTCTCCCTCGGTCTGCCGGATGTTGAGGAGCTGCGTCGCTGGGCGACGTTGGCGCTGGGCTCCAATAAAGTGGCTAAGGAAGGAGTCGCTGAGGTGTTGGAAGGTGGAGACAGAGTCTGGTGGTAACTGGCTGAACCACAGTCGAGCCGACCCCTTCAGTGTCACGGGAAAAGCTCGGCACATGATCTCGTCAGGGAAAGCATGGAGGATCATGAGGGTGCGGTAGGTCTCCAAATGGTCGACCAGGTCCGTCGTTCCGTCAAAAGAGTCGATGGTGGGCATTTTGAACTTGGCGGGCAGAGGCTTATCCCGGATGGAAGCAACAAATGGTGAGTTTGCTGTGGTAGAGGGTTTGTGCTGGATGTTCTGCATGACCCCTTGGAGTTAGAGCTTCATGGCTCGGAGTTCAGCGTCCCAGAGGGGAACGTTGTCACCCCCGGAGGAAAACAGGGGCTGGACGCTGCTGGCTTCCCCTTCATGGGCTGGTGCTATGATCGATGGATGTGGGGGTGGAGGTGGTGGATTTATGTATGGGGAAGGAGGTTGCAAACCTTCCGGATTGGGTGGATAGGGTTGCGGGAAAGTATCGCCTGGGGCTCGTTCTTGGTTAGGTGGAATATCTGGAGGTGGTGGAGGAGGGATGGGGAGGTTTCTTTGGTGTAGAGCATTTATTAGGGCCTGATTTTGCTTGGCCATACGGTTAATGCTGTTGGTAAGCTCGATGAAGTACTGAGGTGGGTTTGTTTGGATTAGGAGGGTCGGTTTGATGATCGGCAGCATTATGGTGAGAAGCCATGGATCTCTAGTCGTGACCATACA
Organism: Camellia japonica; assembly: GCA_030407325.1. Lineage (NCBI taxonomy): Eukaryota > Viridiplantae > Streptophyta > Magnoliopsida > Ericales > Theaceae > Camellia > Camellia japonica. The sequence continues at coordinate 47,370,037 of JAPPVO010000003.1, forward strand.
CTTTGATGGGCGAGAGGAAAAGGTTATTGGGATAGGGTCTCTGGCGAAATTGAACACAACCGGCGCACACGGATAAACCGACTTCCCACAGACGGCGCCAACTGATAATACAGATCGTTCTCAGTGGATGGGTCGGACTGATCCAAGTTCTTCGAGCTCCGATCCAAATGGTCGAGCCCACCAAGTGACCTGCAAACAAGTTCAACGGGGAATGGGAGTAGTCCCCCAGCGAACCCTCCGGCGAGCAAATTAGTAGAGGAAGTAGAGAAATGTAGAGAGAGAGATGGGAATAGAAAGCTTAACCTTCTTCTTATCTTCGATGCTTGCTTATATCCTTTGGTAATCATTTCACTGTCCCTTCCGACGTGCCCACATCGCCGAAAGCCTGTGTTGTAGGTTACCTTTGTTCAGGGTAAGGGGGCACTGTTCCGACGGGGAGGTGTTGTCGTAATAAATGCTGTGATGGGCTGCATTAATGGTGATGTTTTGTGGCAATAACTTTGCAGATCTTTGTCTGCTAATGTGGCCTGTCCTACACCACCTGCCATATGTCCGAATGTCATTGGCCCTTCACGCCCAGTTGGCCTCCAGCTGTCCTGGACTTTACCAACCGGGTTATGCAATGGGCTCCAAATGATGGGCTTGGGGTTGTTCACTGTGGGCTGTAGCCTTTGTGGGCCTATCCATGTCACATAATATAAATGTAGTGGACTTTACTGTTAAAACCAATCACAATAGTAGAATGTACTATATGGCATATATACCCTATCCGCATATAAAAATTACTCGCTTTTTAGACTAACTTTCTAGACCTAATGATGTGTCAAGAAAACAATTGGTTGATAATTAGAGAATATTTAATTATTAACAAATTATTTTCTTGACATATCACTGAATCTCAAAAATAAATTTAACTTTTTAGACCTGAATAAGAATACTCTTTCTATTATATTCAATATATTTGCAAATTACTCACTATCACTTGAAAATTACATCTCCAAGTTGATGAACAATTACGGACTTTGACACCGTAATTTCACTCTTTTTAAAAAGGGTAAATTACAAACACGTCTCCTAAGGTTTACTTAAATTATAAATTATTTCTTATGATTTTAGAAATTACATTATGCCCCATAAGGTTTCTAATTTCATAATAAATAGGTCCTTTTATTAATAAATCATCAAGTTAATTAACAGTTTTTAATAATGTTAAAATTTTATTTCAATTAATAATTCAGATAATTTTATTATTGTCTAAGTGAACAGTTAAAAATTTCACTTTTTCAATTAATTCTGTTAAATAAAAAATTTTGACATAGAGATATTTGTAATTTTCCAAACTACAAGGAACAATTCGTATTTTAAGTAAATCTCAAGAGGTATATTTGTAATTTACCCTTTTAAAAAAAATCACACGGTATAGCAAAACATCTCACATCGACCAATCTCTTTTAGGATATAACAATCCGACCATATGTTGTGTTCACTCAAACTAACCTCGTACAAGTACATAAATCTAAGATTTTACCATAAAAATATCTTTACAAAATGCTTAATTATTTTAATATAAAACCACAATATAATATAACATATAAAAATACACAAAAATTCACTGCTCTTCCTCCCATAGCGAAAATTATTAGGTACACTCAAAGTGATAGGCAGTAAGCATTGTATTAAAATTTGATTTTGAAAAAGCCTATGATTCAATTAATTGGGATTTCCTCTTCTCCATGCTCTCAAATTTTAGGTTTGGCAATAAATTGATAAGTTGGATTAGAGAGTGTGTGTCCTCAGTCAAAATTTCTATATTAGTAAATGGGTCACCTATATCTGAGTTTAATCCTGAGAGAGGGCTAAGACAAGGTGACCCATTATCGCCATTTTTGTTTAATATTATGGCTGAAGGTCTCAATAGTCTATTGGTGAGAGCTCTACAGAGGGGATTGATTAAAGAGGCAGTGGTAGGCTTAAATGATGTTAGGATCATGCATCTCCAGTTTGCAGATGACACAATATATTTTTGTGAGGCAGAATGGGAGGAGATTGTTATTATCAAAAGGATCTTGAGGTGTTTTGAAGTATTATCTAGGTTGAAGATTAATTATCATAAGAGTGGGGTTGGGGTTGATGATGATCTTACTAAGGAGTTTGCTACAAAATTGAATTGTTTTCACCAAAATCTGCTATTAAAATACTTGGGGCTGCCACTAGTAGCTAGTCCAAGAAAAAGGAGGACATGGCAACCAGTGATTGATAAATGCAAAAAAAAAAGTCGGCTTCTTAGAAGAGAAGGTTCCTATCCTTTGCTGGTAGATTGACTTTGATAAAATCTATGCTATTTAGTTTACCAATTTATTTCTTATCTTTGTTTAAGATGCCAGAATGTGTTGCAAAGGAAATAGACAAAATTTAATCTAGATTCCTATGAGGAGGTGATGAGCTTAGAAGGAAAATTCATTTGGTCAGTTAGAAGGAGATTTCAAAAAGTAAAAGCAAAAGAGGCTTAGGATTTAAGAGAATCAGACTTATGAATGGTTGCCTTCTTTTGAAGTGGTGGTGGAGGTTTGGGTCTGAAAATGATACATTATGGAAGCAAGTGATCTGCAGCAAATACAGTGAGACTGGAAGGGGATGGTGGCCACTACCTGTGGTTAGTCTCAAGTCTTCTCAAATCTAGAAAGGTATTATGGGTGTTGCATGGTATAGTCCTGAACTAGTTGATTTCTTCAAAAGCAACATAAGTCTAGTTATTGGGGATGGGAGGAGAACAAGTTTTTGGCCGAACAAATGGATTGGCAATGTTTGTTTGAAATAGGTATTTCCCAGACTGTATTCTTTATCAATGGACAAAGCTATATCTGTGACGTTGGTGCTAAGTAGGAGAAATGGGACTGAGGACAGAAATTTTAAGTTCAGAAGATATCTATTCCAGTGGGAGGAGGAGAAATTGAGGAGGTTGTATGAGATGTTACTCAATGCTCCTGCCCTTAGGGAAGAAATGAATGATAGATTGACATGGGATACAGACCTATCTCTTTTTAGAAACAATCACACGGTGTAGCAAAACATCTCACACCGACCTATCTCTTTTAGGATATAACAATCCGACCATATGTTGTGTTCACTCAAACTAACCTCATACAAGTAGATAAATCTAAAATTTTATCATAAAAATATCTTTACAAAATGCTCAATTATTTTAATATAAAACCACAATATAATATAACTTATAAAAATACACATAAATTCACAGCTCTTCCTCCTATAGCGAAAATTATTAGGTACACTCAAAGTGATAAGCAGTAAGCATTGTATTAAAACTTGATTTTGAAAAAGCTTATGATTCAATTAATTCGGATTTCCTTCTCTCTATGCTCTCAAATTTTGGGTTTGGCAATAAATGGATTAGTTGGATTAGAGAGTGTGTGTCCTCAGTCAAAATTTCTATCTTGGTAAATGGATCACCTAAATTTGAGTTTAATCTTGAGAGAGGGTTGAGACAAGGTGACCCATTATCACCATTTTTGTTTAATATTGTGGCTGAAGGTCTCAATAGTCTATTGGTGAGAGCTCTATAGAGGGGATTGATTAAAGAGGCAGTGGTAGGCTTAAATGATGTTAGGATCACGCATCTCCAGTTTGCAATGACACAATATATTTTTGTGAGGCAGAATGGGAGGAGATTGTTATTATCAAAAGGATCTTGAGGTGTTTTGAAGTATTATCTAGGTTGAAGATTAATTATCATAAGAGTGTGGTATGTTGGGTTGGGGTTGATGATGATCTTACTAAGGAGTTTGCTACAAAATTGAATTGTTTTCACCAAAATCTGCCATTAAAATACTAGGGGCTGCCACTGGAAGCTAGTCCAAGAAAAAGGAGGACATGGCAACCAGTGATTGATAAATGCAAAAAAAAAAAAGTTGGCTTCTTGGAAGAGAAGGTTCCTATCCTTTGCTAGTAGATTGACTTTGATAAAATCTGTGCTATCTAGTTTACCAATTTATTTCTTATCTTTGTTTAAGATGCTAGAATGTATTGCAAAGGAAGTAGGCAAAATTCAATCTAGATTCTTATGGGGAGGTGATGAGCTTAGAAGGAAAATTCATCTGGTTAGTTGAGAGGAGATTTCAAAAATTAAAAGCCAAGAAGACTTAGGAGTTAAGAGAATCAGACTTATGAATGATTGCTTTCTTTTGAAGTAGTGGTGGAGGTTTGGGTCTGAAAATGATACATTGTGGAAGCAAGTGATCTACAGCAAATACAGTGAGACTGGAAGGGGATTGTGGCCACTACCTGTGGTTAGTCTCAAGTCTTCTCAGATCTAAAAAGGTATTATGGTGTTGCCTGGTATAGTCCTGAACTAGTTGATTTCTTCAAAAGCAACATAAGTCTAGTTATTAGGGATGAAAGGAGCACAAGTTTTTGGGTGGACAAATGGATTGGCAATGTTTGTTTGAAAGAGGTATTTCCCAGACTGTATTCCTTATCAATGGACAAAGCTGAATCTGTGAAGTTGGTGCGGAGTAGGAGAAATAGGACTGAGAAGGGAAATTTTAAATTCAGAAGATATCTATTCCAGTGGGAGGAGGAGGAATTAAGGAGGTTGTATTAGATGTTACTCAATGCTCCTGCTCTTAGGCAAGAAAGAAGTGATAGAATGAGATGGGATGCAGAGACATCTGGGCTATTTTCTATTGCCTCAGCATTCAAGTGGTGTGAGTGGAGTTTTGTAGATAATAGTAAAATAGTAGATTTTATTTGGAAGAATGTCTCTCCACCCAAGGTTCAGTTCTTTGGTTGGTTAGCTAGGAAAGAAAGGATTAAGACATCTAGCTATTCACAAAGAATTGGAGTTCTCAGTGATGATATAGATGTTAATTGTATTTTTTGTAAAGAGGTGGTGCAGAGTGTCAACTATGTTGTAAAATTTTCAAAATGGTTTTTAAAATTTATAGTTTATTTTTTGGGTGTTTTCAAAACCTTTCATGTTTTTCTTTGGAAAGCATGAAATAAGCTTGGGGTTTTGTCCCACATCGGAAAGAGAGAAAAACATGGAGCACTTAATAAAGTACTACATGAAATATTTCTTTGAATATGGAATTGTGAGATGAAAGCTACTGTGCATGCACCCATATCGCAAGGATGGTGCTTTGCACCATCCGCACACGCACACACGGGTGCGCGCGCGTGGCATGGGCAATGGGCTGTGTAGCATTTGATGGCACACTTTGCAGGACGCATCAGCGCAAGGCGCAATGAGGGCGCTTTCCTATTTGCATCGGACAGGTTGGAACGATGACGTGGAATACAGTCAGCTCCACGTGACAATGACTTGGCGTCCATTGGCGATGAGTCATCCAACCGATCAAACGATTGTGTGTCTGATCTGGAGTGGGTTGATCATAGCCGTTGATTGGAGATGCGTGCAATCGTACAGATGAGATGGCACCCGATCGTGATCAGGTATAATTAGTCAAGGCATCTATTTGGTGTGAGAATGATCTGCACCGTAGATCGTGGATCCAACGACCAGATCTGATCGAATGCGATCAAGGGACATGACCATTCGATCAAATGCATCAAGGCCTATAAATAGGCTGCGAGATTAGCCATTTCATTCTATCCAAAAAAATTCAGAAGCATTCCTGCAATTCTCTCTCTCCTTTCCTCTTGATTTTGAGTTTTCAATCAAGAGTTTCTTAAGAAAATTTCTGCTTTTCTTACTGATAATCAAGTTCTGCAGATTTGATTATCAGTGTCTTGGTTTTCCTTGATTATATCAAGAGTATTCTGATCTGCTATCATCAGTGTAGACGCCGGTAGACTTGATCTTTAGATCAGGCTTCATTGTATCCTAGAGGCAAATTTGTTGTAACCCCTTGCACACCTTTTGGTGGGTGCAAATATTGTCTTGAGGAAAGCAACTTAGTAACGCGACTTGAAGCACCAAATTTCTGTTCTACATAGATACAATCATCGCCAAGTTTTGAAGACCTAAAGACCACCAACTGAAGAATTCAAGACGAATTGTTCCAACAAACTATGTGCTACTTTTTTGCCCCTTTACTTGGAAGATTTGGTCCAGAATTTCAAACTGCTGGGGTATATAATGGGTAATACATGGGTCTGTGAATAGCCTTTTAAATTGATGCACTGGTATTAAGCGTAAAAAACAGGAGAATATGATCTGGAGAGCACTCCTTTTGGCAGTGCTTTGGTTAATTTGGAAGCAGAGAAATGATAGCATCTTCAACAATGCACAGGTAGATCTTGATGGTCTGTGTGAATCCATTAAGGTTAGGATTGCATTGTGGGTTAAAACTTCTTGCCCATCCTAAGTCAGTATCAGTGGAGATATCTCTTCAACAAGTGAGATTCTGCATAAGGGGTGGGACTTGAGTTGTCTGGGAGTTGCTGTTCTCTTCTGCATCACTGGAGGCTACAGCAGTTTGCTTGGTGATGGTTGTGTTTTTTTTTTTTTTTTGGTGGTTTCTTTGTTGTTGGTTTCTCACCAACTGTGTGGTTGTGCTAGCAAATGATTAAGTATCTTCCTTGGTGCCAACTAGGACTGTTCAAAAATCCGTTCAAACCGGTAATCCGGACCGAATCAGACCGAATCATATGGTTTGGTTCGGTTCTATTAAGAATTGGTTCGGTTTCGGATTAAGAAATATGAGAACCGTAAAAACGGTTCGGTTAATGATTTATGAAAAAACCGCGGTTTGAACCGAACCGAACCGAATTTTTAAAATATATATATATATAATATCAAGTTTTATTTTTATAATTGGTTTTTTATAATCTTAATGATATTAGGATGGTATATATATGTAATATTAAGTAATGCCTTAATATTATTAGTTTTTATCATGAGTTAAATGTAATTAGTTTGAGTAACTTATTTTGAAAAATATTAACAATTTATTCTTGTAAATAGAAATTTTTGGAACCGTAAACCAAACTGAAACCGAACCGTTTTTTCGGTTTGGTTCTGGTCCGGTTTTACAAGTGTAACGGTCTGGTCTGGTTCTCAAAATCACAGAACCGTTAGGATCGGTTCGGTTCTTGGATTTTCTCAGAACCGAACCAATCCGGACCGTGTACACCCCTGGTGCCAACTTAGTTAGGATTGGGGTAGTTTACTTTGATATTTTTTGCACTTTCTCTTCTTTATTAATGTAATTACATATGAAATGTATGTTTTTTTGTCAATAAGTCTTTTTTGCTGATTAAAAAAAAAAGTAAGCATTTTTATATATATTATACATCATAATATTTTAATTTAAAAATATGAAATTATTTTCACTTTTTCTTGACTTCAAATAATCTTAAAGAACTTGGAGGTATTATGGAGCAAATTATTAGTTCCATTTTAATGATTTAAATTATTCATTTTTAAGACCCACCATGTATAGGATCAATGAAAAAATAATTATGCAGAAAAAATCATAATTTTTTTTATTTTAATTGTGGTTGTCTTAATAAAAAATATAGATTTTAAAACAGTAATGCTATAAACACTAGGAAGACTTACAAGTAGGTCCTAATAAATGATTTATTATCTAATAGGTCCTATGATAATTAATGACATTTTTTTATTAAATATTATTAAAAAAATGTCACTAATTGTTAATTTTCAGCGACAATTTAAAATTGTCACAAAAAATATCACTGGTCATAAGTTTTAACTTGTCACAAAAAATGTTACTAATTTTTAACTTTCAGGGACAATTTGAAAAATTCGACTTAGAAAAATGTCACTAATTGAAAGTTTTAAAGACAATTTATAAAAATTGTGACAAAAAAAGTCACTAATTGTCAATTTTTAGCGACATGCAAAAAATCATCATAAAAAATTAATTTTAGTGACAAATATACTATAACTTATGTTCAATAGGATTTTATGGAAATTTAGTTCAACTATTATAACGTATTGGTAGTTTACCCTTAATAGTAATTAGTACACCTACTAACACACCAATTAGATACAATATTAGGTAGGATAATGTTGAGTTGTAGAACTCACATGTATGTCTTGTGTCTTAGTTAGAGACAAATGTGATAAATAAAAAAAAATGCTACAATTATCGGATCAACCTAATTTTTTTTGTTAATGATATACTGATGCCTATAAAATGAACTATTTAAATTATCAAAATAGTACTTATAATGTATCCCACTAATCCCTCAAATTTAGATTGTATCTTGGGACAAATCCAAACCTTATTTTTGACTATTGATATTTTACAAAAAGACAATCACTTGTCCGATAAGAAAAATGCTATCAACCCACCTTTAGGAAGTATAATTTATCCCGAATGGATTATGTGATAGAAATTAAATTGATAAAATGTGGAGTTTATGAGAAAAATGAATTTGAACCATTAATTTCTTTTCCTAAATAAATTTTGAATTGATAAAAATAAGTTTGTAATATTGTTGGTCTTGTAAGGTAGAAAGCAACAAGAAATTTTACATTCTATAAAACTAAAGCTATGCAAATTTTATAAACACCCTCCAAAAGTTAAAAAAATTACAATAACACAACAAAATTAGAGTTGTAATATTCTCAAAATAAAAAGGCTAAGAAAGTAGTTTCTCTCAAATGTGTAATTATTAAACCTTACATCATGGTCAAGGAGGCTCTATGAAGAAGTGAATTGATCAATAAATCCAATGAATGATCAAATTACTATCAGTAAAAAAAATTTAAAACAAACTGAAGGGTAAAATAAAAAATATATATATATAAAAAAGACAAAAAGCAATAAGCAATCCATCCTTAAAGGCCTGTGGCTCTTATTAGTATAGATACATGCTGAGACATGTGAAGAGCTCTAACGCATCTTAATGAATAAATGAATTAATTAATTAATCACAAAGTACACGGTGAGATTAAAAAATGGTAGCCACAAAGTTAATTCACCAGACCATGCCTTCTCTTCCTTGACAGTTTCACATCTACTCAAAGCAAGCATTACACTTTATGGCATATCATGAAACACATATCTATGAATGTAACATGAAGGCAATATTTGATTAAGAGGATTTTTTTATCGGTAATTTTTTTTAAAATTTTTTTATTGATGTATCAAACAGCAAAAAAACAGTGAAGACGGGATACAACAACAAAACAAGGATGCTATTTAGGCTAAAAATTAGACTTACTTTATAAATTTAATAATGTGACATTTTATTAAAATATCTAAATCAATTTTCTTTTTCATTTATTATTTAATTATCAATCAATCATTTTATGGACACATCACTAGATTTAAAAAATAAGTCTATAAAGTGAGTTTATATATCATTTTCCTTTGATTAATTACACATGAATGAAAATAATGCTATAATGTTCTCTGTGGGTGTTGATTTCTAACCACACTGCCAAATAGGTGCTTAGTTGGAGAACACCGGCAGAATAGATTGCTCCCGAACAACCTGTCACAGAAAGATAAGACTCCGGCGGTGGTTCGTCCACCCGGGGGCACTTCGACGATCAAGTCAGTACTCAATATCTCTCAAAGATAACAAATAGTGCTTAACTCACTAGATAGAACATAAGAAGCATACCTTTGACCCACGAGTGTGCTTTACTTTTATAGCCAGCACTAATCTGATCCTTGTAGAAGCCTAGTTTCAATGGACTCTGGCTCAATGCTCATCCTGGACTCCTAGCCAGATAGAGATAAACTCCCTAAGAGCCTTATCTTTATCCAGACTAAGGTCCTCCCCTATTCCAGGACTCTTTTCCCTTATCCGTTCATCTCGGATTCCGGTACCTCCGCAGATAACCTCAGCTTAGCCGAGATCACCTCGGCGCCATGACCAAGACACGTGGCACCTCGGTTGGCACTTCGGTGCCACCTTGGCCACGTGTTGTCATTCACAAAAATATGCCCCCACAACTGCCCCCTAGGTTCTATTACCTCGGCATCCTGAGGTGATGGAACCTACATCGTTTGTCCATATAGCACGTCAACTAAGACTTATGACCGAGATCATCATACGTCGGTTTCACATGACCAAGACTCTGCAGTCTACTTTATTAATGACCAAAAACCAAGAACCAAGTTTTTCAAGTTCCTTAACCAAGATCGTCCCTTTAGCCGAGGTTCTCGTTCCATTAAATCAAGAACTCCAAGAGCTCTATCTACGCATGAGCTGTCACACATGATTTCTCAACCGTTTCCACCACGCGTCTTTTTCTCATTGATCCGTACTGACACATGCCATTAGGTCGCGTCGCTTCTGCACGCGCCGCCTGACAGACACGTCGTCCAAGGCATGTCATTTATGCTTTGCCGCATTTTCGTGTTTTAACAAAACATCTCTCTCTCCCCCCCGTCTCTCCCCTTTACAGTCTTGTTTTCCCTCTGCATTCAAGTTTTTCTCTCTCTAACAAATCCCCAACCTCCATTGTTTTTTTTTTCGAGCTTCCTGCAACCACTCCGTTTGCCTTCTCCGGTACAGCATTCACCATTTCGCTTCATTTACCATCATCGTCTGACTTCAGTGACCTCATACCGGCGTCATCTTCTTCGGTGAGTCGCTGTTCTTCCCCCTTTTTAGTCTTCAATTTATTTCAAAAATTTTATTGCATTTAATTGTTACTATTACGAACCTGTTCGTGTTCTTGAATATTTGCTTGTGTTTTGAATTTCATCATTCGTGTATCGAGCACGTTTGCTTTGCGATTCTATGTTTGTCCAATCTGCCTCTGGGTTTGCACATGCACACACGAACTGCTCATACACTCGATGTTCTTGCAACTTGCCACTTTCTTTGACTTGTGCACATCTACACACACTTCATTCAGTGTTCTTGAATTTTGTTTCTTTCTTGAGTTTGAATCACACTGTTTTTTCCATTTTCCTTTTCCGTGTTGCATTTTCCAGATTCTTGCCTTCAATTCTCTACTTCTACATAGATTTAGGCTTGGGTTTTGGTAGAGAAATCACATACTTAGGAAAACTGAATCAAACTCCCCTTGATCTTGAAAAACCTTGCCCCAGTTTCTGTTTTGGGTTCAGTCAAGGTCCTTCAAACCCACACAAACCACTTTCTTCTGAATTCTCTCACCTTGCCTCTAGCCGACGTCATGGGTATGTTTAGGTGGAGGGTGGACACCCCAAAAAAACTTGAGCACTTTAGAGAGAGTTCTCCATTCTACCGATGTCAATCTTAGGTTGGTAGGGAGGAGGACTCCATCATGCCCAATCACAACTTCATACCCTTCCTAGTAGTCGCTTTTATAGAGTGCAGACTTAGATTCCCTCTCGACATCCTTTTTCACCAAGTCCTTCATTATTACAAACTTAACCCAATGTAGCTAGCCATTAACTCTTACAGAGTCATTAACGACATAATTGCCCTAGCTAGTCGAGAAAACGCTAGGATAACACTAGCCGACATCCAATACTGTTACACCATGTGTGGCCTGAAGTCAGAAAAAGGCTACATCTATTACCTTAAGCCGAGATCCACTAAATACAAACTCATTGCCAACCTCCTAGACTCCAACAAAGGTGCTGGAGATAATTATTTCATCGTCTCGGGCAACTGGGAGTTCCCACCAGATGATGACCTCCACCTCTACCCTTTGAGCCGAACAGTCTTTAAAGAGAGTAATGGTAAGAGCCAAATGTCACTTTACCTGTTTTCAAGTCTTTATTACTTTGTTTTTTATATGTTCTAATGTCTATTTTTTACTTACAGTTCTTTCTCAGCCACCAAAAGACTTTCGCAAGACATTCTTCCCAGTAAAGACTTCAAGAGGCTGCTGGACTTGCCAGTCAATCAGCGCAAAGCCCCCCCTACTGCTCAATTACATCCAACCTACAAATCCACTCTGCCCGACGTCCCAAGAAGAGCAAGTTTCATCACCACGGCCAGACCAAGCCTCAACCTCTGACCCAACAGAGCAGCCATCAACATTTGCTCCTCAACTGATTCCTCCAGCGCAACGTCGACGCCGTCGTCGAGTTCCCGCCAACACTCCAGCTAGTAAAACTTGTAGCCGAAAATGCCAAAGTTCTGAGGTGTTAGCTTGCGATCCAGCCAACCACCCACTGCACTATCGGCAATTCATTTCGGCACCAAAGTCACTGTTGTCGCTACCGCCGACGAGATGGGACGTAACAAGGCTGTCGTTGAAGACCTTTTAGCTGACATCCCTAGTGTTGTCACAGTCCAATCTTCACCATCACAATCCCAACCCAAACCAAAGAAAAAAAGGGTAAAAAAGGCCAAGGCAAAAGCCTCTTTTACCCAAGTTGAGTCTGAAGATACAATTCCAATCTCAAAACTTGTTGAGATTGAGAAAACAAGCTCTGCCGCCGAAAAGAGGCCCGCCGAGGCTGAAACCGCTAAGTCAAAGAAGCCGAGGTCGGACTCTGTAGCCACCTCGGGTTCTCTTAAACCTGATGACCTCTAGGCCCCCTCTATCACGATTGAGGACAAGCCAGTCAGAGTGGGTCACAGTGCTATCGACAACATCGAAGTCGGTGTTGCCCTTTCCACTGCACTACTCCTTCCAACTGACCTCAACCGTATGGCCGAGGTCAGTGAATATGAGAATTTCGCTCTGATGGTGCAACACTCCGTATTGGTAATTTCCCGACACTTGACACTCTCTATTTTCTGCTTTTAAGTTCTTCATACGATGAAAAAGTTTACTAACTTTGTTCATTCTGTTTTCTCTAGGCGATCCAGCACGCCCACACATTTGCGATGAAGGCTGAGGACTTGAAGAAGGAGTTGGCCCACAAGACCAAGGAAGTTGCTGGCCTACTTAAATCCTTAAACAATGCTGAGGCCAAGATGAAAGTCCTGCTAGATCAAGCCAAGGCTGCTAAACAAGCCCAAGACCAAGCCGAGGAGAAGACAGTGCTGCAGAGACTGTTGCTGAGGTTCTGAAAGCCAAAATAAAAAGGCCGAAGCAAAAATTGTCAAAGCCCAAGTAGAGCTCTGAAGTGCCTTGGCCACAAAAGATGCCGAAATCAAAGCGGCGGACGAGAAGGCTTATGTCGAGGGGGCAGCCAATGTCCGCGAGGAGTACAAAAAACAAGTCAGACAGGCATGCAACAAGGGTTACACCCTTGGTTGGATGGCTACTTTGAAGGAGTTGGCTGTCCCCGAGGATTCTCCCCTTCGTGAGAAAGGCCGACTTGTAGTGCCATTCCCTCCTGCTTCAAGCCAATCTGAGGCTAAGGCTGGGGGGAAAGAAGCAGAAGAAGAAGATGAAGTAGAAGAAGAAGATGAAGAGGTTGAGGTGGCAGTCGCTACTGAGGGTTTTGCTGGGGCCAAGTCCCCAACTTTGAATGAGCAAGTCCTGGACTTGACTCAGGATGAGAAGGACGAGGTCTCAAAGAGTGCCTTTCCTAAGAAGACTTCATCCGAGGTGCCTATCGCCGAGAAGAGCCTTGATCAAACTCTGCAAGAAATTGACATCGAGGTCGAGGCTGAAAAGGTTACCGAGAAGATTTCACAGTTGTCTCCTGAGGCCGAGACACATCCTGCCACCAACACCGAGTAGTCTAACTAGAAGCTCTTACTTCTATGCTTTGTACTCTTTGTTCTTTGAAAGATGCTAGCTTTTGTTTGGCCGATGTGCCCTCTTTTGTACTCTAAACATGCTGTCTTTTGAATACAAGCCTCTTTCTCTCTTTTATGTGTTTGAATGCTTTCTTTTCTTTTATGTATGTTTACTATTCCATACTTAGAATAATTTTGCATGTCTTCAAAGTATACTTTTATCTGTATAACCTCTTTAGAGTACAATACCTCGGACATAACCTCTTAATTGTTTACCTCGGCCTTGGCTTAACACTTGAAAATATTGTAAAAATATTTTCACAATTGTTGTTTTTAAACTTGCCACTTCACTCTTACTTATCAAGACTTCTGTCTTTTGTACTCCCCAAGTTGGGCAACCTGGTTATCTCGGCAAGTACGTACGTACTTCTTGCAATATTACCTCGGTTTACTTTCAACTTGTAAATTTTTCTGAAAATTTTCAACAAGTGTTAAGCAAACTCTAGCTTGTAAATTTTTAATTTTTCTATAAAATTCCAATTCCTAAGCACTTTAAACTTGATTCATCATTCTCCAGCTCTCTGCCCCCTAATGTGGACTTAAGTTTCACTTATGTTCACATTGAGCAAGTGCCTATGATCTCGTTGCCGAAGTTAGATTCAAACACTGACTAGCCGAGGTTCTCAACCTTGGATTCTCTGTTAATCTTACTGAAAGGCACTTAGTTCCAATCTGAGTTTGATTCTGCTGGCCTGGCAAATCTAGTTTAATCCAACTTAATTCAACTCCAGTATATGCAAGTATAATTTCAACTATGTCATATAATGAGTCTAAGTTATTCGTCATATTTCACTTAGAAACATCGCAACTTAGTTCAACTCTATTATATGCAAGTATAATTCAACTCTGCCATATAATAAGTCTAAGTTATTCGTCATTTCACTTAGAAACATCGCCAACTTAGTTCAACTCTATTATATGCAAGTATAATTCAATTCTGCCATATAATAAGTCTAAGTTATTCGTCATGTTTTATCAGAAACATCGCCAAAGGATTGATCACACAAATTTTCAAATTCTTTAACAAATCAAGCTAAAAAATTTTATTACTACCTCGGCTAAGAAAGTTATGACATAAATTTTGAAAAAACAAAAAAGTCTAATGATAGAAAAACTTTAAGTAGCAGTGTTCCAGGGTCTTGGCAACTCTTTGCCTTCGCTGTCTGCAAGCAGATATGCACTATTGCCGACAACTAAGATAATTCTATAAGGTCCTTCCCAATTTGGGCCTAGTTTGCCCTCTCTGGGATCCTTCTTGTTGCCGATTACTTTCCTCAGCACAAGGTCTCCAACTTTGAATTCTCTTGGGTTTACTTTCTTGTTGTAAGCCTTAGCAAGTTATTGCTGGTATGCCCCTAGCCGAATTGCTGCTCTCTCTTTTTTTTCTTCCAACAAGTCCAGATCTCGGGCCAGGAATGCCTCATTAGTCCCATTCTCTACTCCTTGGGTTCTGATCCCTGGGATGCTGACTTCTAGTGGGATGACTGCTTCGGTGCCATAAACCATGGCAAATGGGGATTCCCTAGTTGATCTTGTCGACGTAGTCCGATATGCCCAGAGTACATTGGGCAACTAATCCACCCACTTTCCCTTTGCTGCTACTAGCCTCTTCTTGATCCCATCCAGGATTGTTTTATTGGATGCTTCTGCTTGACCATTACTCTGAGGAAAGCTTGGAGTAGAGTAATAATTCTTGATTTTGTACTTTGCACTGAAGTTTTTGATTAGCTTACTATCAAACTGCGTGCCATTGTCTGCTATTATTGCACTTGGGATCCCAAACCTGGTAATGATGCTCTTCCATATGAAGTTCTTCACATCAACATCTCGAATCTTTGCAAGGGGTTCTGCTTCTACCCATTTGGTGAAGTAGTCTGCTGCTACTAGCAGGAATTTTCTCTGTCTAGTTGCTTGGGGTAATTGCCCAACTAGATCCATGCCCCACTGGGCAAATGGCCAAGGGTTGGACACTGAATTCAAATCTACTGTTGGTTGATGTATCAAAGGTGCGAACCTTTGACACTTCTCGCACTTTCTTACATAGGCTTCAGCATCCTTCTCCATGTAGGGCCACCAGTACCCCTGAGCAATGGCCTTATGAGCAAGTGACCTGCCCCCAGCGTGGCTTCCACATACTCCTTCGTGTATTTCATACAGGAAATCTTCAATTTGTGAAGGATGCACACATCTCAAAAAGGGATCAAACAAGAGAGAAACCCCAAAAGTGCCGAAATCCAACTTTAATTGGTTCAAAGAGAAGATCTTGAGAAGCTCCAACTCTTTATCAAAGGATGTAGGGTGAGGAGATCACTAGATCTAGGCCAAAATGTAAAGAGAGAGAGAGAGAGAGAGAGTATTTTAGAGAGAGAGGCTTTCAACTTTAGGGTTTTGGCTGAAAAGATATCAAAAAGTGATGTAAAAAGTGCTTTTCGCGATCTGATATACGCGCAGTCCGCTCGAGCGTCAGACACAAACTTTTGTTCCGCTCGAGCGCAGGAAGTGACCCACTCGAGCGTAGAATACATACCTCTAGTATTTTGCAGAAGTGCAGAGTACTGAGAGTTTGCAACTCCCGCTCGAGCGCGAGAAAGGCCGCTCGAGCGGAGGACCAAAATTTACATATCCTGCTTGAGCATAAAAATGGCCGCTCGAGCGTAAGACCAAAAATCTGGGCAACACAAAGTTTGAAAACTAAGCAACCAACTTGTTCCAAACATAACCACAACAACCCAAAGACCAATTTCAAAGGTATACAAGAGAAAAAAGATATAGACAACAATATGAAAGCATTAAACCTGAGCCCAGAACATCACAATAGTAGGGTAAAAATTGGGATCGCTATAACGTTTAACTGCGGAGTTCTGTTAGAGATTTCACCACTTGGGAAGAACAAATCGCGGGGCAATATTGATGACATGTGAAGGTTGGGCGTTTCAAATGGTATTAGAGCCGACTCTCCAGAGTACCGAGTGTGGGCCCCTGGCGTCTCTCAAGTGCATGTGGGCAGGCTACTACTGCACGGGGACGTGCAGCCTTAAGGGGGTGGATTGTAAGATCCGTGTCCCATATCGGGAATGGAAGAGTTCTTGGGCTATAAAAGTAAAAATCTGGACCCTTTATAACATCGAGGCCTTTTTTCGAGTGGTGAAATCCCTAGCAGAACTCCCAATTAAGCATGCTTAGGCTGGAGAAGTTCTGGGATAGGTGACCCACTGGAAAGAACAAATCCGTGCGGGTGCGGTCCAAAGCGGACAATATCGATGACATACAAAGGGTTGGAGTGTTACATATTTCGTGATCTCCTTGGGCCATTGGAATATGATTGTATGGAGACCCAGCAAAAAAACAGAACTCTCTCTCTCTCTCTCTCTCTCTCTCTCTTCGTCTTCCTAATCCTTTCATCTTCTTCCAATATATACTCTTCTCATAGAATCAAATCACTATACTAGAGATCTTCTAAAGCTCTGTACTGGAGAATCCTTCTCCTTTTCTTTTTTTCAGAATTTGAATTTATACTCCTCCCATTTTTATACATATTTGTAAATTGCATATATCTTTTACTTTTTTATTCTAGTACGGAATTTGTGTTGTCTTCTTCTGATATTATTACTTTTTGTGTAGTCTTTTTTCACAGATATAAGGCTCTTCTGGCAACAAGCTAAAAAAGTCAATTTTTTGGTTTTGTAGTTTTTTCAACCAAAAAATCATCAAAAAAGCTAAAAAGCCAAAAAGTCAGCTTTTTACTAATTTTCCAAAACACTCTATAGTTGAGTTCCATGTATGAATTGATATAGTAATTAATTAGTGTATTATAATATATATAAATTATAATACTTAAAATTTTAAAAATTATGATATATTATATGTTAATATTCCACAAATATATATATGTATATATATTATATACAAGGGGTTAAGATTTGATTCGCTGTATCTACAGAGTTGTATAGCCACACAAACATCCATTCCCATTGAGAGGCCAGTCTATGTAGTAGTTGTCTCTCTCCCCAAGAATTACTGCTTTTAGCCACCAACCCAACCACAACTCACCAGACCAACACCATAAGGATTGGTTTGTCAAATGTTATTTTTGGGTGAGTTTGGAGTTTGCCCTTTTTCTTTTCTTTTTTTAAAAATAAATAAATAAATAAATAAATTAAAAGTGTTTAGAAAATTATAAAATATTGAGATACTCTAATTCATCGATGGTTGAATTAAAATTCTATCACTACAAAAAATTTGACTTTTTGCGATGGCAAAATGCCGTCGCAAATACTCAAAACGCCGTCTCAAAAACTTTTTTGTGACGGCAACTGACTTTTAGCGACGGCAATGGGGGGTCACAACAAAGGGCGTTGCTAAAAGTTTTTTGCGACGACAAAGTGCCGTCGCCTTTTTTTTGCGACGGCAAGTTGCCTTTTTTGCGACGGAATTATGCTATCGGCAATAATATGTAAAAATCTAGGATTTTTGAGACGGCACTGTTACCGTCGTAAAGTGTTATTAGCGACCGCAAAAAATGCCGTCGCTAAAAGTGTTATTTGCGACTGGGGTACTTGCCGTCGCTAAAATATTATTTGCGACGGCAAACAAGACTGTCGCGAAAAGTTTTTTCCCAACTATTGGCAATATCTTTTGACGGCAATGCTGACGTCGCAAAAAAAAAAAAATGGTTATGTTTTTTGAGACGGTGTGGTGCCGTCAAAAAAAAAAAAAAAAAATAGCAACAAAAATATTAAAAATATGAAAATTACCTGTATTAAATGAAAAATAACTAAAAAAGAAACCAATAATTATATAATAATATAAAAATTCTAGTATAAAAATAACAATTCATCCATAATAAAATATTCTTCCATTCATAACAACACATCAGCAAAATTATCCCACTACATAATGTAGCATAATACATATACAATGTTTAAATACATAATGTTGTTCACAAATCAAAATAACATAAATCAAAAACAAAAGTTTTCCTCCTGATTCTTCCGTAGGTAAAAAAAACAAAAGTTAGTCGCAATCTAACTCCCGCCAGCATTCCACAAGAAGCAAACTGCTACTCAGGAAATATCTGTAAACAAAAAATAAAAATAATTAATGACAATATAATTATGAGTTAATATTTTAATTACAAAAAATATTAAAAAAAATTAACTACTATATAACTACAAAGATAATTAAGTAAATAATTTTGGCTAGACAGAAATCCGGCTCTAATCCAAAACCGGGAACCCGACTGGAGTCCCGTCTTCTCCCAAGTCTCTCGCCTAGGCGGTCGTGTGTGCCAAGTTTCGTACTACACCGACGCCGTTTGGTGATTTTGGGGCGTCAACACCTTGAATTCAAATTTCTTAAGGAACTAGTTTCCCTAGACCGAAATCCGGCTCTAACTCCCAAACTGGGAACCCGATTGGAGTCCCGTCTTCTCCCACAAGTCTCTCGTGCCTAGGCGGTCGTGTGTGCCAAGTTTTGTGCTAAACGACGTTGTTTGCTGATTTTGGGGCGTCAACACCTCGAATTCAAGTTTCTTAAGGAACTAGTTTGCCTAGAGTGAAATTCGGCTCTAACTCCCAAACCGGGAACCTGATTGGAGTCCCGTCTTCTCCCATAAGTCTCTCGTGCCTAGGCGGTCGTGTGTGCCAAGTTTTACTAAACCGACGTTGTTTGGTGATTTTGGGGCGTCAACACCTCGAATTCAAATTTCTTAAGGAACTAGTTTGCCTAGAGAAATCCGGCTCTAACTCCCAAACCGGGAACCGATTGGAGTCCTGTCTTCTCCTACAAGTCTCTCGTGCCTAGGCGGTCGTGTGTGCCAAGTTTCTACTAATCCGAACGCCATTTGGTGATTTTGGGGCGTCAACACCTCGAATTCAAATTTCTTAAGGAACTAGTTTGCCTAGACCGAAATCCGACTCTAACTCCCAAACCGGGAATCCGATTGGAGTCCCGTCTTCTCCACAAGTCTCTTGTGCCAGGCGGTCGTGTGTGCCAAGTTTCTGCTAATCGACGCCGTTTGAGATTTTGGGGCGTCAACACCTCGAATTCAAATTTCTTAAGGAACTAGTTTGCCTAGACCGAAATCCGGCTCTAACTCCCAAACCAGGAACCTGATTCGAGCCCCATCTTCTCCCACAAGTCTCTTGTGCCTAGGCGGTCTTTGTGCCAAGTGTCGTGCCAAACCAAAGTGTTTGGTGATTTTGGGGCATTAAACCTCGAATTCAAGTTTCTTAAGAACTAGTTTGCCTAGAGTGAAATCGGTCTAACTCCCAAACCGGGAACCCGATTGGAGTCCCGTCTTCTTCCATAAGCTCTCGTGCCTAGCGGTCGTGTGTGCCAAGTTTCGTGCCAAACCGACGCTGTTTGGCATTTTGGGGCGTCAACATCTCGAAGTCAAATTTCTTAAGGAACTAGTTTGCCTATACCGAAATCCGACTCTAACTCCCAAATCGGGAACCCGATTTGAGCCCTATTTTCTCCCACAATTCTCTCGTGCGTAGGCAGTTGTGTGTGCCAAGTTTCGTGTCAAACCGACGCCGTTTGGTGATTTTGGGACGCCAACACCTCGAATTCAAGTTTCTTAAGGAACTAGTTTACCTACAGTAAAATCTGGCTCTAACTCCCAAATCGGGAACCCGATTAGAGTCCCGTCTTCTCCCACAAGTCTCTCGTGCCTAGGCGGTCGTGTGTGCCAAGTTTCGTGCGAAACCGACGCCTTTTGGCGATTTTGGGGCGTCAACACCTCAAATTCAAATTTCTTAAGGAACTAGTTTGCCTAGACCGAAATCTGGCTCTAACTCCCAAACGGAGAACCCGATTCGAGCCCTGTCTTCTCCTACAAGTCTCTCATGCCCAGGCAGTCGTGTGTGCCAAGTTTTGTGCTAATCCGACGCCGTTTGGTGATTTTGGGGCATCAACACCTCGAATTCAATTTCGTAAGGAACTAGTTTGCCTAGAGCGAAATCCGGCTTTAATTCCCAAACCAGGAACCGATTCGAGTCCGGTCTTCTCCCACAAGTCTCTCGTGCCTAGGTGGTCGTGTGTGCCAAGTTTCGTACTATTCCGACCGTTTGGTGATTTTGGGCGTCAACACCTCAATTCAAATTTCTTAAGGAACTAGTTTGCCGAGTAAAATCCCGCTCTAACTCCCAAATCGAGAACCTGATTCGAGTCCTGTCTTCTCCCACAAGTCTCTCGTGCCTAGGCGGTTGTGTGTACCAAGTTTTGAGCTAATCCGATGTCGTTTGGTGATTTTGGGGTGTCAACACCTCGAATTCAAGTTTCTTAAGGAACTAATTTGCCTAGAGCGAAATTCGGCTTTAACTCCCAAACAGGGAACCCGATTTGAGCCCCGTCTTCTCCCACAAGTCTCTCGTGCCTAGGCGGTCGTGTGTGCCAAGTATCGTGCTATTCTGACGCCGTTTGGTGATTTTGGGTCGTCAACACCTTGAATTCAAGTTTCTTAAGGAACTAGTTTGCCTAGAGTGAAATTCGACTCTAACTCCAAAATCGGGAACCCGATTCGAGTCCCGTTTTCTCCACAAGTCTTGTGCCTAGAGGGTCGTGTGTGCCAAGTTTCATGCTAATCCTACGCCGTTTGGTGATTTTGGGGCATCAACACCTCGAATTCAAGATTTCTTAAGGAACTAGTTTGCCTAGACCGAAATCCGGCTCTAATTCCCAAACTGGGAACCCAATTTGAGTCCCGTCTTCTCCCACAATTCTCTTGTGCCTAGGCGGTCGTGAGAATGGAAATAAGTTATGCTGGTGTTTACCTATGCTGAGAACTCTTTTGATTGCACAAGGAAGTCTCGTATATGATTCTTAAATGTGGAAAGATAATTTCTTGACTCAAACAATCCACTTACAAATTGGGTTACCTGCAAAGCTCACCAAATAAATGATATCCTGAGAGAAGATGGTGTTAGAATTATGTGCATTCCATACCTCAGTTGTTGTCATGATGGGAAATGATGTACCCAAAAGTTTTATGGTATTCACGTACAAAAGGAAAAAAGGAAAAAAGAAAAAGAAACTGTGAGAGAGAGAGTAGTCAAGTAGCTAAAATGATCAAAGAAAACATTGCAGTTTAAAAAACCCTATGGCAAATCTACGCCACATGGTACACTTCAACTATGACTAGGAAACAGATTCATAAAGTAAACATATATGTGTTTGTCCATGCATATCAGGTGGTTTTACTGGCTACATTTGCTTCCACTTTTTTGAAACTTATGTAGTTTTACTTTGTTTTGATAAAAACTTATGTAATAGTTACATAGTGGTATTATAGTTGCCATTTCAACTTATTTGCCATTTCAACATAAAAAACTTATTTGCATTTTATGTTCCCAACTTTCTTCTTCTTATTCACCCAAAAAACTTCTTGCTTCTTTCTTCTTTTTTCTTTCTAATAGTTTCACTCCTCAATTGAAATAGTTACATAGTGGTATTATAGTTTTGTTATGAACGTTAGAAAATTATTATGAATAATTACAACATAATAACAAATTAAGAAGTACAACATATAGGTACTTATAGGCATAGAATTAATGTGACAGAGGATTAAATTTCATGATAATCAAAATAATCAATGTTTTAGGGAAATAATGACAAAAATTGTAATCCTAGGACAACTTAGATTGAATTGAACTAATGACGGGAACTGGATATCCCAAGGTTGTCCAAATCCAACATTTGGTTTGCAAATCATACTTGGGTATAAAATTAATATTTCAAAAATACCCTTCATTTATGGGTTATGGATTTATGGAAGAGAGTGACAAAATCAAAAAGTTGAGAGTAAGAATGGAATAATAGGTTTAAATCTTATAATTTTTCCTTGTCCAGTGGGCTAGAATTAAAAAAACCAACCCATTCCAACCCTATTTAATAAAACAATATTATCAAGTTAGAAAATGGAACCTAAAAGTTTTCTTTCAATTATGGTATTTTCTTTCATTTGTTCTAATAAATAGGGCCTAAAAGGTACTCCAGAAAGTAATTACCCATCTTCAACGAATACAAAATAATCAGTAAAAGAAAATTAAAAGATTACTCAACTAGATAGCACAAAATGAAATACTAAACCACAATGACAAAGGAGTCCTACCAATAAACCAGCTGCACAAAATGGCACATCAATTTCAACAGTTTTCATATTTTCTCAATTGAATACAGAACAGCAACAAGTACAACAATCCAAACACATTCCTCTTTGATGATTTTGAAAATAGTTTCTCTTTAATAAGATACATGTGGTATTCAACAAGATGCATTATATCAAATTAATAATTTCTCTTTGATGATTTTGAAAATAGTTAACGTACACTATCATTAATGACAAATTGTCACTTTATTTGTTTTAGAATGTTACGATGTAACTCAATCTGATTCTACAAAATCATGCGTAACCAAGTGACATTCCTCTGTAATACATGCGCGCCCCATGATTAACCTCACTCATAGCAAATGGATCCTATTCTAGCTAATGTGTAATTAACTAGCTCAAACCCCCCCCCCCAATTAAAAGCCTATATTCAAGCCATATCAAATTTATTCCAGCTATATTTTCAACCTTAACTCAAACTTATAAGAAATTTTAATTTGGGTAAAAACACTCAAAAACCTCTCTTTACTCCTTGTTCAAACTTATATCAAACTTTCTGAAATATTTACAACATATTTGCATATTACATATTTACGAAACAAAATTGAAGCCGAAACCCTAATTACTGAAAAAATAAATAAATAAAAAAAACACAAAACAGAACAGAACAGTGTCTTGAGGACACACTGTCACCAATTGCCAATCAAAGACAAGAAGATAAGAGAAGAGCAAAGAAGAAGAGAATAGAAGAGAGAGAGAGCAGAGAATAGAAGAGGAGAGAAGACCTTCGAATCGATGATTCGATCGCTGCTCGCCGCCATTGTCGCGGATTGCCGATTGTCACTAGCCACCACTATCGCCGATCGGCCGCTCGTCGCTTGCCGATTGCTGCTCGCCTCCGAGAGAGAGAGAGAGAGAGAGAGAGAGAGAGAGAGAGTGTGTGTGTGTGTGTGTGTGTGTGTGTGTGTTGAAACTAGGGCTCTACAAACCCAAAGGAAATGAAAAAAAATGGGGAAAGACGGAGGGAAAAAAGGAGGGAAATTAAGTTTCATTTTTATTTTAATGGGGAAATTTGTTTCATTTTTATTTTTATTTTTTTTTTTATTTGGTAGAAGTAGGGGTAATATTTTAATGAAAAATATTTTTCGTTAAAATAAAGTTACTTTTTTATTGTCACGACCCAAACTTGCCCTATGGGTTTAGCATCGTAACCCCAGTAATCCTTGGATTACCAAAGGCCTCTTGGCATAATAACATATAGCAGGGGCTGCGGAATCAAATAATCAAGACATACATAGTCCATAGAGCTATGCGGACATACATGAAATAGATAACTTAAAGCTTCATAACAGTGTTACAAACTTTACACATCATTTCCCCAGCTTACAATATCAGACATTCTGACCAACACAACATAGTATAAACGTAGCCTATCATGTTTACAAAAACAGCCATGAAACTTGACTTCAATCGGAACCTCCTCGGGAGGCACAATGGTTGGCTGACAAAACTGAAACTTAGGCCATCAATTCTGGGCCTGGTCACGTGCCTGCTCACCTACGCCCAGTGAATAATAACAAAGTAAAGACTTTAATGAATGATGTCCATAACTTGTCTCACAACATTTCAGGATCATAATCAGATAGTGACATAGAATCATAGTCTTATCCTTGTTCAATCATGTGTGGTACATCCATTAGCTTAAACATGTCTCTTTGGTCAAGCATGTCAAGTTCCATAAAGGAACCTCCGGTACCGGATAACATATCTCATACATGGGCCACGGTATTATTTCCCCCGGGCGAGGGCCTGTGCCACGGTATTGTTTCCCCCGGGCGTGGGCCTAGACCTCGGTATTATTTCCCCCGGGCAAGGGCCTGGACCTCGGTATTATTTCCCCTGGGCAAGGGCTTGAGTTAAATATAACTTTACAGAGTTATTACTCACAGATGATTGATAGCTCTAATTAGATGGTAAGGTGGCACTTCACTTGTCTGAGGCGCGTGACCTACATGAACACACATACGGATACATACTTGAAACACACGTTCGAATTGTACATAATTTATTTCGTTTGTTCTTAGCGTGTTTCTAGTCTTTAATCCTCATTATGGAGTCTTAACATGGCCTAGGAATGCCTAGGATGGAATGAGATGAGGATGACAAAAATGTATTGGAAAACATTTTTCAAAACTTGCTGAAAATAGGGTCCACGCTCGAGCGTGGCTTTTCCCGCTCGAGCGTGACTTCCGTCGCTCGAGTGTGACTTCCTTCGCTCGAGCAGACTACAAACTTTTGAAAAAGTACTGGTTGCATGTTTTTCATGCTCGATGGACGCTCGACCCACGCTCGAGCGTGAGACTCAGACCCTCGCTCGAGCGCGGATTCCCTCGCTCGAGCGGACTACAAAACACATGAACTTCTGGGCATATGCATTTCACGCTAGAGCGTGACTCTCAACGCTCGAGCGGAAGTGCAAGTACTCAGAGTGTACGCTCGAGCATGAAGTCCTCCGCTCGGGCGTGGATCAAAAATCTAGAATTTCCAGATTGATCCTCAAGCACAAAACTTAACCTTTAAAGCTTCAAACTCGATTTTTCTGGGCCAAACTTAAGAAAACACTTAGATACTCATAAAACAACATGTTTAAAGGATCATTTCAAGAAATCATGGCCCAAAAGTATGTCAATTGAACACAATTCCAATTAAAACTTCATAAATACAACATGCATGATCTCCCTTGAGTTCAAACACTTCAAACCAAGATTAAATTTGGCAATTTGATAGAAAACATGATGAATTCTCAAAACATAGATAAAATAAATACATGCATGAAAGAATCCTTTGAAGTTATGCTCAAATTGTGAAGAATTGCACATGCATGTATGGTATGGCCCAATTCTCCCAATTCTAATGCAATTCTACCATGAATTTACTTAATTCATCAATAATCTTGTAGAATCTAACTCAATTACTCAATTTAGAGTTTAGTCCCTTACCTAGAGGCTTGAATCTACAATGGTTGAAGTCAAAACTCTTAAATCTTCATCAATGACAACAATTCCTAGCATCCTATAATTTGAGCCCCAAATTCTTTAAGTTTTGAGCCAATTCTTCCTTCTTCACTCTCTCTCACGTTTTGGGTCTTGAGGATAGAAAATGACAAGTCAAAATGTATATAAGGTGTGCAACAATTTGTATAAGCCCACTCAATGGCACACTGGTAATTAATTTGGATTCAAATAATTCAATCTTATTTATTCTAATTTAATCATCCCAAATCGAATTTAAATGAAACCTACCATAAAATCCTAAAAATTCTAATTAACACATAAATCAAATCAATTTTTGTGTCGGATGCTGATAAGACCTTCAATTCGCAAATCGAAACTAAAACATAAACAGATCTTTCTACGCTAAACAGATAGAGGCACATTAATAATGCAACACATGTCATTAACTCATGATTTCTTCTTAATCACTTGTTAGGCACACTTAAGCATGAATTAACGTTAATTAAAGGTCGAGGTTGTTACAGTCTTCCCCCCTTAAAGAGTTTGGTCCTCCAAACTCGAGTTACCTTCATTTTGGAAGAACACTGGATT
This sequence comes from Camellia japonica, assembly GCA_030407325.1. NCBI lineage: Eukaryota > Viridiplantae > Streptophyta > Magnoliopsida > Ericales > Theaceae > Camellia > Camellia japonica. Next base: position 47,396,353 of record JAPPVO010000003.1, read on the forward strand.
TAAAGGAAACAGTTCAGGGTATCTTTTCATCATGTCTTCTTCTCTCTCCCAAGTTGCATAAGTTCCCCATGATTCTGCCAATCCACCTTCACTAACGGGATTTCTTTGTTTCTTAGTCTTTTTATCCTTCGATTCACAATCTGAATAGGCCTTTCCTCATAAGTATAATCATCCTTGAAAAGAACGTGAGTCGCTCAATCACGTGTAACGGATCCTCAGATAATCCCGAAGCATAGAGACATGAAAGACATTATGCATATGCTCCATTACTGGAGGTAGAGCCACTCGATACGTTACCGGGCTAATCTTTTCAAGGATTTCATACGGCCCAACAAATCTCGGTGTTAATTTTCCCTTAACACCAAACCGTGTCTGTCCTTTCATAGGAGTCACTTTTATAAATACATGATCCCCAATTTCATATTCCCGTCTCTTCTTCGAATATCGGCATAACCTTTTGCCGGCTTTGAGCAGTTTTCAACCTTTGCTGAATCAACTTCACATTTCCAGTGGTTTCTTGCACAAGTTCCGGTCCCAACAATGTCTGCCTACTTCGGCCCAACATACCGGAGATCGGCATTTTCTTCCATACAAAGCTTCATAAGGAGCCATTCCATGCTTGAATGGTAACTGTTGTTATACACAAACTCAGCTAATGGCAAATAAGTCTCCCAATTCCCTTGGAAATCTAACACACACATTCTAAGCATATCTTCCAAGGTTTGATTTGTCCGCTCTGTCTGCCCATTTGTCTGTGGGTGATAGGCACTACTCAACCTCAATTCTGTCCCCAAGGCCTGTTATAAACTTTTCCAGAACCTTGATGTAAACTTCGAATCTCTGTCAGATACAATAGATACCGGTACACCATGCAATCTCACAATCTCATTCACATACATGTTAGCCAATTTATCCGCATTATAAATAGTCTTAACAGGCAGAAAATGAGCAGACTTAGTCAAACGATCAACTATAACCCAAATAGAATCCATACCTCGAGAAGAGCGAGGCAATCCCATAATGAAATCCATGGTGATATGCTCCCATTTCCACTCCGGTATTGGAAGCGGCTATAACAAACCGATGGGTCGTTGATGTTCAGCTTTGACCTGTTGACAATGTAGACTTCTAGCCACAAAATCTGCGATACACTTTTTCATTTCAGGCCACCAAAAATTTTGTTTCAAATCATGGTACATCTTTGTATTCCTTGGATGCATAGCAAACTTAGTATTGTGGGCTTCAGACATAACACGCTTTCTCAAGTCACAGTAATCAGGTACACAAAGACGATTTTTAAATTTCAGCGCATTATTTTCAAACACAAACCCTGGCCTTGGCTTGGAATCAAGTTCTTCTACAACCTTTTTCAAGTATTCATCTTCAAGTTGCTTTTCTTTGATTTCTTCAATGATTGCAGGCTGAGCGGAAATAGCGGCTAGTATTCCGCCCTGTTCATGTATCACAATCTCAATCTCATTCCTTTCCAAGTCATATAACAGTTCTCTCTGGCTGGTAAGTAGACATGACAAATTTCCCATTGATTTTCGGCTTAAAGCATCTGCTACGGTATTAGCTTTCCCTGGGTGATACAAAATTTGCAAATCATAATCTTTGATCAGTTCTAACCATCGCCTCTGTCTCATGTTCAATTCCTTTTGGGTGAAGAAATATTTCAAGCTTTTATGATCGGTATACACTTCACAAGTTACCCCATACAAGTAATGACGCCAGATTTTCAAGGCAAACACCACAGCTGCCAGTTCAAGATCATGAGTCAGGTAATTCTTTTCATGAGGGCGAAGTTGCCAAGAAGCATAGGCAATTACTTTCCCATTTTTGCATCAGTACACAGCCCAACCTTTTATACGAAGCATCACTGTAAATTTGAAACCCATCAGTATCATTAGGTAAGGTTAGGATTGGTGCAGTCACCAGCCTGGTTTTCAATTCTTGGAAGGCTGATTCACGTTGATCGTTCCAGTCAAACTGTATATTCTTCTGTGTCAATTGTGTTAATGGCATCGCAAGCTTTGAGAAGTCTTTCACAAATCTCCTGTAATAACCAGCCAGTCCCAGAAAACTTCTAACTTCTGTTACATTCGTCGGTCTAGGCCAATCCACAATAGCTTCAATCTTCTGAGGGTCAACAGAAACACCATCCTCATTGATTACATGTCCCAAAAATGCTACGTTGTCAAGCTAGAATTCACATTTGGACAATTTAGCATACAATTTCTTTTCTCTCAAAATCTGCAGAGTAGTTCTCATATGGTTCCCACGTTCTTCCCTGTCTTTAGAATAAATCAAAATGTCATCAATAAACACAACAATGAATTCATCAAGATATTGTTTGAAAACCCTAGCCATTAGGTCCATAAATGCTGCAGGTGCATTTGTTACTCCAAAAGGCATTACCAGAAATTCATAATGTCCATATCTAGTTCTGAATGCAGTTTTCTCTACGTCTTCTGCTTTAACCTTTAACTGATGATAAACGGACCTAAGATCAATTTTAGAGAACACTTTGGCTCCTTGGAGTTGATCAAACAAATCATCTATTCGGGGTAATGGATATTTGTTCTTAATGGTCACTTTGTTCAACTCTCGGTAGTCAATACATAGCCTCAAAGACCCATCTTTCTTTTTGACAAATAACACTGGAGCACCCCAAGGTGAAGTAGTTGGGCGAATGAATTTCTTGTCTAAGATTTCTTGAAGTTGGACTTTTAGTTCTTTCAATTCAGAAGTCGACATCCTATATGGAGTCTTGGAGATCGGTTGTGTTCCAGGTGTTACATCAATGGTAAATTCTATCTCTCTATCGATCAAGTCCCCAGGTAGATCATTAGGAAACACATCAGGAAAATCGCAAACCACAGGGACAATTTTCTACACTGGCACTATCCGAAGATACAGTCAACACACTACACAAATAACCCTGACACCCCTTTCTTAACAGTTTTCTGGCTTTCATAAACGAAATCAAGTATGGCGGTGGAACTACCCCATTCCCAGTGAAAGTAAACTCAGGCATACCGGGTGGACGAAACACAACAGATTTATTCACACAATCAATAGGCACAATACTTAGTCAACCAATCCATACCCAGAATATAATCAAAATAATCGATGTTCAAGGGTAATAAATCAACATACAATGTCATCTCTCCAATTATAAGATCACATGCTGGATAAACATAAGCACACATCATAGAACCCCCAGATGGTGTAGATACAGATAGTAAACAGTTCATAGGTTCTAACGGTCTAGTTAATTTCTGGGAAAAAGCATGTGATACGAATGAATGTGTGGAACCAAAATCAATCAGCACATATGCATTCTGAGCACAGATAGAAATGATACTTGACACTACTAATTCAGTGTTTTGCACATCTCCAGGCACTAAGGTGAATACTCTCCCTTGCCTCAATGCTTTATTCCCGTTGTTGGCCCTGGCATTAGTTCTGAAGTTTGATTTGGCCACTGAAACAGACCTGCTGAACTGGCTGTGGGGTGACTGGTATTCCCGGATCCCATTGGACAATCTTTCATCATATGGCCAACCTTGCCACACCAGTAACAAGCACCAGATGCACGTTGGCACACTCCCCTATGTCTCCTGCCACATTCTGGACAGTTTGGTATGGACCCACTACTCTGACTAGGACTACTGGAAGATCCTGTGTTTTGTTTCTTCAAAAATGATCGACCCTTCCTGAAATTAAACCCGGCCCTTTTGCCTTTCCATTCAGTTGGTGGTACTGTAGTTTGTTTCTTCGCTGCTAGAATGGCTTTTACTATCAGTGCTCTATCCAAAACATTCACATACGTGGGTAGGTTCAGAACTCCCACCCGATCCAATATATCTAAATCCAACTCGCCCTTAAACTTGCGGGCCTTCTTGTAATCTTTGTCCACCATTTGAGGAGCAAACCTGGCTAGCTCGGTAAACTTAGCCTCATACTCGGCTACAGACATTTTGCCTTGTTTGAGTTCCTAGAATTCAGAAACCTTCCGGTCTCGGAAGCACTGGGGAAAGTACTTGTCATAGAAAACTGTATTGAATTGAGCCCATGTCATATTCTCATTACCATTCCGAACTAGTAACCACCATCTTTGAGCTTCATCTTTCAGAGTGTAGGTGGCTAATAAAACTTTCTGAACCTCAAAAGGGAAACACTTCAAATAATTTTCCATCTCCAATAGCCAAGTTTCTGCCTTTAGTGGTTCAATGCCACCCAAGAAAGTTGGCGGCTTCATCTTCATGAATTTCTGAGTCATGTTAATTATGCCTGTTGCCCATTTCAACTTGAGCCGGCAGGGGTGGAGGTGGTAAAGGTTGTTGCCTCTGTTGTTGCATTACTACTTAGTTAAAGTAGGCAAGCATTTGTTCCATTCTGTTCATTCGGGCATCCGAGGACCCTACTGTATCATCACTTCTTGCATTGTCCATTTGCTATAGGTAAACAAAACTTTATAAACATAGGCAGAAAGTCCTCGTTACTTTATTCAAATTCACATGATTATACTTGGATTATGCTTTCACTTTCAAACAACACACTTAGACATGCAGATGAATGCCCCTACTTCTCACTAGGACACCCTAAGCTCATATGGACTTGTGTGTGCGGTATTACTCATGTCTGATACCACTCTGTCATGACCCAAACCTGCCCCTATGGGTTTAGCATCGTAACCGGCCAGTAATCCTTGGATTACCAAAGGCCTCTTGGCATAATAACATTAGAGGGTCTGCGAAAGCAAATAATCAAACATACATATCCATAGAGCTGTGCGGACATACATGAAACAGATAACTTAAAACTTCATAACAGTGTTACAAAAACTTTACACATCATTTCCCTAACTACAATATCAACATTTGACCAAACAACATAGTATAAACGTAGCCTATCATGTTTACAAAAACAGCCATGAAACTTGACTTCAATCGGAACCTCCTCGGGAGGCACAATGGTTGGCTGACAAAACTGAAACTTAGGCCGTCAATTCTGGGCCTGGTCACGTGTGTACTCACCTACATACATAGTATAAACAGTGAGTGACAGCCCAGTGAATAATAACAAAGTAAAGACTTTAATGAATGATGTCCATAACTTGTCTTACAACATTTCAGGATCATAATCAGATAGTGACATAGAATCATAGTCTTATCCTTGTTCAACCATGTGTGGTACATCCATTAGCTTAAACATGTCTCTTTGGTCGAGCATATCAAGTTCCATAAAGGAACCTCTGGTACCGGGTAACATATCTCATACATGGGCCACGGTATTATTTCCCCCGGGCAAGGGCCTGAGTTAAACATAACTTTACAGAGTTATTACTCACAGATGATTGATAGCTCTAATTAGATGGTAAGGTGACACTTCACTTGTCCTAAGGCGCGTGACCTACATGAACACACATACGGATACACACTTGAAACACACGTTCGAATTGTACATAACTTATTTCATTTGTTCTTAGTGTGTTTCTAGTCTTTAATCCTCATTATGGAGTCTTAACATGGCCTAGGAATGTCTAGGATGGAATGAGGATGCACAAATGTGTTGGAAAATATTTTTCAAAACTTGCTGAAAATAGGGTCCACGCTCGAACGTGGCTTTTCCCGCTCGAGCGGACATGCAGATAATGAAGCTCCGCTCGAGCATGACTTCCCTCGCTCGAGCGGACTGCAAACTTTTGAAAAAGTACTGGTTGCATGTTTTTCACGCTCGATGGACGCTCGACCCACGCTCGAGCGTAAGACTTAGACCCTCGCTCGAACGGACTGCAAAACACATGAACTTCTGGGCATATGCATTTCACGCTCGAGCATGACTCTCGACGTTCGAGTGAAAGTGCATGTACTCAAAGTGTACGCTTGAGCGTGAAGTCCTCCGCTCGGGCGTGGATAAAAAATCTGGAATTTCCAGATTGATCCTCAAGCACAAAACTTAACCTTTAAAGCTTCAAACTCGATTTTTCTAGGCCAAACTTAAGAAAACACTTAGATACTCATAAAACAACATGTTTAAAGGATCATTTCAAGAAATCATGGCCCAAAAGTGTGTCAATTGAACACAATTCCAATTAAAACTTCATAAATACAACATGCATGATCTCCCTTGAGTTCAAACACTTCAAACCAAGATTAAATTTGGCAATTTGATAGAATAAATACATGCATGAAAGAATCCTTTGAAGTTATGCCCAAATTGTGAAGAATTGCACATGCATGCATGGTATGGCCCAATTCTCCCAATTCTAATGCAATTCTACCATGAATTTACTTAATTCATCAATAATCTTGTAGAATCTAACTCAATTACTCAATTTAGAGTTTAGTCCCTTACCTAGAGGCTTGAATCTACAATGGTTGAAGTCAAAACTCTTAAATCTTCATCAATGATAACAATTCCTAGCATCCTATAATTTGAGCCCCAAATTCTTTAAGTTTTGAGCCAATTTGTATAAGCCCACTCAATGGCACACTGGTAATTAATTTGGATTCAAATAATTCAATGTTATTTATTCTAATTTAATCATCCCAAATCGAATTTAAATTAAACCTACCATAAAATCCTAAAAATTCTAATTAACACATAAATCAAATCAATTTCTGTATCGGATGCCGATAAGGCCTTCAATTCGCAAATCAAAACTAAAACATAAACAGATCTTTTTACGCTAAACAGATAGGGACACATTAATAATGCAATACACATGTCATTAACTCATGATTTCTTCTTAATCACTTGTTAGGAACACTTAAGCATGGATTAACGTTAATTAAAGGTCGGGGTTGTTACATTTATGGTCAATGAAAATATTTTTTTGTGGCCCATTTGTTTTTGTTACTAAAAATTAAAAGCTGATTTTTTGTGGTAGAGGAGAGGGAGCGGCAATAGTGGTGAAGGTGGTGGATAAGAGGTGATGGTGGTGGTGGTGGTGATAGCGAAGGAGAGTAGTGGTGAAGTTATGGTAGTGGTAGGGGAGATGGAGTGGCGGTGGTGGAGGAGAGGTAATAGTAGTAGTAGTAGTAGTAGTAGTAGTAGTAGTAGTGGTAGCTGTGGTGGTAGTGGTAGTGGTAGTGGAGTGGTAACGATGGTGGTAGTAATGGTAGTCGTAGAGGTGGAGTAGCAATAGTGGTAATAATGGTGGTAGTGGAATGACATTTGCAGTAGTGGTAAATGTGGTAGAAGAGATGGGTGGTGAGAGAGAGACGAGTGAGAGACAGATAGAGAAGAGAGATAGAGAGAGAGACAGAGTGATGAGCGAGAGAGAGACAAAGTGATCGCTAAAAGTGCATTTTCTTGTAGTGGAGAGCTCGGTAAATAGAGAAGAGAGGAGAGAGAGAGTGAGCAAGGTGAACACAATAGGGGAGACAGACAGATTGACACAGAGAGAGAAAGAGAAAGAGAAGAGTGATGAGTGTGAGAGAGATAGAGAGAAAGAGACAGAGAGAGAAAGAGATAGAAAGAGAGGCAGACATAAAAAGAGAGAGAAACAAGAGATGAGCGAGAGATAGACAAAGCGAGAGAAAGAGAAAGAGAGTGAAAAGAGATGATCGAGAGAAAGACATAGAAAAAGAAAGAGATAGAGAGAGAAGAAATATGAGCAAGAGAGACGGAGAGAGAGATAGAGAGAAGAGAGATGAGTGAGAGACAAAGAGAGAAATTAGAACCCGTGCTATGCACGAGATTGGTTTAATAATATATAAATTTTTTAATAACGTATTAATTTCTAAGTTTACTCATAAAATTATAATCATAATGCATATAGATCATCTTTTCAAATTTCATAAGTGAAGACAATATTTCAAAGCAAATATTCATAAAATATTTAAATCATCCAATTGAGTTATTTTTCTTAAAACAATAAACTTGATTTCTAACTAACGAAATAATCTATATTAACAATAAATAAGATGTTTCTCAATGAACCTAATGTCTAAAACATATATATGCTAAAAAAACTAATAATAAACTAAATGTCATAAATCAAATCTATCTATATTTGATAAATTAAAACTCAATAGATGTCGCTCATCATGTCCAAATGTTCCTGTCCAAATGTTCCAAAAAGTACCTGTAAAATAAAAAAGTGTTAACATTTTTTTGTTATCATTTTTTACATACAAACAAACTTTAAAAAAAAAAATAGATATATTACCTTATGAGGAGTGTTGATTATTTGTCCTCATTTTTGGATTGTTGCTTCACTTCATTCTCTTCACAACCATTATTTTGTTGTTGCTGCTGCTGCTGTTGTTCCACTTTAATATTTTCATTACCAACGCGTTGCTCCACTTCATCCAATGCTTGTACACAAATCATATCATTTTCAATTTCCTCCAACATAACTATCAATGCTCTCATGTCTGGAAAGTCTTTTTTAATTTTTTTATGAATTTCTTGAATAGGCCATGAGGTTGGAAGTGTGTTAACTATAGCATGAACTAATATTGCAATGTGGGGCTGGAAACCTTTTTTCCTAAGCTTATAAAACACTTGCTCTTTATGTAACATATGCTCTCGTACTGTTAAATTTGGAGTCATCCGCGCTTGCTCAAGTTCAATCCATAGAGGATGAACTTCACGCTCCTCCTCCATTAAAGCATCCATTAAGTCTGAGGCATCTTTGATTTCATGTTTTTGAAAAATTGTTTCCTTTACTTCATTCCAGTTCGATGGTAAAAGGTCTAATATTGTTTCCACCAATTTTTTTTCACTTATTTTTTTTCCTAATTTTTGCATTGCTCGACGTATTTTGATTTTCCAATCAACAAAATTTTCTATTGGTAAACCCTCTTTATGTAGTACAGTTTCAAATTCATTTATGGCATTTTGCATCGCCAAACGATCACTATGGCGCAAATTTAGAGGAGGCCGCATATTTATCTGCACAATGAATTTAACACATTTAACATACAATTACATAATGTTAGTCAAGTTGTTTTTAATAATAAACCACATTAATTATTATTTGAGTAAAATTTATAATGATTAAAAAAAGAAGGGTACTTAATTATAAAATAAAATAAAATAATTGTATGAATTAAACATAGTGTATGTACAGACAATTAAATTAAATATGAACATGTAAATTTCAAATGCAACATGTAAATTTCAAATGCAACATATGTTTTCATGTATGAAATTACTTATTTTAAACAATCAATATATGAAGAGAAATAATAAAACAATTGTTTCTAGGAAAATGAACCACATTTGAAACTCTTGAACAAAATTATTGATCAATGCCACTAAAAACTTCTATGTAAACTACATTTTTGGTGACATCATCTGGTATGCCTTGTTTGTTAATAATCAACACCTTTAAGCCTGATGGAGAGGTGACACGTGATAGAGCCACATACAGCTAGCCATGAGAGAAGACTGGATTCGGAAGATAAAGGCCCACATTCTTCAAAGTTTGCCCTTGACTCTTATTTATTGTCATAGCGAATGCCAACTTTATTGGAAATTGCCTTCTTTTCATTGTAAAAGGAGCATGATTTTTGGAAGGTGTTAAAACAATACGTGAAAGTAGTACTTTCTCACCAACTCTAGACCCTGTAATAACTCTAGCTTCAATTACTCGATTTCCCATCTTATCAACAATTAATTGAGTGCCATTGCATAATCCCAAAGATTGGTTGACATTTCTTAGAAGCATTATTGGTGTTCCAACTTTCAACTGCAAACAATGATTTGGGAGTCCTGGTAAATTCAAAGAATGCAAAAGTTTAGGAGGGTTCATGTCTTGAACATTGCTCTCACTTTCTGTTGGACACAATTTATCGGCACTGTTAAAAGTTTTCATCTCTCCAGGAAGCATCGAAAGCATAATAGAATTGATTTCATCAACATCACTATTTTTAGGAGCTAAAATGCCTCATTCTTTTAAGTACGACATATCCTGATATTTATTTATGAAATCAAGATAGGTGGCATCGATTAACTGGTGCAAATCTCTTTCTCCATTTTTTATAACAAATTTTTCTGGTATCTGTATCCAATTAGGTTCATAGCCTTCACTAAATGAGCTTCCCATTATTTTCCGTTCACCAACCAATTTAATCCACTCTGCAAAGTCACGTAATTCATGACGCGTATGATTAGAAATATCTTGTGCTGTAACACGCATATTTCTGGTAAGATGCAAAACTTGACAATGCTCCCAAATTGTTGACTTAGGTAATGAAGCTTCCACTGTTTGTTCACGCCCACCTCTAGGTACGACAGGCAATATTTGTCTAAAGTCACCACCAAGCACAAATAGTTTTCCACCAAAAACCCTATCCCCTGAACAATGTTCTGTATTTTTCAATATGTCCCTAAATGTACGATCAACAGCTTCAAAAGCATGACGACTAACCATTGGTGCTTCATCCCATATAATTAACGACGCCTCTTGAATTAACCTTGCCAAATCTGTCCCTTGATTTATTGAACAACATGATGAGTTATCAGGGTCAAGTGGAATCTTGAAACGGGAATGGGCAGTTCGTCCCCCGGGTAAGAGCAAAGCTGCAATACCTGATGATGCAACAGAAAGAATGATTTTCTTATCGGATTGAAATTTTGCAATTAAAGTGCTCCATAAATATGTCTTTCCAGTTCCTCCACTACCATACACAAAAAATAAGCCCCCATGATGAGTGGAATAAGCTTCCATTATGGTGTTAAACACTTTCAATTGGTCATCATTCAATCCCACATATAAAGATTCAAAAGATTGCATTTCTAAAATGCTATCGTAGTTCAATTCCTCCCTTATGAGCCTATTAGTAACCATTTGACCTGATCGATATGATGGTAGTGGCATCGGAGGAAACTCTTTAAGAGACCTTCCATTTCGATTTAGTATGTGCTCAATTTCAAGCAATCCTAAATTTTTCAATTCACATTCTTCGAGACTTATATTGCCATCCCCAATTTGCCTTTGTACCCTATTTTGTAAATCATCAGTAAGGTCAAACCAATGATTCTCCCACAATTCATATGCATTTGTAACCTCAGAAAACATTAGCATTGAGCAAAACATATTTCGTAGTTGAGCACCTGATGCCCATGTTGAGGCTTCTGTTAAGGCTGCGTCCCATTCATTATCATCATCAAGTAAGCCAAGTGCAAGGCATGTAGATTTAAATATTTGGTGCACAATGCCATTAACGGTTCTAATATCTTCATAACATTTTGCACCTCGAACCTTGGTAAGCAGCATACGTAAATAATATCGTTCACCAGAATTAGGATGTGCATAATACAATCTACCTATGCATATTTGTTGTTGCCTCATTTTCCACTTCTTCTGTTTCTGGTTCCAAACCCATGAGCTAGGAAACTCTTCATATGTTAATGTATTTGCCTCTACATGATCTCTGTTTGCTTGAAACCACCTTGTAAACATTGTCTCGTGAACCCCCGGCTGATTAATAATTGACGGAATGTTATCTGTGTCTCTAAATAGAATAAATTGTTCCCCAGGTAGATGGTACTACAACCGTTCAACTAAAGGGTATTGCTTTTGCAATTCAAACTCAAATATACGCCAACAACATTCAATTGAGGAGATATATCGACAATCTAAGTATTGTTTTACCTCATCAGCCTCTCTATACTGACTTTGTCCATCAATGTTAAGTCGATTAACATTATCTTCAATTACAACTGTTGCACGATCAGGACCTTTATGTATGTACTTATATAAGTACTTGATCAATTTGCTGTGTGCACAACGCTCAATATTGATATGGGCATCATACAGTACAATAAGATCACGGTTATATGGAATAACCCATCTGTTGTCAATTTCAAATCCATTAACCATGTATTTTTTCTTTGTATCCCTTCGCCTATAGATAGCAAATCCATTTTCATCAATACTTGTTTCACTGCAAAAATTCTTCGGATAATGTTTTGAACATTTTCCATTCACCATACACGGGGCATTAGGGTTAGCACTACCACAGGGACCATGTATCATGCACCTCATCACTGTTTGAAATGCTAATGGATCTTCATCCTTATCAGGAATTTCAGCACAAATTATATCATCAATTTCCTCTGGCGATTTTATCTTGTCATCTGCTGATAATGTCAAGATAATGTGCGAATGCGGTAATCCTCGCTTTTGAAATTCGATGACGTGAATATCTATTCAAGAAAAAATAATATTATTTGTTAACTTTAAACTAAATTTAGCAAATCTAATTGACCAGTTCAAATAAAAACAAACCTGCAATTATTTTGCCAAAGAATTTTCGGTTCTTGAAATATGCCATCAGTTGTTTCAATTTAATTCGAAAAACTCTCGCAAGTATATCTGGTATATCCTCTGTGCGTCGATTTGGAATGCGCGTTACCTCCTGTTGAATTTCTGACCAATTTGGGTTACATGTAAATGTGACAAAAAGGTCAGGAAATCCCATCTTTCGACATATTGCGATCGCATCTTGGTAATGCTGAACCATATTTCGTGGGCCGCCTGTAAAAGATGATGGGAGTATAAATCTCCTACCAATGGCTGATGCATCACTATCACCCGCAGTCACAGCATCTTCTAAACCTCTGTACAAATTTGTCCGCAACACATTCTGTTTATGCCTAATGAAGTTTAGTCTATCTTGCTCAATAGCTGCATAACAATCAATAACAAATTGTTGGAACAAACGTCCCCCTTGGAGTAGCGTTTTCCCTTCTCCAACTCGAAATTGAAGTCTAAATGCATAAAACTCTCTCATTGACACTCCTTCTCATTTGTTGTTTGTACCCAGAGTAAAAGTTATAGACCTTCTCCATCCATCAGTTCCATAGGGAAAAAGTAATGGATATTGAAGTGGCATGTATGAAGGATGTGTTTCATTAATCCTTTGTAAATGTCCATCTAATTTTCTAACAATTATTTCACGATTTCTAGTGCTTTCAGACCCATCACCAACAATTAATGCAGCAATTTCAGTTGTAGTGGGTCTAGTGTACTGTCTTCCTGATGGGTCGTTGAACACACCAAAAATAATCACTAAACTATACCAAATTCAATTAGAATAATGGCAAGTCCAAGTATCGATCCACAGGGACTATTGTGAAATCAAACTAATTTAATTGTCAAATTCCTAAATTAATTTTGATAAAAAGATTGGTTGTTTATAACCTAATTTAATAACGAATAAATTAAACTAAGGAATTGAATTATCAAGAATAATTGAAATTGGGTTTACTGAATTGGGGAAAAATCCTAGGGTAGAGAATTCACCACTAACCACATAATTAGGGTTTCCAATTGAAATCAATTATGCTATGGTTTGAACGGATTAATGTTTCGCAACTACAAGTTCGAAGCATTTGACAAGAAGATCATCACATTCAATGTACGAGCACGAACCATCTCAAGTAATACGAATCGTTCACTCTAAACTAAGGTAGTGATACGACTCATTCCTCGTAGCATGGTTCGTCTCATACCTTGAATGTGAAGGAATAGAAAACACATGTATGGATAACATTCAACAATCACAGAAAGTCAAATATTCGAAGGAATAATGAAAATTATATAAAAGAAACTTCTAAAACACCATACAAATGTTCAAACCTTTACATAATTTAAAATCAAAAAGAAAACTAAATAATTACAAGGCTAGGGTTTCATCAAAACCCTAGAAAATGAGACTAGCCACTCATGGAGGAGTGGGAGGAGGTAGATAGAGAAGGAACCACCATGGGAGACATCTTTGAAGCTTCTTGTTCCTTCCTCTTTCCCAAACCCTAGCCTCTCTCTTTAGGTCAAAACAATTTCAGAACCCTAGAAAAGCCTTTTCCTTTTCCTTTTATACTTCTACTTACTTCCAAACAGGTTTAAAATATCGGTTTGACTTTTTCAGAAAAAGTCAACTCTGTCCAAATTTTGTCTTTTTGCCCATTTTATGCTCTGACGATATACAACCTGATTGACATTCAACACACATAAAGTATACAGTTTGACCAGCAAGTGAAGTTAAGAGATTCTAATTAACGGCCTCAATGATGTACATTTCGGCCTTAATCACTTCCATCCCTCGAACTCAAAATGCGAATATGCAATTCTTGAGCACCATTCTCACGAATCATGTCTCCAGCAGTGCGAAAAATTGATACATATGGATTGATGACATTCAACATTGACTGTAAACCTTCTGATGTGGACGTATCAATTCCCGATGTGCCACCACACCTATTCATAACGTCCATTCTATTGCGAATTTCATGCTCAGTGTCATAAATATAGAGTTGTGCAAATTTAGGCCTTGTTCCAGGTTCCGGTAGTAGAGAACCAATTTTATGAAAATTTGCTCCACTAATACGAAAAACATAAGGACCCCTTCCATCTAACACTGACTGATCAATTTTCCCACCCATGGACGTGAAGGATAATAGGGAGTTATATGTCCTTATGTGTTCTCTAAATCTCACATGAGTAAACTGTTGTTGTAAAAATTCAGGAGCTTCTGGCAATAAAGGCAACATCACTTGTCCACTTTGACAACAGAGACTAAATTTTGGTCGACTCAATGGACTATCTCTTACTTTTTCCTCTATCCACATCATTGCTTGACATCTAGAGCATGTTACTGTTCTCCCACCAAAGTTTGAGCGGTCTGAAATTTTTCTCCTTCTAGAACGTGTGGTAAATGTACAACCTGAAATTATTTAGATTTAGATTACAATTATGAATTTCTATTGTCTGTAAGAAATTTGTATAGAGTACATAGTTGGCTAAATGTTTATTGCCAGGTGGATGTGCTCTACTTGAAGTTGGTGGTACAATATTAGGAGCTCGCACTTCTGATTCATTTGTATCTAATTCATTAGATATAGGAATCTGAATTCCAACGTGACTAGCATCAAGAGCATTGTCATTATTGTGACTCCATGTTTGTCTGAAAGTACCACGTTGCATTCTTTTGAGTCTCAAGACTGTGATCCTCAAATGTCGATTCTCCTTTTCTATTTTTCGAAGGCGATCCTTTAATGTAGGATCATTACGATCATATCGTGTTAAAAGTAATCTTCTTCTTGCCACCAGTCGTGCCAACTTGGAGGAAAGATATTTTCGATATCGATTTTCATATTCTTTATCAACACCTAATATATAATATAAGATCATATTATTATTTTTGTGATTCTTAAAAGATTATTGAAAATGTGAAGGTCTCACTAATAAGATTGTAAGAAAATTTAAAATGTAACATTATTGTGTAGAAGTCAATAGATTACCACTATGACGGGCACTACTTCGTAATCTTTTTAAACGCAAAACGATGGTTCTCAAACGTCGAGTCTCCTTTTCTATATTGAGAAGACGAATCTTCAAGGTTGGATCATTACGATCAGAATGCCGTGTCAAAAGCAGTCTTCTTTTGGCTACCAATCGAGCCATCTTGGACTTAAGTCGTGTTTGATTAATTTCTCGATTAAAAATCATATCCATCTTGAATAGAGTATTAAGTTGAAGCTTATATAACTCATGCTATTAGTTTATAGTATAGATAATGACTTAAGGATGTGTAACATATGACTTTCATATAAAAAAACATGATAATCTAGATATGTTTGTAGTTAATTTTGCACATTGAAATGATTAACTCCTACATGATAACATCTACTGTAGAATCCATATAAATAGAATGTATCAAAGATCTAAAATCATGCAGGTTATATATTTATTATATATATAGATATGATAGGCAGTAATTGTTTCTAGTCATATTAAAATCTGCTAAAAAAACCCACAAACATGGTAGTCTATAATTGTTTCTAGTTAATTTTGCACATCGAAATCATCAACTCGTACATGATAACATTTGCTATAGAATTCATAAAAATGATATGTAACCAAAGATCTAAAAATTTGTAATTTAACTTCAAACCTGGAAATATCAAATGGTTAACCAATTGTTGTTGATTTATCTGGAATTTACCTTAAGTTTGCTTGCCTTATTCTTCAATAGAATTCAAACTTAGTAATTGGTGAAATTAGAACCCTAATTCTATAATAAATATGAAAATGGAAAGTATGAAAGTCAGTACTGATTTGATATGTTTTAATTTGTTAAAAGAATTATTGCAAAATGTTTGTGTGGGAGATATTGTAACAAATAAAGTACGTTGTTCTGAGAAGTTGCTTAAAAATTGATTTTTTTTTCCTTTTTTGAAAAATGTATAAAATAGTAGAGATGTGATGTGATCCAAAAAAGTCAAAATCAAAAAATTGACTTTTAACCAGCTTGTCAAAATATGCCGAAGTAATAGGTACAAATAGATAGAAGTTGTGAGTATTAAAAATATTTTTCATTTTTCTTTTTGACCAGAAGAAATTTTCATTAATGTAGTCAAACGGCATGTACAAATAGATAGAAGTTGTAAGTATTAAAAATATTTTTTCATTTTTCATTTTTTTTTTTTTTGACCAGAAGAAATTTCCATTAATGTAGTCAAACGGCACATACAAAGAGGAATCTATCCAAGAGATAAACTTACACCAAACAAAGGAAAAATGAAAATAAAAAATATATAGGAGTAAATCTATGAAATTAGCGAACCATACAACTTGTGCTTGTGCTTGTACTCGTACTGCAAAGCAAATGCTAAATAACCAGCCGTAGAGCATGCTGAATATAATCATAGGTTATAACCACAGAGTGGGTAAGCTACATCAAGCACTAATGGATTCCAAAATCAAATCAAACCAAAACACAAACAAAAACAAAAAAGAAAAACCAGAAAACTCAATCTCAAACCAAATCTAGAGCAGATCCACACCAGATGGATGGAGAAGGAAAACCCAGCACACTTGCACCATTGGGGGATAGGGGGAGGGGAAAGAAAACACCTCACAAGGAGGGAGAGATTGGGAAGAACAGCTCCCAAACTTATTTGGCAGAAACCAGAGGAAAAAAAAAAGGGGAGGGGAAGAGAGAGAGAAGAGAGGTGGTTGGAGGCTGAAGCCCCCTCTCCCGCCCCAAGTAGGGCTGCACAGAGAAAACTAAGAGAAAGAGTAGTGAGAGAAGCACTAGGTTAGAAAGATTTCTTAAAATTAGTTAATAGGTTCAGTTGACCCCATTTTGTAAAAGGTGGTGTCGTCCTTAGACATCTCAAATGTTGCATCTAATATTTTATCAAATTTAAATTTGATAAAAAACGATAACTGTTTAACTTCTAATTCTTTCATCAAATTTATATTAAATGAGGGATGAACCAAAACTTTCATTACATGAAGAGATTCTTTTATCTTTTATCAAATTTAAATTGTTATCGTTGGACCAGACATCCTCCCGAATGTCCACCCAAGAGAAACTTTAGCAGTCTTTTTTATTCATGTCCGGACATCCTCCCAGACAACCAGAAATGTGAAAAAATCTGATGAAAATTCTAGTTTTAACATTGGAGTGAATGGTATCAAATTAAACTTTTCATTAAATTTTTACTCAAATTTGATGAAATTTTTTATTCAACATTGGAGATGCTTTTATGTCGCATTATTTAATTGTTAGAAAAAAATGTATGCATGCTAAAAGATTATTAGTTTAAAGTTTATCCAATCAATTCGAACGAGTAATTAATTGTTTAAATTTGATTTGAAAATTTTAACGAGCTCTAAAATATATTCAAGCTTGAGTTGTTTAGTTAATGAACTACTCAAACAAATTTATAACGAAACGAATTGCTTTTCACTTTTGCATTATCTTCTCATTATTTTAGTTAACAAGTAGATCTATTTTTTGAATTGAAATAAGAGCATAGTATCAGCCTTGCGCTCTATGAAATAAGAAATAAGAGCATCAGCCTTGCGCTATATACTAGCCAAACAGGGTCCAAAAACATTTTTGCATCAGGCTAGTTATAACAAAACAAATTTTGATATTGTTATAGTACATCGCTAGACCACCCAACTTCTTCCATCTGGGCAATTTTCACCAAATGATCGACCACCCGATCATCTACTCAGTAGACCACCCAATAAAAAGGAATGTTTTATAAAATTAAATTTTAAAATAGGGAGTTTGATAAAGTGAAAATGCTAATTAAAATACCAAAATATATTTTTTTGTTATAATTTAATTCAAAATTTACTGAGTCTGATGTGAATGTTCGAATAATGTCCTATGATATATAAATCTACTTTTTAAACCTATTTTATGGACCCAATAATGGGTAAGTAATATGATTAATTAAGTCTAAATTTTAATCTTGAATAATAATGGCCTATTTTGGAAAGTAGTTAAAAAAATAATAATTTGACTTTTTTTTAAAAAAAAATTTAATGATAAAAACGTGCAAAAGTAATGAGGTGATGTGACCTCAAAAAATCAAAAATTAAAAAAATTGATTTTTAACCAACTTGCCAAAATATATAGGCCAATATTGATCTAAAAATATTCAAGGGAAACAAGTTTATTCCCTAGATATAGCCTTTTGAAAATACTATTAGCACAAATAAATCATAAGATAGGATACACTCATATTTGTGAGCTCTAGATGCTTTTAGATTTTTAATCATTTTGTCTAATTTTTATTGTTTTACGTAGATAATAGAAATGAAAAATTACGTAATATATTGATAACACTAAAAGTCAAATACTATGCCTGTTAAGGAACGTAACACCTTATTCAATAGGCCAAGTTTAGTGTCCGTATTACAGTCATGTTGAATTTTGACTGGATAAATTTTAAGTTTAGATAATTCAATCACAAAAATGAGTTCATTTTATATGAGAGAATTGTATCAATTTTATGATATAATTTTGTAAAGATTTTGTAAACGTAGATTTTTAGGACACAAGTTAAGAAATTTAAAATAATTACACGTTTTTTATTATTTTTATTTTTATAAAGCCTCTTATTTTATTTATTTTTTTGATCAGTAAAGAAAAATTTCATTAACAGCATGAAATTAAAGGTACAGGAAGACGAAATGCTTTGAGAGAGATTCGGAAGTATAAAAATACCCCTACGACTGCTACTCGCATCCATACAACCAACCCTTTGACCTCACATTTTTTTTTTTTTTAACAAAAAAAGTTAAGAAGAACTTAACTAGACATTAAAATACAAGAATCCCAACAAAATCAACCCACCAAACACCTCTGATCAACCCAATAACCACACTAAAAACTTTCAACAACACCCCATGCCCTCACCTATGCTGCTACAACTCCCGAAGCCTACACCTATGCTGCTGCAGCTCGTGCCATGCCTCTGCAGCAGCCCACACCTCACCTCAGCTGCTGCAACTCCCAATGCCCACACCAACCACTCCTAAACTGCTGCCCACACCACGCCTATGCTGCTGCCACCCCCAAAACCCACACCTATGCCTCAGCTGCAGCCCACGCCTATGTTGCTGCCAAACTCCATAGCCAACACCGGAAAACTCCATGCTGCTGCAACTCCTCTCTAGTGGTGGTAGTGGAAGTTCCAGAACTCCTCTCCGACGAACTCCTCTCCGTCCAATTGCAATGCCTCGACTGAGGCTGATAGGATATCTTTGAAACCAACAGATCTTCTTCTATCTCACACCGTGGATCCACACACCCATCGAACACCGACCACCCGCTGGGACACCTCCATACAAATGAAAGAAGTTCACCCCTCAAACTCTCACTCGAAGAGGAGCGCTCGAGTGCAAACCGGACAAAACTGGATCGCCTACGACACCCATATTTCCGCCCAAACAGAGCATCGATACTTCTCCACCAATCTGAACCAGAGTGCACCCCTCAAGCTCCTACTCGCAAAAGAGCGCTCGAATGAAATCCCTGGACGACCCCTGATGAATTAGCTATAGCGGGCAAGGTTGAAACACAAGAAGACATCTGATGACAAACCTGGTCGGCCCCTGAAGAAATACCTGGACGACCCCCGACTCACCACAAAAAAGTCTCCCGCAGCAACAAAGAACACACCTAGGTGGGGAAAATGGGAGACTCAAGTTTATTGAAAAAAGAAACTAACATACAAACGCCGAAAACGAGCTAGGCCAGCCGATCGCCATAGCCAGAGGCGGCGGCCGGCCGGCCCAAAAAGAGGCCGGGGAAGGAGGTTTTTAGAGAGAGAGAGAGAGAGAGAGAGATAGAGAGAGAACATTAAAAAATGTAAGTGAGGCTGATGGTGGCTTATCTCCAGAGGGCTCCATTTATAAAGCCTCTTATGGTGGTGCTATTTTTGAACTATTTATTTGAGTTATTCGTATTTTTTTATTTTGAGAGTTTATGTCAAATTATTTGATGTCATTTTTATTTATGATTTATTAAATAGAAATAAATTAAATAAGTTTTAAAAAATTAATTATTTAAAAATTGACAATACGTCTAAATGCACATAAAACCAAACATATATGTTTCACAAAAAGTGGAACTTACAAGAGGTGAGACCTACCATTTGTGAGACATTTGTGTCTCATTCTGGTGTATAGCCTGTGTTTGTAACATTACTGAAAAATTTTAAAAAGGAATATTTTTAAGAAAAATGCTCCATCCATATAATTTTTTTCCCACAAACCTCGCAAATGATGTGACAAGATTAATTGAAAGGTTTTGAGAAAAGAGAGGAACACGTCATTTGAAAGTTTGTGGAAGAGATATTCTACGAATGTAGCATTACTATATTTTTACTTAATAATTTTAACTTATAACAAATTGATAAAAAGAATATTTTAACAAAATTCATTTTGTAAGCTTAGAAGAGTTGTTTGGCTTAGGTTTTGTTTGACAATTTTTAATTTTAGTCAAAAAAATAATTATAAATTGTCATTTCTTTTTTTATTTCCTGTATATTTAAAAATTTAAAAATAATTAAAATAACTCATTTCCAAACTACCCCTTTAACTTTTAAGTAATTTGACAATAGTCACACTTGAGTCAGGACCGGAGGCTTGTAATAGGGAGAAAGTTATTAGTTGGTCCTGGCAATGTGTGTATTTGGTTTAAGTTTTTTGGATTAAATTTTTTAAAAATTAAGTTTTTTTTTTCGTATTTTTTTTTGTTTTTAGTGAATATTTTTAAAATTTTAAGCATTTTTTTTACTTTTTTAGATATACCTTACTTAGATGTATCTAAAAAATCTAAGAAGTAAAAAATTTGTGAAAAAATATTTAAAAAAATTAATAAATACATAAAAATATGAAAAAATATACTGAATTCTCATTTTTTTTTTTTTTTGTATTTTTGGTATTTAGTGAATTTTTAAAAGATTTTTTTCACAAAAATTATACTTTTATGTGTATTTATGTTAAGTGTCTCTAAAAATTAAAAAAATTATTTAAAATATTAAAAAAATTCAATAAAATTAAAAAAACACGAAAAAAAAGAAAATAGAATTTTTTAAAAAGTGCTTTTAGAAAACCAAAAACAAACAAAGTGATTAGAAAATGATGCCAACTCTAGTGATGATAGAGAGCACTAGAGTTGTAACTCTAATGCCAACTCTAGTAATATGACAATATGTATATAAAAAAAAAATATAACATTATAAGTCAAAATTTCAAATCATAAAGTGAAATGCACATCTAAAACTCCTCATTTACCGGCCTCAAATATTTTTGTTAGAAAATTTAAAAAAGGGCAAATTACGTATACCTCCCTCGAGGTTTAGTTAAATTACAGATACCCCCCTAAGGTTTCGGAAATTACATCCCGCCCCCTAAGATTTATATTTTCATAACAAATTGCCCTCTAATTTGTTATGAAAATATAACTTTCAGGAGGGAATTTGTAATTTCTCAAACCTCAGGGGGGTATTTGTAATTTAGCTAAACCTCGAGGGGGTATATATAATTTGCCCTTTAAAAAAAGTATAATAATTTGTAATTGATGAAAACTATCCCACCTAACACCTTGGACCAATCAAGGATTTTTCTACGAGGCATGGAGAGAGAGAGAGGGAGAGAGTGGGTACGTTTCAAGTGGAGAGACGACCTCGCGGTGTCTTCAAGTGTCATGCATGCATTTTGTGCATCTGTTTCCTCTGCATGCAAACACGCTCTCTCTCTCTCTCTCTCTCTCTCTCTCTCTCTCTCTCTCAAAACCCTCTCTCTTTATATATATATATATATATATGTCTACTCTCTCTGTCTCAACCTTCCATCCCCACCTCTCAAAAACCTCAATCGCAATCTCAATCACCGTCACCGACTCCACTTCTCTGTCGCAGATTCTCTTCAAAATTTGGTACTCTGTTTTTTCCGGAGCAAACCAAAACCAGAACACACACACCGACTCTATTGTAGTCATGCTTATCTGCATGTGATTGTCTCATCCAAGTTATCATTCCATAGATTACTACTAGGTTTATTCTACTAATTTTTGTTTTTGGGATCGATTTGATGATATTGTGAGCCATTATCAAAAGGGGGTTTTAGGGTTTTGATTTGGGTTTTAACTTATTTGACTCGAATGGAGATTTGTTTTGTTGGACAATCTTCACTATATTTAAATAGATTAAATTCTGTTGTGTACTAAACAACAACAAGAATATAAGGGAATAAAGGAAATGAGAGAATTTGTTTGATTACAAAAATCAAACTAAAAATAAATAAATAAATAAAAATAGATTTTATTTTGTTACAAAAATAGAATTAAAATTTGATTTAATAAACAAATAAAATAGAATAATAAATTAAACAACTTACTTGATTAATTTTTCTAATAAATATTTGATCAAGTCCAGTGTTTGACACTGTGTCCTTAAGACAGATTTGTCCTCTCCACAGTGCTTTCAGAATGTGGATGTCTATCTTCCAGGATGAAATGATCAACTACAAACAATAGCAGCACTACAAATTGTTTGCCTAATGAACACACTAAGTGTTTATACTCTCTCACAGAAGAAAATAATGCAGTAATATGAAGAGAATGTTTGCAGAATTATGAATGACGAAAATTAGAGTTACAAAATCCAAATGAGGGCTGTCCTATTTATAGATGGATTGATGGCTGCAGGTTTTGAATTAAACAGGTGCAAACCTGTTTGAACAGGTACAGTACCTGTTGGGTTTTGAATTAAACAGATTTAAATTTGTTGGGCTCAAAATTCAAACAGATAAAAAACGGGAAGGGCCCTGTTTGGGTGTACAGAAAAAACCGGACCAGTTTATTTCCGGAATTAATTTGAATTTAGGATTTTATTTTACCAAAAAATAAAATTAAATTCAAATATTTTTGGCCCAAATAAGCCCAACCCAACCGGACGGACGGCGGCGGCGCGCGTGTGGTGATTTTTGGGTCCAATGGGTAACCTCCCTCTCTAAAACACTTGGGTATCCCTTGGGTCACACCCCAAGTTCCAATCCCATGCCTTATAAACCCATTCAAAACTTCCCACCAAATCAATGTGGGACAAGCCTTATTCAAACCTTTAAGGATTTTCTACCAAAACTCCATTTCCATGGAGCATACTTTGGCTTCAATTTCTCATTCACTCGGTAATGGTTTTGAGCAACCAAATATACCACGTGAATCACAACGCGGCATGGAACGCGTTACCACTTTGACTTGCGAAAATCGACGCACGGGGCCCACCTAAATAATAGACCAAAGTTAGAAAAAAAATTCATTATTAACCCAGAATTTCTAAACCATTTCCAACATGTTTCAGGTTTGATTTGGGTCAAATGGCAAAGATTTGCATGAACAAAGCGTGCCAAGCGACAACGACGTTTCAATGGAAGAAGGTTGGGGTTTGAAATCCGGTGCTTTTGCTACTCTCTGTTTCAACTGCGGATAATTTTTCCAATTTCAATTTTATTATTATTATTATTATTGCCTTCTTAGAAAGTTACAAGTACATATCATCTGTATCTGAGTTGATTTCTTATTCCAATCCAAGGGCACTTTGGGGTTGTGGATTTTGACTCTCTAGTAAGACTCTTTTTTCTTTAATTTTTAATTTTTAATTTTTTGAGCTCATTCGAATTTTGAAATTTGAAATTTTCCAATGTTCGATTATCAATTTAATGTCACATTTTTGTCTTATAAATGTTCATAACTTTGCTATTTGAATTTTCTGTTTAATTTCAATTTTTTTCCCATGTGGGTATGGGTGTGCATAGTTTGAGTTTGAGTTTGGGTCGGACTTGCAATAATAAGAACATGCGTACCATGTCTAGCCCGTTAGCTATTGGGTGTAATCTTGTTATCTTGATTCCAACCCGAAAAAAATTTCAAAAGCCGAAGCTGACTCATTTAACCCATATATATGAATTATTATTGCAAAAATGTTAGAGATTTTAAAAATTTTATCAAAATTCTACTAAATGTCTCACATGGGTGTGGGACCTACATGAGACCCATATTGTGTGGGTCCCACATCCATGTGAGACATTTGATAAAAATTTTGGTAGATATGTTTCACATAGATGTGGGACCCACATGGGATCCATATTGTGCGGGTCCCACACCCATGTGAGACATTTGGTAGAAACTTTAGTAGAATTTTTGAAATTTCTAACATTACTCTTATTATTGTGTCTTGGAGGGGGTATTAAATGATTTGGAGACTTTTAATAATTATTTGAATTTAAATAATTAACGAAATCTAATAGTGAAATAATTTTGGTCTTTTAACAATTAAATTTAAGCTATAAAAAGGGACATATATTTAACTTTGTCGAACTTCCATTATTTTTAAGTTTATTATGTAACTAAATAGTATTAAAGTTAAAATTAATATTTTAAAATGGCTACGGCAGGCTAGAAATTTTTATCTCAAGCCCGGCCCAAAAAATTAAACAAGCTCAAAATCCTAGCCCAGGTTGACCCTCTAACCAAATATTTATCGCAAGTCTTAAAAATAGCAAGTTGGATTTTGGGCTAATGCCAACCCCTAGTATGTAGCATGTAAAAAATATAGAGTTATGCTAGGACCCCAAATATTCTATCAAATATTCTACAAAACCTCTCATATGGGTGTAGGACCCACACACATGTGGATTTGTGTGAGTCACATCCCATATGAGAGGTTTGCTATAATATTTGATAGAATATTTGAGATACATAGCATTTTTCAAAAATATAAAAATAAATCAGTGTAATCAGATTCAGGACTGAATAATGCTAAATAACTGCTACTACTTTAACTATTAAGTCAATTTTTATTTTCCATATTTGATATACTATGTTTTAGAAAAGAGTCAAGATGGAGGACTGAGCATCTCCAATAGTAGTAGGCATTTTACCTATCTAAATATTACTATCAAGTATATATTTTATTTTGTCTATCAACTGTTTTATGTTTTTACTTCAACCATGCTCTTTATTTTAGCTATTTATCCAAATACTATTAATTTTATAGAATGCCACGTCAACAACAAAGATGGAGGGAAATAATCCTAATGATTGAATACATTTTGCCTAGCGTTGAAGGCTAGCTACATGTAGCTAGTGAATATGAGTTGAGCCAAAATGCCTAATCATATGCCTAGTGCATTGGAATTGAAAAAAGTGAATCACACTAGGCATTTTAACTAACAAGTATTATATGCCTAGTGCATTGGAGATGCTCTAAAGAAGGCTAGCCATTTTATTTAGTGGCCAAAAAGTTCTGTCTAAAATGATGAAAATTAGCCAATAATTAGCTTCACTTAACACTTATAGTTGCAATTACTACTGTTTGAAACTTTTTCTAATTTCTTGTTAAATCTTTCTTTGTTTGTTTGCTCCATTTTTTTCCTCCCATTATTCACTGTATATAAACCATTAAGATGTGTTATTGTCTTTACTAGACATTGCAATTTTTCTTGTAATAGGCCAAAAAGACAAAAACAAAATTTCAAAGTTGTTCTTGTAGACTGCATCAATAACTTGTTATATTATTTATGTATCAGCAATGCTAGGTATCATGAAAATTTTTTCATGAAAATAATCATAAAAGTTTTGTGACCCTTAGATTACACTTAGAATAAAGCACCACACACTAATCAAGGTAATCCAAGGATCATAAATTTTTCATGATCATTTTCATGACAAAATTTTCATGATCCCTAACTTTTCCCTTTATGTATTGTCTGGCCAATGTTTAATGTCACATCATGTGGGCTGTAGTTTTGCATATGAGAATTTACTTTACTGTGAGACGTTCCATTTGGAGGAATCTGGTTGGAGGGAATGCAGGTTATGTCGAAAGGTAACTTCGAAGCCATCGATTGCCCTTCTATTGTTCAAACATCTATTTTCATTATGGTTTCTAAGTCTAGTTGAATTTTGGTATGACAGCGTATCCACTGTGGATGCATTGCTTCCAAGTATTTGTATGACTACTTGGATTTTGGGGGCATAGGGTGTATAAGCTGCACAAAGAGTTTGGAGACTCGCTCAATAAGACCTATTCAGGTAATTAGTAGGCCAACATTTCCTGAATGTCACATCACAACTTTCGTATGTGCAATAATTTTTATTGAAAAATGACAAACATGGATTAGTAATGTTATTACCATCAGTTATTAGCTCAATGATTATCTCCTTCCCCTCCCAATGGGACTAGTATGAGAAGCATTGTCCCAGATGGGATACAAGTATAAATGTCTTGCTTAACTTTCAAAATTTGACAATCTTGGCTGTAATATTGGTGTAATTCCTATAATTTGTTAGATGATTCTTATTATGTCTCTCTCACATGAATCTGATAAATGAGATTGATAAAACGGTTGTGGGTAATTATGATGTTTCCCGTAATAAAATGCTTACTTTCCCGAGATGTATCTTGTTTTGGTTGTTTTCCTGTATGTTGAATCTGTCTCCCTCAAACATACAAGTATCTGATATTTTTCTGTAACTCATTCATTCAGATCCCAAACAATGATATTTCTCATGGGTTTGGCCCATTCACAGCAAACAACATCGGTGATCGGCAATCCTCTTACGTTGAACACAGAATGGTTGGCATCAGCCTTGACAAGGAGAAATTTACACAGTTGAGCAAATCTATGAATGCAAATGAGCTCAGCCACTGCCCTCAAACTCAGAGGGGTGATACTAATGCCTCTATTAAGCAAATCAAACGAGAAGAAATTGAATTTCCTAATGGGGAAGTTCGTGCAGGCTTTCCAGATCTGATATGGCGATCTGTTGGATCATCTATTTTTGCTATACCAAAAAATAACAGGCCTATACTAGGGGAAAAAGATATGTATAAATCACTAGCTCAGCCATCAACAAGTTTAATTTTTAGCAATCCTTTGGAGACTCCATATTCTGTATTACCTTCTCTCGGTGGGGTTGTGGAAGGAAGGGAACAGAACAAGGTTCCCCCTGTTAAACAAGGGAAAAAGACACGCCTTATTTTACCTAAACCCCCTAAAACTGGCCTCACCGTGGGCTCAGATGCTAATAGGGGAATGGTTTCTCAGATGCGCGTGTTAAGGCTTCCTGATGAAGGACGAGGCTGCAATCAGTTACTTCCGCGATACTGGCCAAGGGTTACAGACGAAGAACTGCAGCAAATATCTGGAGAGTATCCTTGATTATGCTATTTTTGGTTTTTCATCTTTAAGTAAGTGTCCTCTAATCTGATTTGCGGTGATGTTTATAATCACTTGTTTTTGTTTATTCATTGATTCAAACATAATGTTTACCTTAAACTTGTCAACTAAAAGTTTGAATTCCACTGTTGTGCCATTGTTCGAGAAGGTTTTGAGTGCCAGTGATGCTAGTCGAATTGGTTGTGTAGTCCTCCCCAAAGCATGTGCTGAAGTAATTTCAATGATTTTGTCCATGTCTTCTCTCTCTCTCTCTCTCTCTCTCTCTCTCTCTCTCTCTCCTTTGTGAAGTTTATTTCTTTCTCCTTAGCTTTGGATGTGTACAAAATGCAAATTGATGCAGGCCTATTTTCCTCCAATTTCTCAATCAGAAGGTATACCAATAAAGATTCAGGATATAAAGGGGAAAGAGTGGACATTCCAGTTCAGATTTTGGCCCAATAATAAAAGCCGCATGTATGTATTAGAGGACATAAACCCTTGCATACAGAATATGGAATTACAAGCCGGTGACATTGGTATTCTTCATGCTATAGCATTATTTTATGTGATTGTGTATTCATTAGAATTTTGAACTTCTTCCAAGGGAAATTAATTAACCTTGCATGTTTAATATCTTCATGGTCTGATTTTTATTTATTGTCTCACATATATATTATTTTTTCAGTGACTTTTAGTTGGATAGATCCTGGGGGAAAACTTGTCATTGCCTTTCGGAAGGCATCGAATTTTATTAATTTGCAGGTCAAGCATCATAGGCATCATTGTCTTCTCTATTATGTACTCGCTTAAGGTTCTTTTCCATTGTGCTTTTACGAACTGATATATATTTCATATAAAATAAACAGGACAGCCGAGTACCTGCTCTTTCTGATGGTGCTCTCTCAAGAAAAATCTCTACAGTAAGTTAGTGGTATCTGGTTTTTCCCAATGGCTGAAAGGAAGTAGGGATTCTCACCTTATTGCTCTGTCTGAATTGTTTACTTTTGCTGATTGGGATACTTTTGGTTGGCCTTAAATGAGGAGTATGGAGGTGTAATATCCCTGTCCCGTAGTATGATAATTGGTCCCTAATATAAATATGATTATGTGTTTAATATAATTTTGTGTGCGATTATGTGAAAATATGTGGTTTTGAATTTCTATCTGTTCACCATAGCAATATCTGTTTGATCATCTGCTTTGGAAATTAAATTGAAGGCCTTATCGGCCGTAGAAACTGAAATTGACTGCGCCATTGTGATTGGCATAATTTTTAGAGCCTACGGTGAAATTTGATTGAAAGTTGATTTGGACCAGATTAAATGGATTAAATTAATGTTATGGTGCCCAATTATTTTATAATAAAAAAATGTATTTGAGGGAGCTTTTAAAAAGAGCCATTATACACACTCAATTCCTCTTTTTGTCCATTTTGGCTGATTTAACTCTCTAGAGAGAGAGAGACCCGAAATTAGAGAGAGAAAAGGGAGATCATCTAAGTTTTACTCTTGAATCTTGGAAGTCTTGAAGATTACTCAAGAATTTGCTATAGATTGTGAGAATTAAAGCTCCTAGGTGAGTATTTCATGGATTCTAGTTTGTAATTTTGTAAATTTAAAGTTGATTAATGATCAAGAGCAAGAATTGTGTCATAAGTGAAGGAATTGTGTAGTATTTGATGAATTTGAAGCCAATAGATGCATGCATGTAGGAAATTGTTATAAATTTCCATATTTGAACACAATGTGTATAATTTATGTTGAATCTTGTTTGAAATCTATGTATTTGATCATCTCTTCACCAATTAAGTTGATATGAATGAATATTTCTCATATGCAAGAGTAGATCATGGAGGTATGAGCTTTGCATGTTTGAATTTGATGTATTGGTGATGAGTTTGGGTTAATTTGAGGCATGCATGTAAGTAATTCAAGAAATGGAGCTTCATTGTATTATGATTTGGTGTTGGTATCATGTGGGTATATGTATGTGTGAAATTGGAGCCATAATATGCAAGAAATGTGGTTGAAATGTCGAAATTGAACTCAAGAAACCATTATGGAAAACCCAGAATTTATGATGTCCGCTCGAGTGGGAGAACCGACGCTCGAGCGGGGAATTCATGCTCCCAGTATTTTTTTGCAAGCATGGGTCCGCTCGAGCGGGGAAGTCCACGCACGAGCGGGGAGCTATGTAGACAGACCTTCCGCTCGAGCGCCCAAGTTCACGCTCGAGCGTGAATTTGATGCATCCAGTACTTTTGCAGACCTCATGGGTCCGCTCGAGTGGGGAAGTCCACGCTCGAGCGGGGACCTTGTTTTCTGAAATTTTGTTTATGAGTTCTGTGTTTCGTTTTCTGTTCTCTTTCACTTCTAAGTACTCTTAGGCATACATTGAGCATTGTAATTGAGTTAAAAGGATAAGAAAGAAGCCTAAAGAGGAATATGTGAATTAAAGAACGGATTGAATTATTTGTGACCCATATATATTATGTGATATGTAGGGTCAAGCTCCAGGGCAAATCCACAAGTCGATCACTGTGAGTAGTATCTTAATAAAGATATTTGAAATATGCTATTTGTCCAATTGCTTAGCTTCCTATAAGTCTGTTAATTTGAATTGTGGACGAACGCTTACTATGTCTAAAGAGCGAATGGGCCAAAGGCCAGTTTGATATGAATGATAGTCTGACACGAATGATAATCCGATATGAATGATAATCTGATATGAATGACAGTCTGATATGAATGATAGTCTGACACGAATGATAATCCGATATGAATGATAATCTGATATGAATGATAATGTGATATGAATGATAGTTTGATATGAAAGTTTGAGAGGCCAAAGAGGCCAGTTTGATATGAAAGTTTGAAAGGCCAAAAAGGCCAGTTTGATACGAAAGTTTGAAAAGGCCTAAGAGGCCAGTTTGATTTGAATAACAGAGTGAATGGGCCAGAGGCCGTTTTGACATGAATGAATGGGTCGGAGGCCATTTTAACATGAATGAATGGGTCGGAGGCCATTTCAACATGAATGAATGAATGGGCCAAAGGCCGTTTCGACATGAACGAATGAATGGGCCAAAGGCCAGTCTGTCATCTGAATGGGCCAAAGGTCGTTTTGACACAAATGAAAGTTTGGCATGAAAGTACGAATGAGCCAAAGGCCAGTTTGACCTGAATGATACTAATGAATTGGGCCCAAGGCCGTTTGATGTATATTGTTCCAATGTATATTCTTTATTTGATATTATTCACTGGGCTTTCGCTCACGCTCATTCATGTGTATGTAGGTGAGCCTGGAGAGGTCCAAACCCAGCCTCAGTGAAGTCTGTATAGAACAACCAAGGTTTTGAAGAGTCAGCCCTTGCGTCTCACGCACGAGGCACGTCTTCGCCCTTTTGCTATTCTATACTATTTTGTCATGTTGGCGAGGACTTTGGTTTACGTCTGTAAATAGTTTTGTTTGGCTGACTTAGATTTGAATGATCCTGTCTGTACAGAAGTTTATGTTACTATACTTTCTGCTGTGAGTTATTAACATATGTATGTATGGAATGTTATGATGTGCATATAAGCACGGCTCTATGGACAAAGTTTTAAATTTGCTTCCGTTTGGCCCCTTTACTCTGATGAGTTTTGTCTTATTTGGTTTGAGGCCGTAGGTAATCTCGTGATTACTGGCCGGTTATGGCCTTAACCCATAGGGGCGGGTTCGGGTCGTGACAGAGTGGTATTAGAGCATGAGTTAATAACTCACACACTTGTCCAAAAGAGCAATAAGCGTCTAGATAAGATCTAGGATGCATTCATGTGATAAGTATGAATTTGAAGGCATCAAGAATACGCTCAAATGTTTAATGTGAACGGTTTTACGTTATAAGTTTGTGATTTGCTTGCATTGCAAATTATTTGAGTATGTATGCTTTTTAGTATATGCATACCTGTGAATCTTTTGTATAAAGTATAATGCAAGTTTAATCAGATAGTGAGAACATGTGATTATATGAGATATGAATTGTTGCACTAATGTGTACAACAAGTTGTTTTGTTATAATGCACATACATGAACATATGAATCATGCAAAGTTGCATATGTGCATTCGATTCTACAAATGGGTGTCTATGTGAAATATGAACATGATTTGAGTATATTACTACTTAGTAAATGTTCAGCATGTGATATCTGATAAGTATGCAATCATCTGTTACGTATGTGATTAATTATGCCTTGACGATACATAAAATGGGAATATAACAATGTGTCTATGTGCGAATGTACGCGTGTGTATCTGTGTTTATTTTTGTATTGGGCATCCCGGTATTTGGCAAGGCTTAATAAAAATTTGTGTAGAACATGGATAAAGTACGGGCACACGAGTTGGCAAACTCTTCCACAGCCCGACTCAATAGACTGCAAAGAATAGTACAAGAAATGGCAGAGATTTTAAGACAACAACGTCAGTTGCCACTACGGCAAGAACCTTTGCCACCACCAGTGTAAGAAACACCGAGGAGTTTGCTATCGAATTTCTGGGGTGTGTTATAGGTGTGGTAAAATGGACCATATGGTAAGGAATTGTCCCCGAACTGAACGAAACGTGAATAAATCTTCTGCCTCAACCAGATTCGTACCAATGGTAGGAATTACTAATCAGGATAGAGTAATTACACTCATCCCAGAAAAGCACTCAGAATACTACAACCGCTATCCCAGGTATCTATACTGTTTATAAACGAATGCTTATGTGTTGATTGATTCTGAATTAGTACATGTGTACATTTTTGCTTGGGATATTATTTGATTCGGGTCGGCATCTTCTTTCGTATCTACTGCTTGTGTATCTAGATTGGTTAGACCCAGGAGATCGAGACCATATTCATTGAGTGTATGTGTCCCATTTGGGAAATTTGTGAAATGGAAATTTGTGAAATACGTATTGGGATATCGATTAACTCTGTACATGCACAGGTACATCTAAACCTATGCTCAGGGTGATTTGTTATATTACTGTCTTCAATGACTAAACCACTGGAATTATGACTCTGTGATTGTGTGACTGGGTTGAACACCCCAAATAACGAACTCTATAAATTGCGAGATCATGTATTTGGATTGGTAGGAAGTTGACTGAACTATGTGACTATGTTAAGCTTGACTCGTGAACCTATGTTTTGTGACTAATTTGGAACCTCTGCATGACAAATCCTATATTATGTGTAACCGAAGAACCTTGTTTAATGTGTTACTGTGTACCATGTGCTTGCATATAAGACCTATTTGAGAATTTCTATACTGATTGTGATATATACCTCCTGATATGAACACCTGCATATGCAACTACACCTGAACTTATGTAAACAATGTCATATTGTACATGATTTGAAATACTTTGACATGAACAGTTGTGATAAATGACTCCGATATGACTTTGAGAACTGATGAACTTAGAACAGTTGTGAAACTATCGATTATGTACCTAAGCAACGAAGTGTGCCTTACAGAACCAAAAATACCCCATTGAGAAAACTTTTATCTGATTCAATCTGATAGAACTTCTGTTTGATCGGGTCTGTTAGAACCCTCATTTGATATGATTTGATGGGACCTTTGCTCGATTTGATTCGGCAAGACCTTTGACAGGATTAATTTGATGAGACCCTCTATCTGATTTGACCTTGGTAAGGGGAAGTACGGATTATGTATGAATAAATAGCCAGATTATTCTTGGCAGGAAAATTGATAGACCCAAAACTTGAATCCGTTTGGAATACTTGACTTATTTGAAGGACCTTATGTGGGCTATCGGTAGATTGATCTAACCATGAACACCATTGAGAACCAACCTCCAACTATCAAGGACATACGTGTTAAAAATGAACCGAATCGTGCAAATCCAGTGATTGGGTGTTTTAAGGAACAATGCTTGTGTATTGTCCTATTCTTGTTTGTTTGACGCTATGGGAACCGATGAAGGCAGATTGGTTTGACTATAAGCTGTACTGAACATTTGTCTTTGACTGATCAGAATATGTTTTGCAAGGGAGAGTAGTTGTTTCAGTGTTATCGGATTTTGGGAAATCAGGTTATGGTGAGTGGTATTATGTTTGTTTTGATGACATTCTTGGGGCGTCCTTTCATGCTAGGGGACGTTAAGCCTATGTAGCACCTTTGATTGAGATATCTCTTTTGCCACCGACGGTTTTGTACGGGTGGGTTTGTCTAATCGATCTCGGGTCGGTCACCGACGGTCGTGAACGGGTGTGCTTTGATTCCGAGACGATTATTCATTTGTTTTGTCCGAAATGTCATCCTTTGGTATTATGTGGATGTTATTAACATCCAAGAAGTTTTTAAAAACCCTGATTGTCCGAAAGTATGTAAATTCAATACGCCTTGTGTAAATAACTGCTCAGTGCCATTATATTCTGCAATTGGGGCTCTGAGGATGTGTAAATTGTGTTCAACATGTGATTGACTGTTTTGATATCATCTTTGACATCATGGGGATTAATATACGAATTGCTTTCTGCTTTTGGCGACTATGAGATAGTGTGGAAAGACTCGAAGGAACAAGGAATTGAATGTTGAACCGAATTGTAAACTGTAAACTGTTGAATGAATTGAGAACACGTGTATTCTGTTAGAAGTTGACTGCCTCGATGTTATTGTACTTTGCAATTGGTACTATGGGGATATATGAGTTACGTATGTCGTGTGGTTGATTGCCTCATTGTTAACCTTGTTGACTCGGGAATCAGTGTGTGGATTCGCTTTAAATTCTTGTAGACTTTTGGTTGGCCTTGGATAACTGTGATGAGTCACTGGACTAAATATCGAATCGGATTGTGAATTGCAGAATTATTGAAGAATGAATTGAACTTTTATGACAAGGGAACAGACCGAACTCCTATGGTAAAGTTAGTTGGCATTTGAAATAAATATGTTGGCGACCTACTGTGAAGAAGGAAATTGTTAAATTGTGTCTAAATATTTTTCGGTGCCAACAGGTCAAAGTCGAACATCAGACAGTGGCGGAACTACTTCAACCTTTCTCTATTTTGGAATGGAAATAAGAATGTGTGGCTACGAATTTCATTGTGGGGCTACCTTGAGCACCCAAGGTATGAGTCCCGTTTGGGTTATTGTATGAAGAATTACTAAGATTGCCCGTTTCCTCCCTGTAAAATTTTCGTATGATGTTTGTAGATTAGCCACTATTTACACCAATAAGATTGGTCGTTTGCATGGGGTCCTAGTATCTATTGTTTTAGACAGGAATCCTAAAATGTGTTTGAATTCTGACAAGCCTTCGAGAGACAATGGGAACTGAATTGTGAGTCAACGCTACTTTCCATCTGCAAATTGATGTATAATCAGGAAGAACTTTTGGGAGAAATGCTCCAAATAGATACAGTAGATTTTTCAGGGAATTTGGAAGATCTATCCATTGTTGGCAGACCTTGCTTACAATGGCTTACACTCTAATTCGGTGCGACACCATGCGAGCCTTGTATGGAGGAAAAGGTAAGTCTCTGACTGATTGAGAACTGAGTGTTGCTTGATTTTGGGACTAAGTAAATGACTATCAAAAAGGATTGGAACTGTTGAATGAAAAGTGTTCCGAATTGTGTTCGACTAAAGGTAAAATAAGTTTGGAGGACCAAACTTCCTAAAGGGGAGAAGACTGTAATATCCTTGTCCCGTAGTATGATAATTGGTCCCTAATATGAATATGATTATGTGTTTAATATGATTTTGTGTGCGATTATGTGAAAATATGTGGTTTTGAATTTCTATCTGTTCACCGTAGGAATATCTATTTGATCATCTGCTTTGGAAATTAAATTGAAGGCCTTATCAGCCGTAGAAACCGAAATTGGCTGCGCCATTGTGATTGGCGTAATTTTTAGAGCCTACGGTGAAATTTGATTGAAAATTGATTTGGACCAGATTAAATGGATTAAATTAATGTTATGGTGCCTAATTATTTTATATTAAAAGAATGTGTTTGAGGGAGCTTTTAAAAAGGGCCATTATACACACTCAATTCCTCTTTTTGTCCATTTTGGCTGATTTAACTCTCTAGAGAGAGAGAGAGACCCGAAATTAGAGAGAGAAAAGGGAGATCATCTAAGTTTTGCTCTTGAATCTTGGAAGTCTTGAAGATTACTCAAGAATTTGCTATAGATTGTAAGAATTAAAGCTCCTAGGTGAGTATTTCATGGATTCTAGTTTGTAATTTTGTAAATTTAAAGTTGATTAATGATCAAGAGCAAGAATTGTGCCATAAGTGAAGGAATTGTGTAGTATTTGATGAATTTGAAGCCAATAGATGCATGCATGTAGGAAATTGTTATAAATTTCCATATTTGAACACAATGTGTATAATCTATGTTGAATCTTGTTTGAAATCCATGTATTTGATCATCTCTTCACCAATTAAGTTGATATGAATGAATATTTCTCACATGCAAGAGTAGATCATGGAGGTATAAGCTTTGCATGTTTGAATTTGGTGTATTGATGATGAGTTTGGGTTAATTTGAGGCATGCATGTAAGTAATTCAAGAAATGGAGCTTCATTGTGTTATGATTTGGTGTTGGTATCATGTGGGTATATGTATGTGTGAAATTGGAGCCATAATATGCAAGAAATGTGGTTGAAATGTCGAAATTGAACTCAAGAAACCATTATGGAAAACCCAGAATTTATGATGTCCGCTCGAGCGGGGAAACCGACGCTCGAGCGGGGAATTCATGCTCCCAGTATTTTTTTGCAGGCATGGGTCCGCTCGAGCGGGGAAGTCCACGCTCGAACGGGGAGCTATGTAGACAGACCTTCCGCTTGAGCGCCCGAGTTCACGCTCGAGCGTGAATTTGATGCATCCAGTACTTTTGCAGACCTCATGGGTCCGCTCGAGCGGGGAAGTCCACGCTCGAGCGGGGACCCTGTTTTCTGAAATTTTATTTATACGTTCTGTGTTTCGTTTTCTGTTCTCTTTCACTTCTAAGTACTCTTAGGCATACATTGAGCATTGTAATTGAGTTTAAAGGATAAGAAAGAAGCCTAAAGAGGAATATGTGAATTAAAGAACGGATTAAATTATTTGTGACCCATATGTGTTATGTGATATGTAGGGTCAAGCTCTAGGGCAAATCCACAAGCCGATCACTGTGAGTAGTATCTTAATAAAGATATTTGAAATATGTTATTTGTCCAATTGCTTAGCTTCCTATAAGTCTGTTAATTTGAATTGTGGACAAACGCTTACTATGCCTAAAGAGCGAATGGGCCAAAGGCCAGTCTGATATGAATGATAGTCTGGCACGAATGATAATCCGATATGAATGATAATCTAATAAGAATGATAGTCTGATATGAATGATAGTCTGACACGAATGATTGAATGATAATCTGATATGAATGACAATCTGATATGAATGATAGTTTGATATGAAAGTTTGAGAGGCCTAAAAGGCCAGTTTGATACGAAAGTTTGAAAGGCCTAAGAGGCCAGTTTGATCTGAATAACAGAGTGAATGGGCCAAAGGCCGTTTTGACATGAATGAATGGGCCGGAGGCCGTGTTGACATGAATGAATGGGCCAGAGGCCGTTTTGACATGAAAGAATGGGACGGGGGCCGTTTTGACATGAATGAATGGGGCGGAGGCCGTTTTGACATGAATGAATGAGCCGGGGGCCGTTTCGACATGAACGAATGAATGGGCCAAAGGCCAGTCTGTCATTTGAATGGGCCAAAGGCCGTTTTGACACAAATGAAAGTTTGGCATGAAAGGACGAATGGGCCAAAGACCAGTTTGACCTGAATGATACTAATGAATTGGGCCCAAAGCCGTTTGATGTATATTGTTCCAATGTATATTCTTTATTTGATATTATTCACTGGGCTTTCGCTCACACTCATTCATGTGTATGTAGGTGAGCTTAGAGAGGTCCAGACCCAGCATCAGTGAAGTCTGTATCGAACAACCAAGGTTTTGAAGAGTCAGCCCTTGCGTCTCACGCACGAGACACGTCTTCGCCCTTTTGCTATTCTATACTATTTTGTCATGTTGGCGAGGACTTTGGTTTACGTCTGTGTATAGTTTTGTTTGGCTGACTTAGATTTGAATGATCCTGTCTGTACAGAACTTTATGTTACTATACTTTCTGCTGTGAGTCATTAACATATGTATGTATGGAATGTTATGATGTGCATATAAGCACGGCTCTATGGACAAAGTTTTAAATTTGCTTCCGTTTGGCCCATTTACTCTGATGAGTTTCGTCTTATTTGGTTTGAGGTCGTAAGTAATCTCGTGATTACTGGCCGGTTATGGCCTTAACCCATAAGGGCGGGTTCGGGTCGTGACAGGAGGCAGGACAAATGAGGACTCATTGCAGCGGCCAATGCTGATCCCCGGGAAGAAGAGGGCTCGGAACATTGGGTCCAAAAACAAGAGACTACTCATGCATGGTGAAGATGCTATGGAGCTGAGACTCACATGGGAAGAAGCACAGGAGTTGCTCCGCCCACCCCCAAGTGCTAAGCCAACCATTGTCATGATTGAAGACCAAGAATTTCAAGAATATGATGTAAGTAAATCTAGTTGACACCCTCATGTTATACATGGAGATGGAGTAATTATTTATTCGGCATTGCAAGGCGATTCATGTGCTTACTGTTGTTCATGTTATCCAGGAGCCGCCAGTTTTTGGAAAGAGCACTATATTCACATCCCGAGCATCTGGGTAAGCATTCGTAACATAGTCATAAATATATGATTTTTGTTGGGAGTTTGTCATAAATACATCACAAAAGGGTAGCGGAACCTGGAGGAACATTTCAGCTGATTCGAGATCCAATTGTCTGGACTAAACATTGGTATTAAGGTAGCGGTTGCTAATGTTTACGTTTTTTGTCCGATCCACGTGGAGGGGTGCTTTGCGTGGATTCCAGGATTAATCAAGGTGCGTGTAAACTGACCCGGACATCCTGTTATTAAAAAAAAATGTTCATGTTTTTTTTGTTTATATTTATAAAAAAATTATAAACTGATTTTTGTTTATTTTTAGAGAAACAAAAATTGTGAACACATTTGGTTTGATCAAAATATTTTAAAAAATTTAAAAACAAAAACTAAAAACATGTTTGTTAAGGCTTAAAATGTTTATATTTATTTTTTTATTATTTAAGACAATGGGAATCATACAAATTATAAAATTATAATAAGTATCCACAATAACCATATTGGTACAATACTAGCAACAGATCAATTTAAAGTTAGATATGCATAATTGTGTTATATTTTTATTACAATGCATTTGCAATTTAAGAACTTTAATTAAAAGAAATACCAACATTGGCAACAAAGTACACAATAATTTTTTGAGTAATTTCTTTTAAAACACACCAGCAATATTTTACATTAAAAAAAAATATAAATTCAGGACACAATCCATTTCAAGTTAGATTAGATGGTCATGAGATCCCTACCTAGTTAGATTAAACACCCAAACCTAAGGATAATGACCACTACTCATTAAAAATATATAAAGCATGAAAAATTATTCATAATTATACTATGAAAGTGAGGTGTAAGGTATAAATTTAAAGTTAGCATGTTGTGAATCATAGGTACAATCAGTGGCAGAGGGAGCATGGACCTAGGAGGGGCCCCTCCTTAACTTTCTAAAATTTATGTTTTAGTATAGGTTAATAAATTATTTCTCACTTTGCCCCTTCTAAATTTGAATATATATTCGTATTTTTTTTTCTTTATTTTTTAAATAGTTCTATAATTTGTACTATTCAAATGTTTATTTTATGACAAAATCACTTTTATAATATTATAAAGTCTACCATTAAATATTTATTTTCTATTCTTTTTTATAATGTTTGTTAATTTAATCTTATTGGTATTTTTTCTTTCTTCTTTTGGGATGAATATATGTAAAAATATGTAAAAGATTACTTGTTGTTTGATGAAATTTTTATTTCTTAATAAAATACTTGCTTTTTATATATATATATATATATATATTTTCTGGAGACGATTAGTTGATGTCTTGGTTAAAAATGAGGGTTAAGTTTGTTAGAGTTGAAGTAAGGCAGGGTGAGAACATTATTGTAGACATAACATTTTATTGTTACTCAAATCCTATCTCCGCCACTGGGTGCAATAAAAAGGTTCCATTGCAAAAAGGAAGTGGAAATTTTTGAAGAATTATATATGAAGAATTAAAGGTGCAAAGAACACGTATCACTCCAAGAGAGGAATAGGTGATTTTGCAGCAATGGTCAGATGCAATAGGGTCGTGGTGATGCAATGACGTGGCTATTCGGTTGAGAATAGCTTCCAAGCGATTTCAAACCATGACCGAAACTTAATCATAGGACAATTTACAATTCTTTCATGTTTTTTCATTCCGTCCGCCGTTTATAAACAGATATAAACAACTTTTCTTAGTTTACTTTTTTAACCCAATTTAAAAAGCTAAGGCCGCTCATTTATAAACAAAAAAATGTTTACCAAACAAGTTGATGTAATAGTTTTTAAATTTTTTATAAATATAAACATAAAATTGTAAACAGAATGGTTAACAAACAGAGTGTAAGAGTTTGGAAACTGTTTCTATGTTTCAAATGGTAGAAGCACAAGATGGCGGGGCCAATAGCATACCTTGATTTTTTTTCGCCTCCCATCTTTCAGTAGTCAACTGATGAGGAGGAAATGAGGGACAAAGCAGAGAAACATGTCGTTTTGAACTCATGCATTGAGGTCCTTGGTAGACCCACCCTGTTTAATTTTACTTCAAATGCATGCAGGAAGGAGTAAGAATATGAAGTAATGGGTTCAATTGAACGCACTGTAATTTTGATTTTTTTTTTTTTTTTTTATAGAATTATGTAGTATTATATAAATTTTTTGAGAGGTTTTTATAAATTGACACTACTAAAATTATTCAAAAAAATATATTTATCAACAAAAAAAAATTGTTTATAAAAAAATTAATTCTATGTTTATCATAATTTTATATTATTTTTTGTTTAACACGTACAACCCCTAAACCCTAATACGAATATGAATGAGACTTATGGATACCATTACAACAATCATTGTGTTGTAAAAAATATGGTGAGTGTAACCTTATTGACATAATAATTATTGACATAATAAATATCATGATATCATTTTTTTTAATAATGATATAAAAAAAATTCATACATAATTTATGTATAAAATCATGTAATTTATTATGGATCTTTCACTTTAAAATAAAACACTCATGAAGACGGTTTTTTTTTGTAACATCATTTTTGTGATTTTTTTTTTTTTTGGGGTATAAATTTTATATGTAAATAGAGTTCATATAAAAACGAATGAAAGGAAAAAAAAAAAAAGAGACTCCTTTTAAAGCACGAAATCCTTAATTCCTTACAAAAACAATTTTCTTTTTTTGTTTCTCAAGAAGAATCATTTTGTCTCTCATTTTTATTTGATTGATTGAAAATCACAATCTCGTTGTTTTTAATTTAATTGAACAAATAATATATTAGAGTACTTAAGTATTATTATGTAATTTGACTAGTTTGAATTACTTTGTAATATTATTATATATGATATTTTAGTATATTTATAATAGATATGTGAAAAATTATATTCACAAGTGTTCTAGAATTGCAAATATGATGGAATGACATATCTGACTGATTAAATTTTATCACTAAAGACATTTTTTTGGTTATGTTATTGCCTACACAATCTTTCAGATGAGGATTGGAATATTGGAGGTTAATAGAAGATTTCAGAACCTCCTAAAAAGTTTGAAAGAATACAAGAATATTGTATAGAATTCTAGAACGTGTATAGAACACTATAAACTAGATTATAAATAGTTATGGAAAGTTGTGAAAGGTTTTAAGAGAATTTTACACACTACATTAATTGTATATTCTAGAATGTTCCTACTGAGGTCAAGGTTGTTTATATAAAAAGGAGACCTCATTTGACCAAATTAGGGATGGTTATTTCCCTACGCTCTGCTCCATCCCTACATCCCCGTCCCGAATTTTGCTTCCTTTGTCCCGATTATATTTATTAAATATATTTATATGTATAATATATAATTTAAATGTTATCGATGATAACTAATTAAATGACACCAAAACAGAAATATATTTTGGCAACACCCTACTCCTATTCATTGTTTCAATTGGAAAATATTCATCTCGACTCAATATATAGTGTTATTGTCCAAGGAACAGGAACAATGGGCTCAGTGTGATAGTTGCTCCAAATGGCGGAGGTTGCCTGTGGATGTTCTTCTCCCTCCAAAGTGGGCATGTTTGGACAATATTTGGGATGCGAGTAGGTCTGTAAAATTTTGTCCTTAATTTTGGTTCTTTATATTTGGTGAAGACAATTTGTGAGCAAACTCTTTTGGTAATGGGTAAATCTTTTTGGTAGTTTTACCAGAGACATGGGATCATATTTCTGTTCCATTCATTCAACTTTTTTGTTTTATCTTTTCATGGGGAGTGAGGGGGTTGGTAGCCCATTTTTGCCTTATGAACAAAAAGTGCTGTAGATCGGGTTATAAGGGCACTTCCTGGAGTGACATTTACTAGGTTGGGAGTTTGAGTGAGCCAAGGTAGAGTTTAGCTATTTTTACATGAATTTTGTAATTTTTTTAGTGTTTGGCTGTGAAACAAAGGGTGAAAATAATTATTTTTTAATGTTCTCATTTCTTGTGTGTTTGCAGATGTTCATGTTCTGCACCAGATGAGATGAATCCACAGGAACTGGAAAATCTTCTCAGTGTTGGCAATGGTATGGATCAAGTTTGCGTTGCGCCTTTATAAACTTATGATGATCATGGTTTTAAGAAAGTGATTTTGAGAATTAAAAGAGACATAATGATCCAAATGTTTTGCAATTTAATGGTTCTAAACGTGTACTTGCATGCATCCACTTGGGTATTTGATCATATGCTTGTTGCATCATTGATGCTTTATACAGATGTACTATATTTTTATGAAATCGGGTTGAGTTTTGTGTGGATTGAATTCCTTATATACCTTTTTTTTTTGTGATAGAAAATTTATATAAAGTTAGAGAATAAGTCTGTCCTACAGTCTTGTCAATTTTAGATAAAAACAAGTCTAATGGCAGTATGAGTTTAACATAATATTTTTGATATCTTCAAAACTCATCTTGCAAGATTCCAGACCCGATTCTTGTTACAAATCACTGGTCTGGCTTTTAGTTAAGATGAAGTTTTCCAATGCATTTTATTCTATGAAATTGGATATGTTGGTTGTATTATTTTTTCCCTAATCGATCTTGAAATACCTGGTCATACTTGCTACCCTTTTCTTTTTTTCTTTTTAATTAAAAAAATGTTTTTCTTTTCCTTGTCCAGATTTTAAGAAGTTGAGAATCATAGAAAGCACCAAGGTAGACAAAGAACATGAGCCTTCTGGGTTAGATGTTCTGGCCAATGCTGCATTCTTAGAGGACATTGCAAATGCCTTTGGTGAGCCATCAGGAGGAACCACTACAAAACATCCCTGTGATCATTCTGGCTGCAATTGCATTGTGTGCATTCAACTTCCAAGTGGAAAGGGAAAGCACAAGTCCACTTGCACATGTAATGCTTGCTTTTCTTTAAAATGCCCCTTTAAAACCTTTACGTCCGGTGAGAAGACAAGACAATTAGAAATGGATAGAAATTCTAGACATGCATTGGTAGCTATAAATCAATCAGAAGATGAAAGCAACCAGAAAAATATAATTCCTAAGCATGTCGGTGAGACCAGCAAAGGACGTTTAGACTTGAATTGCCAACCTAACCGTGAAGACACATTGACAGAAGCAACCGGTTTAAACATTACGAGCCTTGTTCAGGAAGCAAGCCTTCCATTGGAGACGTGTTTGAGGCAGAACAGACCTGAAAACTTAGGCCCATGTTTGCTCTCACAAGCTGTGGGTGAGATTGAAGGCGACCCACTTGATGAAGCGTGTTCTTCATCTTTACTTGGGGAGCATGAGAATGAGGGCAGTAAAAGGTAAATGAGCTTTAATTTGGAATAATTTAATTTTCTTTCAAATATTTCTTCCTTTTAAATTATAGATGTAACTGTTATATTTCTCCCTTTTGAATTTATAGACGTATTTCTTGTATTTCTTGCTCTATCTTTTGATGTTTTGGTCAGTAGTTCAGTCTCTGTGTTCTTACTAGTTGGTTTTTGGATTTTTTTTTTTTTTGTCCATGCATAGTAGCCTATAGTGCATGAGACCTTACCCTGTGCAGAGAAGCTATTCCATGCCCTTTTCTTTTCTTTTTTTATTTAGGGTAGATATATACATGGATTGTATACTAATTTCGATTTAGAAATTGCAAAATCCTAATGTTAAGTTGTAGCCCAAAAAGAACTTGAAATTGTTGGAGCTAAATAATTCATTAGAATGCAAGTAAAAATCGAAACTTTTAATATGTGCTACAACCAGTAATGGATAGGTTATAGCTTTTATTATTAGATCCGTTTGTAACATGATACATGAAAAATATTATGTAAATTAGTGTTATATTTTATGCAAATACTTAGTAGTTAGTTAAACAAAAAATTTAATCCTTTAATTCGCTCCAAATTATCCAAATCACGATTTAATTATTTATCAATTCATTAATCCATCATTTAATTTAAAATTTACTTTCAAATCGTTGGACCCACACCTCACATCCTACCTTCTCTACATTAGGGGTGTAAATTTGGCCCGGCCCATGTCGAGCCTCGCGGGCTCTCTCTAAAAATTGGATTGGCCTAGCCTGACCCACGGGTCAAAAAATTAGGTCCAGGCCTAGAGGTATTTGTACCTTGGGCGGGCTGGGTTGATGGGCCTGGGCCGGCCTGAATTCTTTTTAAAAATTTTTCTACCAAAATTTTATTATTTTTCACTGAAAAGATATTGGGCATTGGGTGGGCTGGGGGCCTTACGAGGGTTGATGGATCAAGCCGGGCTTCAAAATGATGGCCTAGGATCTCGGGCTGGGCATAGGCCCGGACCCCAACGGACCTAAACGGGCTGAGTTCACCCTAAATCGTATGCTATTTTTATACTCCTACTCTACATTTGATTACACTAATGTGGTCAAAATTCAAACTCCCTTCTTTTAAGATCATAAACTTGTGGTTAGAAGAAGAAACACGTGTTTTTCACGTACAAATGATTAGGAAATGCTATAAATTTTACATTTTCTACTAAATAAATGATCTAATGTCTCATAAGGGTGTGGATCCCACACTTTTGTTGACTCCATACCCATGTAAGACATTTAGTTATTTATTTAGTAAAAAATTTGATATCTCTAATATTATCCCAAATGATTTTCTAT
The DNA here is from genome assembly GCA_030407325.1 of Camellia japonica. Lineage (NCBI taxonomy): Eukaryota > Viridiplantae > Streptophyta > Magnoliopsida > Ericales > Theaceae > Camellia > Camellia japonica. The sequence goes on from JAPPVO010000003.1 coordinate 47,441,263, forward strand.
GAATGTGATCATTGTGCCACAAAATTTTTTTTTTTTTTTTTTGAGCTCGATCGTTGCACTTACCACCTTGTCTACATTTTATCACACTAATGTGGATAAAATTAGATATATTTTCAACTCCCAATTTTTAAAGACGAAAAAGTAGTGGTTCAAAAAAGAAACATGTGTCATTCACATGCTTCTAGTGAGAGTCTTATATCCTCTGATGCACACTGAGGAGTTCGGATCATCGGTCGTACTTCCCTACTGCCCTCCCTGCTGCGCTTCAAAACCACGTCGTTTTGAATATTTATGTATTTAATTTTGTTTCCCCTTCTTATTCGGCCCCTTTTCGTTTTTGAGCCTTAACGAGACGAATAGAGTGGTAGAGCGGCAACAATCTAGACAAGAGAGGCGACAAACGCTAGGCGGCGAGAGACGAACATAGAGGCGGCGGTGAGGTGAGTGGAGGCGGTGAGAGACAAACACAGAGGGCGACGAATGCGAGGCGGTGACGAGGTTTGTTAGTTGTGAGAACATGCTACAAGTCACTAAGTTTGATCATTTTAACTTGTTTTCTTAAGTGATTGAATGGGTTTATGAGGAATTTGAGGAAAACCCAGATAAGAAAATAGGGTAAATCACAAAACCATGAGAAAATGGGGTAAATCACAAAACCCAGTTGGGGATTTCACAGAGTAAGAAACTAAAGCACAGACTTTTCATCTCTTTCTCTCTTGTTTTCTTGCAAGAAAGTGGAGTTTTAAGAACAACCTAGAACAAGGGTCTCTAGTGAGTTGGCCGGAATGTTCAATGGAGGTTGAGAACAATACCCACAAAAGAAATTGCAGCCAATTTTGCAAAGAGAGAAAATGAGATGTTGGAGAAAAGGAGATGTGTGGGGAGGCTGGGCAGAAGTCAAATTTTGGGGGGGAAAAAAAATAATAACACTAAACAAAATGACATCGTTTTGGCCAAAACGACGTCGTTTTGGCGAGCGCAGCTGATGTGGTGGAGAAGTGTGGCCGATCGCATGCTGAGGTGGTGGACCAACATTGGGCTCCAGCCCAGCCTGATTTAATAAATGTGAAAATTTCTTGTTCTCAAACTTAACCCTACCATTATCCCAATGGAAGGTTTCTTTTATTGGATTGGATTAAATCTAATCATTAATTGTTTTTTGAGTAATGATTGAGACCCCCTTAAAAACTTCACTCTCACAACCCCCACATCATCCTATGTGAGAGAGAGAGGGAAAAAAAAAAAAAGCAGAAAAAACAAAAACAAAAACAAAAACACACATAGACCAATCACATATATTTGAAGGCCATGGGAGTGCCCAAATTGGGGGTCCCAAGCTTTTTCCTTGTTTCTTTTAAAGTTATGATATTCTTACGGTGCTTACTTTTTTTTAGTTTTAAAAAAAAAAACTTCGGCCTTACTGAGTACGAGCTTCACAATCTCTCCTAAATCTGACCTTACATATAAAATAAAATAAATATTATAAAATTATTTCCATCTTAAGTGCAAATTAAGAATTGGTTTGAGAAGTTGGTCAAAAGTTAATTTTTTGACTTTTTTTATTTTTGAAAAAATATGTAAAAAAATAGAGAGATGATATGACCCAAAATAGATTAAACACTGAAAGATGATTTTTAACCATCTTCTCAAAATAACCTTAAGTAAATTATATATACATACACATACTAATTAATAATTTATGTATATTAATAATTGTGCTGGCCCCAAATAACATTTTCAAGGTCAGATCTATATAATAAGACAGGAAGATTTTTGAAAATGTATCAAAATGTCTAACAGATACATTTTGTTTCAATGGCTGAAATGAATCTTAAGTTTATATCAATGGTTTAGATCAATGGATGGTTCACGCCCAAACACTTCTCTCTCTAAGCATCACAACTGCTTGCCTTCCCACCTACCCACGTCTGCCTTCCCGCCTTCCCACATTCCTTCTCTATCTCTCTCTCTCTTTCCCTCTTTGTTCTTCTTCATGAATTTTGAACATTCTGCCTCCCCACATTCCCTCTTTATCTCTCTCTCCCTCTTTGTTCTTTTTCTTCAATTTTTTTTTCGTTTCTTTGCTCTTGCCTTCATCAGAGCTGGCTCTGACTATGGACCACTTTGACCACTCTCACCGTTGTTCACTCTGGTTGAAACATCACTTCGGCTGCTCAACTGTTTATTACAGTAAATTTTTCTCTTTGTTTTTGGTTTGTGTTGGGTTAGTTTTATTTGGGTTTCCTTGCTGCACTTGCTGCATTTCCTTGTTGCATTTGTTGCAGAAACTGACCCCAATTTCATGGAAATAAAAACTTCCCTCCATCAAACGCATTAAAAACTTCCCAATTTCATTAGTAAACACTGTTAGCAATCAAGAGAAAGGAGAATAATTCAAGAGAATCTATATCATAAGGTTGAATGGTTCAGATCAATTTTTTTCCTGCCCAAGTGCTCTATCTCTCCTCTCTTTCATCCTTGTCCAAAGCTCATCCCGCTTCCATACCCTTCTCTCTGCCTCTCGCCTCTCCTCTCGCGACGACATCACTGTTCACCACCTCTGCTCTCTGCTCGCCGTTTTCTTTCATCTCTCTCCTCTTACAATGATCGCCATTGCGATTACGATTTACAACCATCAACTACCGATTGTCTCGCTGTCCAGGTTTTGCTTTAAAGTTAATAATTTTGGTGTAAACTATTTTAATTTGTTGTGGTTGGAGTGGTTATGATTTCTGAAAATGGGTTTGATTGGTTTTAATTAACATATATTTGCAGAAATCCGTAGAAATTTGAAATGGGTTTGATGGGTTTTCTGGCTTCGGTGCTTCCAGCTCAACAAGGTTCCTGGTTCAATAAAGTTAGGAATCAATACGAGATAGATTTGGAGCAAAACTGTATCGTCTAATTTGTCAGGTCTGCTTCTCTGCATGATGGCTTTTGGGTTGTTTCAATTGCTTGCTGGGAAGCTGCATTTTGGGATTTTGTTGGGATGGGTCACTGTTTCAGCTTTGTTTCTTTACATTGTGTACGTTTTGATGTTTGGCTTTCAGTTATAATAACTATTATGAGTGCACAAATGTTTATTTTTTTGTGGATTTTGATGTCTCTTAGGCTGTGATTGAATCATGGATTTGGGTAGTAATTTAGATTTTTCTATTCAAATCTATGATCCAAACACTTCAATAAGAATTAAATCTCTATACGCCATTTTTCTTTTTTCACTTTCTCTGCACAAAATAGTGTTCCATGGATATGTTTTGGCCATCGTTTTCGGTCAAGGGAGTTTTCCGGCCATGGAGCGTGTGGCACGCTTTTTGATGCTATGGAATAGTGTTGTCAGGTGTGGGTCTTGGCATTGGTTTATGTGGTCTGTTGAAAATAGAGTTTTGATGCTATTGGGAGTGCAGCAGCATAGATGAATACAATATTAAGTAATGTTAGGGATATCAATTTTTTTACCAAATAAATGACCAAATATTTCACATGACCCACACCCATGTGAGACATTTGGTCATTTATTTAGTAGAAAATTTAGAACTTATAGCATTTTCTTAAAATAGTTGTGGATTGATGAAAAGAAGTGTTATGTTGCTATTGGGAGTGTAGCAGCATAGTGTATTTGTTTTGGTTTGAAAAGAAGTGTTTTGTTGCTTTGTTTATTTTATTAAAAAAAATAACTTTTCTCTTTTCGAATAACTATAAAAAAAAACCAAACAGTTGGAAAGTTTTCACACATTGTTTTTTATCACAACTTTCTTTTCATGGAAGAATTATGGGTATATTGTTTTCACACATATAGCATACGGTTGTGGAAAAATAAATATTGTTTTTGATCACAACTTTTCACACATCATTATTCATTGCCTCACACCACCCTCATTCCAAACAGTTGTGGGAAAAAAAAAGTTTGGTTGTCCAAGTTTTGCTTTAAAGTTAATGATTTTGGTGTAAACTATTTTAATTCGTTGTGGTTGGAGTGGTTGTGATTTCTGAAATGGGTTTGATTGGTTTTAATTAACATATATTAGCAGAAATCCGTAGAAATTTGAAATGGGTTTGATGGGTTTTCTGGCTTCGGTGCTTCCGGCTCAACAAGGTTCCTGGTTCAACAAAGTTAGGAATCAATACGAGATAGATTTGGAGCAAAACTGTATCGTCTAATTTGTCAAGTCTGCTTCTCTGCGTGATGGCTTTTGGGTTGTTTCAATTGCTTGCTGGGAAGCTGCATTTTGGGATTTTGTTGGGTTGGGTCACTGTTTCAGCTTTGTTTCTTTGCATTGTGTATGTTTTGATGTTTGGCTTTCAGTTATAATAACTATTATGAGTGTACAAATGTTTATTTTTTTGTGGATTTTGATGTCTCTTAGGCTGTGATTGAATCATGGATTTGGCTAGTAATTTAGATTTCCCTATTCAAATCTATGATCCAAACACTTCAATAAGAATTAAATCTCTATACGCCATTTTTCTTTTCACTCTCTCTGCACAAAATAGTGTTCCATGGATATGTTTTGGCCATCGTTTTCCGTCAAGGGAGTTTTCCGGCCATGGAGCGTATGGCACGCTTTTTGATGCTATGGAATAGTGTTGTCAAGTGTGGGTCTTGGCATTGGTTTATGTGGTCGGTTGAAAATAGAGTTTTGATGCTGTTGAGAGTGCAGCAGCATAGATGAAACAATATTAAGTAATGTTAGGGATATCAAATTTTTTATCAAATAAATAACCAAATGTTTCAGGGTGTGGGGTCCGTAATTTGTGAACCCTACACACATGTGAGACATTTGGTCATTTATTTAGTAGAAAATTTAGAACTTATAACATTTTTTTAAAATATTTGTGGATTGTTGAAAAGAAGTATTATGTTGCTATTGGGAGTGTAGCAGCATGGGTGTATTTGTTTTGGTTTGAAAAGAAGTGTTTTGTTGCTTTGTTTATTTTATTAAAAAAATAACTTTTCTCTTTTCGAAATTCAGTTTATGTAACTATCAAAAAAAAACCAAACAGTTGGAAAGTTTTCACACATTGTTTTTTATCACAACTTTGTTTTATGGAAGAATTATGGGTATATTGTTTTCACACATATAGCATACGGTTGTGGAAAAATAAATATTGTTTTTGATCACAACTTTTCACACATCATTATTCATTGCCTCACACCACCCTCATTCCAAACAGTTGTGGGGAAAAAAAAGTTTGGTTGTCAAAGTTGAACCTAAAATTTAAATAAAAAAGATGTTTACGTTTGTTAAAAAACGTAACTACCATTTTCAAAACAAAAGTGGAAAATGTGGAAAATGTTGTTTTTATGGAAAATGTTTTTTTTTGGTTAGATAAATTTGAACTCAAAATTTAAATTAGGTTATGGTAAATATGCAAGTGAGAGAGAGAAGAGATAATGAGGATGGTGTAATTTGTTTAAAGACTAAAAAAAGAGTTTTTTTTTTTTTGCAGAACTTTTTTACCCATCTCAGTGACAAAGCCCACGAGACATATTTTTATAATAAATTTTTTTTTTTTTTTAGTTTTTACTATAATTTTATTGGGTTTATTTTTATATGGGTAATTTTACAAAATTCATTTAAAAGTCGAAACTGGATCTATATTTATATTTAGGCCTCAAATTTTTACCAACGAATTCGATAAATTGTATTTTAATTTAGTAATTTTATTTACATTTATGTTTTAATCTCATGTGAAGTTCTTAAGGCACGGTTTGTTTTGAATCAGGCTGGCATGCTTTGAATCAATTTCCTAGAAATTCTAACCGAACCCAGAGGTTTTTAGGCTTTTTTTTTTTTTTTTATGCGTGCGTAGCTCTTGGGTGCACAGTGTGTTTTGTTGTTTGTCATCTCACTTTCTTGGGCGCAAAATGTATTAATTACTGTACAATTTTATTTTAAATTCGTAAATATTATTTTTAAAACTTTGAAGTGTAAATTTTATAACATTACTCTAAATTTTATAATTTTTAAGTGTATCCATATTGAATAGACCTGAAAAGTAGAAAATGTTTATTAAAATATTTAAAAGTTTACTAAAAAATAATAAAATACAAATTGAAAATTGAAATTTTAATTTTTAAAAACTCTAAAACTAAATAAGTTTGGAAATTCAAATTTGTAAAAAATATTTTTAAATACAACCAAACTCTAATTATAAAATTCATTTGAAAATCCAAACCAAACGGACCATCTATTTATATTTTGACCTCAATTTTATTTTATTTTATCTTTTTTATAACAAATTAGATAAATTACATTTTAACGTATAACAAAAATAATATTTCTTTATATTTTTTTAAATATTTTTATCAAAAAATATTACAGACTCCATAAATTTTAATATGATACATATAAATTACAACTATATTTTAATCCCAACAGTATACACTAGTCATTTAATAAAGGATAACCCTATAAACTTAAATATCAATTTCAAATTTCTTAAAAGGTGAGTTGGGGTGAAAAGGCCAACGACCAGGTGCTCACCTTTAATACTCTTTTTACTTAGGAAAATATATACAAATTCATTTTTTAAATTTAATGATGTATAAATAAGATGATTGATTGATAATTAGAAAAAAAAAATATGAAAAAAAAGTAACACATGAGAATAATTGATTGATTGATTGATTATTTATACTTAAAAAATAAATTTAATTTTTAAGTTTGAACAACACTAGGTGTTGTTTGGTAAGTTGGTTTGTGGCTAAAATAGCCACAAAAGACAAAAATTGGCTATTTTAGCCACAATAAATAAAATATCACATCCAACCCATAATCATTACACTCTTCTCTCACAAAAAAAGTCAAAAAAATCAAAAAATTATTTCCAAACCAAACCTTTTTAACCCAGACTAAAATAGTTAAAAAAATCAAAAAGCCAAAAAGTCAACCCACTTGCCAAACGGAGGCTACTCTTCACCTTATTCTTCTTATCACTTTATCATTTGATTCTATGCCCACTTAAATGATAGGAAAATATGTAATTGTTTTATTAAGAAAATATATAATTATTTTATTTGAAAATAATAAATAAATTAATAATATATTTCTATTATTAAAAATAGATATTAACAGGTTTTTCAATTCGATTGCCTTCATTTCTTAAAACAATAATTTTATGAATCTCAATAAACTATTTTGAAATTATTTTAAATAAGAGTGTGTGGTTGAGATTATACTTGTACAGTGTCAAATATATATATAAATAAATTTAAATAATTTTTGAATAGTTAAATTTAAAATTTAAATTTTACTGTTCTTAAAACCATTATGAAAAAAGGCAGTTGACAGTGACATAATGTGACCAAGTTAAATGAAGGGGAATTTCAAAAAAATAGGACAGATAAAAAAAAAATTATAAAAACATGCAAGGTGCAAGTAGTTTTGTGATAGAGTGCAAGTGAAAAATTGTGAGAGTCAGGGCCGGCCTTGAGATTTATGGAGTCTTAGATGGGTTTTGAAAGTGGGGCCCTCTTACATATTTTTTTTATAATAAAATTACGGATAAAATAATACGTTATCAATAATTTTTTATTATTTAACAGCTACAAAAAGTTTTCATACACATATAATCATTAAAATTTATTTTTCATATATTACGATAGGAAAAAATCATTATAAATACTCAAAAATAAAAATAAAAATAGGGTCTTGTTATTTTATAGTCTAGCAATAATCAACACAAACAATATAATTCACTGATATCCAATAACGAAATGATTATGTTATTGTAATATGATATCTAATAACACAATGATATTCTACACAAATCACAATCCAGTAATTATTTGATAAAAAAATACAAATTATTAGAAAAAAAATGGGGAGAAAAAGTTAAGGTAAAATTATTCAATTAAATTATGATAAAGAGAGAGGGGGAAAATATTAAAGAAAAAAATTATGTAAAATTATTCAACTAAAATATGATAAAAAGAGGGCAAAAAATTAAAATAAAATTATTTATTCTATTAAAATTTTGACATTAGATTCTATTTGGATTCATTATATCATATATATTTGTTTGGAATAATTATATAAATTTTTAATTGGGCCTAATAATTATTGTATATATATATATTTCAATTTGGCCTAACAGATTTTTTTCAAGGGTACTTACGTGTAGGTCCTAATAAGTTGACTTATTATCTAATATGTCCTATGGAAAAAATTTGTTACAAAAAAAGGTCACTAATTGTAAGTTTTAGCGACAATTTATAAAAATTATGACAAAAAAAGTCACTGGTTGTTAATTTTTATCGACATATATAAAAAATTGTCACAAAAAAATTAGTTTTAGCGACAATTTTACCAACACTTATTTTCAATAGGATTTAATGGGAATTAAGTCCAACTATTAGGACCTATTGGTAATTTATCATTTTTTCAAAGACCTTTAAGACTGGGCCTCAAACAATAAAAAAAATAAAATAAAATTAGAGTTTAAACTTTTATTAATATAATATAAAATTAAAAAATTTAGAATCTTATTTTGGGTCAAAATTTGAGACTCTAGACATTGGCCTTAGCCTTAGCTTAGGGCCGGCTCTAGTGAGAGTGCAAGTGTCCATATTAAAAATATTCAGTGTGTTTGATTTAGTTTTTTGAAAATTGAATTTTTTATTTTTCGTATTTTTTTATTTTTGAATATTTTTAAAATTTTAAGTATTTTATTTTTATTTTTTTAGATGTATCTTACTTAGATGTATCTAAAAAGTAAAATATTTGTGAAAAATATTTTAGAAAATTAATAAATACACAAAAATATGAAAAATATACTGAATTTTAGTTTTTTTTTTTTTTGTATTTTTGGTATTTAGTGAGTTTTTTAAACATTTTTAGATAAACTACTAATAAGTCCTAATAATTCGACTTAATTCCCATCAAGTCCCATTGAAAATAAATCGTGGTAAAATTGTAGTTAAAAATAATTTTTTTGTGACAATTTTTAATATATGTTGCTAAAAATTGACGATTAGTGACTTTTTTTGTCATGATTTTTATAAATTATCGTTAAAACTTATAATTAGTGGCATTTTTTTATGAAATTTTTTTTTCATAGGACCTATTAAACAATTAGTCCACTTATTAAGACCTACACGTAAGTACCCCAAGATTTTTTTCACAAAATTATACATTTTAACTGTGTTTATGTTAGGTGTCTAAAAATTAAAAAATTTGCTTAAATATTAAAAAAATTCAATAAAAATAAAAAAATATGAAAACAAGATTGTAAAATTTTTTTAAACGTGTTTTAAAAAAAACTAAAAACAAATATCATAATTTTTTTTTCCTACTGATATAATTTTTCCCTAAATGAAAAGATGGGGTTTCGAAAATGACGATGACTGTGCTGTTCAACGCTCATTCATGTACAGGCCATCATTTGAATTTTTTGAGTGGTAATTAAAAAGTATATATATCATTACTAAATATAATATGAGATAGAACTAAAAAATTTATGTATCATAATTATAGAAGAAAATTGATTATAATTATAAAAAAAAATGACATAACTAAGAATGTATATAATACAATTTTTTTACAAATGTGTATTGAAAATATTTAAAACTTTTGAAATATTTATTCGCGATTATGTTTCAATTTTAAACAGCGAATAAATATCAATTTCAATCAAACAATCAACAATAAATTGGCAAAATGATTTAACGTGACAAAAATCACGATTGGAGTACCTTTGATTGTAATAAAAAATCACGGATCAAAACTACAAAATAATCTACTAAGAAGACAAAATGAAATTACACACGAGTATTCTCAATTACCTAGCGAATCTACGCCAGAATTAAACTAAACCTGATGTGTTTTTTCTACAACCGTTGTAGCTCGACTTTTTCGTGCTCCTTCTCGGAAGACGAATAAGCCTTACAGTATCGGACTCCCGTAATTCTGAATCTGATTCCACAAGTGCAATGTGAAATAGATAAACACCAAAGAGTCTCAATCCGACAAATCTTTTAAAAAATCGATTTTGAATCAAAAATACCAAAAATGGACTGCTTTGCCAAATATAGAGTCGCCACCTAAATATTTTAGGAAATTTAGGAAATCCATAACTCGTGCCAAAAGCCATGTGTCCGTCATCACCAAAATTGTCTCGGCTTGAGAACTTAGGTACGAGAGGAGAAGGTCATGAATTGAGTACCCCTGCTCGCCTGATCAAAAATCGGCATTTACTAATCATGGTATGAATATTATCTACGTTATATGTTCTTATTCCGGTTTATTAGGCTAGCATTACTATGTGATGTGCACACACACAAGTATGGACAAACTTGTAAGAATTGGAATATTTGATTTCATATTTTATTTTGAAAACTGTTTCGAAATATGTACCACTTGAAAAAAGTGATCACATATAAACATTACTCAAATTATTCCAATTCAAGCAATTTAGCCTTTACCCACAGGCATTCAGGCAGTTTATAGCACTTAAGCAATTAGCCTCATGGCAAACATGCTAAACATGACAACAACTATACACATGCGATATGCTAAAATGAGTAAAGGCTCATCTAGTACTCCAAGCAAAAAGATGAAAAAGTTAAAAAGATACATGATCCTAACTATGTAATATGGCTAATGCAACACATGCGATATGCAATTATTAAGCTCGGCTACTAATATGGTATATGATTTGATTTGATAGCATGCGGTCTAAGCATGTATTCAAAGAAGTATTTAAACTAACTATGCAAGTAAGAATGGTGAACCGAGCCTCAGTACATGCAATACAAATGGATGCGAGCATGAGAATGCTAAACAAAACATGATGCTTTAATCTAATCATCGTAAGCAGTTAAATAAAAGGGAAAAAGACGCGGAGTTGGAAGACATACACGTTATTACAACATTGCGCCCCCACACAGGAGGGTTCAAATGAACTAACTAGCTAACTAATTAAAGCTAAACTAATTATTACAAAACAAATTAAATTAGCTAAACTACTTAACTAATTATTACAAACTGAATTAATTAACTAATCTAGTTAATTAAAATAATTACAACACAATATGAATTAGCTATTTTAACTAATTAAGTACAAAACCACTATTTAAGCACAATATTAATATATACAACATGGATCCCGAAGATCGATGGAAGGCTCATGCATGAATGCGGTTTCCTCCCGAAAAAGGCACTGTTTCTGCTGCTAAATGCCTCTGTTACACAGTAGGACATTTGCACTGATTTCTAACTCCAGACCAACTCTGCTTTACTGGGGGAGTACAGTGTTGAATTTTGCATTGATGGTTGGCAGAGAGCCTGCCATCCACTGATGATGGCCTACCGGCCACCAATAGGAGCTTGCCGGCCACTGATGACAGAACTTCTCTACTGCAACAGAGAGCAAATAGAGCAGAGACAGTGTATTCTCAAAGGTTTGTTTGCACAATTTACCCCTCTTTATCATGAACAGATCAAAGGAGTAGTAAGCTTGGTTCACAAACCATCAATCTATGCAATTTCATTGCATGATGGTCTATGAACCAAAGTATGCAAGTTCAATAAATGCAACAAAATAAGACTCTCAAAACCACCTCCCTATCATAAATGATCAAGGGAAGTAGTTGACAATGAATCTTGAACCATTTTCATCGCTAATGAGTATGAAACGACTCAAAACTCAAGGGTTCAATTAACGTCCGATTGAACCCAAACAAGTAATTATCTTGCACCATTTTTAGCCTTAATTTTATTACTCCATTTTAGATTACCATCCATTCTTTAATCAATTGAGTCCAAAAGGTGAATTTAAGTTCTCTAATGAAAAGAGGGCTCAAACTAAGAGTTGCTTTAGGTATGAAAGAGACATTATACTGTTGGTAATGAACCCCCAAAGGGATTAAACCATTAAGCATGACATCTCAATCTCATGCTTAAACACACAAGTAGTTTGAAACCACTTTCAAAGAAAAACAAAAACCAAGAAAGGAAGGAGGTTGCAGAGGTGATTAACAGTGATCACAAGCATGAAAAGCCATAAATAAATACAATCAACTCAAATAAGATGGTGTCTAATGGCTAAAACACCAAACTTATGAGGACAATTACACTACAAGCATGCAAAATAATGCTCAAATACAACAAACACTTACAAATAGTCCTAAAACAGTTTAAAAACAGTCCTAAAACATGCTAGAATTAATACAAAAATAGCTAGATTAATAGGTTAAAACATGAAGCATGCTAGACTAGTAAGCAAAACACGAGGAGGGGAGGCTAACCCCTCAAATTTTGGACTTCAAAATATGATTTTAGCCACTAAAATAACTCTGAAAATCAGTGTTTAAAAGCTCAAAAAAAGATAGTTTAAAGGTGGGAAACACAAGGGTAAAGGCCTTAAGAGCAAGGTGTAGAGAAGGGTGAACCACCCATCAACTTTTATTGGCCTTAAAACCCAAGTTTCAACCCAAAAATACAGAGTTTTTGCAGCCTAAAAAACAGTTGGAAAATAGCAAGAAAAAGAGTGATTAAAGCAAGTAAAGAGGTAAAGCTTTATACCTCTTGAAGAAAATAATCAATTTCAAGCAATAGACCAAGGCAAACACACCTTCAAGAGCTCAAACAAGGCTCAAAGGTACCTCAACTCAAAGATAGAGAGGTTTGGTTAAGAGTTTATAGGCAAAGGTGAAGGATATGCAAGCACGGTTAAGAAATTTGTAAGAGATAGAGAATTGTAGAGTGAGAGGAAAAATTTTGTTCCAAAATTTTTCTAACCTCCAAATATGAGAAGAGGGTCATCTATATATAGAAAACATGAATTTTCCTCATAAACATACAACCATACACGTGGGAGCAGATGCAAGTATCTGTGCAAACAGCTGGCACAACTGTCACAAAATATCTGCAAAAGACATTGGTAGCCGACCGGCCATCACTAGTGGCCAGCAGGCCATTACTGGTGGCCGGCAACCAAGAGTGATGGTTGGCAGCCTAAAGAGGTGGCCGGCCGGCCACCAGAGGTTGCAGGCTTGAAGATCTCTGGGTTTTGTCCAAAAATAAAGCAACAGGTGTGTAAAGTTTGAAAAGACTCAAAGCTGTGGCATTTCGCTGAAGACTTCGAGTACTTGACAAGCATATAGACTCGTCATTGGGTGTGCAAGCGATGACGTCTAAGTCATAAGGGCCGTAAAAAATGAGGTGTCTACAGTTGCCCCTCTTTGACAGAACTCGGAGTCATGAAATGACGTGAGTGAATGTCAAAGCCCAAGGACGACCTATTTTGATAAAGCCATAAGACTTGGACAAACAATCAAAATAGACATAAATGGTTGCGCCTGAAAGCTGCCTACGTATCCCTTTGCAAGGAATCAAACCAGCGTAGTTCTGGGGCGAAATGCAAATGACATGCACAATGCAACTTAGAAAGCTGGACTTACATGCTTCGCGAAGTTGACTATTTTGAAAACTCATGATCAAGATGATGCAATAAGCAATAACAGATGCAATAAGCAAGATAACGAGATATGAATGAACAGCTTCAAGCTTAAAACCAACATAGGTTCCATGCGAAAAGATATAAAACAAAATCTAACCACGCCAAAACAAGAGACGAGGAAAGAAAACACCGCCCAGGGTTATGCCTCACGCATCTTGAGAAATTGAGAAACGAAAACCGATCGAGGTCATGTTTCACACGTCCTAAGAACCAGAGGAACGAAAATCGCTCGGTGTCGTGTTTCACACATCCTAAGAAGTAAGAAAAATTGCTCAGGCTCGCGCTTTACACGTCTCGAGAAACAAGGGAGCCTGTTCAAGCTCACGCTTCACGCGTCCCGAGAAGCAAGAAAAATTGCTCGGGATCGTGCTTCATGCGTCTTGAGATAAAACATGCCCAAAGCCGCGCGTCACGCGTCCTGAGATACTCTAATCATGTTGAAATCATGAGAAAAGGAGAAAAATCGCTCGGGCTCGCGCTTCACGCATCTCAAGATAAAACATGCCCAGAGCCGTGTGTCACGCATCATAAGATACTCTAATCACGCTGAAATCGTGAAAAGAGGAGAAAAACTGCCCAGGCTCGCACTTCACACGTCCCGAGATAAAACATGTCCAGGGCCTCACATTACGCATCCTGAGATACTCTAATCACACTGAAATCGTGAAAAGATGGGAAAAATTACTCGGGCTCACGCTTCACGCGTCCCGAGATAAAACACATCCAGGCTCGCGCATCATGCGTCTTGAGATACTCTAATCACGCTAAAATCGTGAGAAGAGGAGAAAAATCGCTCGGGCTCACACTTTACGCGTCCCGAGATAAAAACACGCCCAGGGCCGCGCTTCATGCGTCCTGAGATACAAGAGAATCGCCCGGGCTCGTGCTTCACGCGTCCCGAGATAAAACAGAGAGGTGTGCGATAGATGCACGAAGTGAACGTGTGTGATGGAGTGATAACTTATATTCTATGTAAGATGGTCAACCGACGCATAACATTAATTGAAGGCATATTCTATACAAGAGCATATTCTATGCAAGAGCATGTTCTATGCATGAAATAAGAGCATATTCTATGCAAAATTGATAACGTGTTCTACATCCAAATCATAAATGATACAAGACACGCATGCAGCATACATATATGTGAAATGCACATTCTATGCGACAGAAGAGCATAAATATGTAATTCAACAAAACAACTAAAACCAATATTTGGTGACGACATCCGATTTATCTCTTGAAGATGTTACAACATGTTCACAAAGGATACACCTCGTTGATGTTGGCCAATGAGGAACACCGTGCCCCAAAACACAGTTTTGAGCTTCCTTAGAAACAATCTGGACCCAACAGTAAACCTTCCCTACACTTCTTGGGAAACAAAGACACAAAACAACATTAGGACTCAGAGGAAGGCCACCAGCCACTGGCTGGCCACAAAGGGAGAGCGCCGACCATCAAAACAACCTGCCAGCTAGCAATGTGGCTTGTCGACCACCTGTCGGCCACCGATGGCAGATTCGGGACATTTTTGACTTTTCACCCACGGGTCTTTAAATATACATCACAACACTTCATTTCCACACAACCCTAGGTCCGAAATTGCTCTCCCTCTCTCTAGACACTTTCTCTCTCTAGATCTGTGCTTTATACGCGTTTTCCAATGCCCCACGCACACTTTTTTCGCAAAACCCTCTTAGTTCTCTTCATTTTGAATCGATTAGATTTTGATTTCGTTACTTTTTCTCTGATTTTCACCATTTTAGGCTTGTTCTCCTCGTGTTTCTCTCGGGTTTCGTGAACTTTCCCAGGCTTTGACTTTTTCTCCCATTTTCTCTCTCCTAGGGTTGACTTTTTTCAAGTTTACTCTCTTTTCTCCATTTTTCTTCACTTTTCACCTACTTTTCACCCATTTTCCAGATGACAGATGATATTCCACACGACGAAGCTCCTTTAGAGGTTCCACCTACATTCCCATCCGTTGTCGAGGTAGAAGTGCCGGTAGTTGCTGAGGCTGGCGAGACGGCTTAGGGTATTAAGGCTGACCTCGAGGCGGAGTTTGAGCCTAAGGTTGAGCCAGAGCCGCTACCATTGAGAGTATGGCCTTTTGATCCGGTGAGATATCATCCTCGCACGCACATCTTACTCCCCGGAGGCATTAGGCGTTTCAGTGACTTCGTTCGCGGTGTACTAGAGGACCTCTTGCTGAGGGAGTTGGCCTCACACCTTTCATCCAACGCCACTGAGGTATGAATTATGTTTTCATGCATTCCTGCCTTTCCTTTAACTGCATTTCTTGCGCTGCCTTTCATCTGACTATACTTTCATCTGATTTATTTGTTCTTTGCCACAGGGAGAGTCCCATGCCTACAGGGGGTACGGAGCTACGACAACGAGGGATTGGTATGACGAGCTTCCTGTTGGGGTCCGCGACATCATCGACAAGACCAGCTTCGACCTTTTCTGCTCTGGCTTAACACGGGTCATTGCGAGTTATCCTCTTCTAGGAGCGCTTGTGGAGAGGTGGTAGGACACTACCAACTCCTTCCACTTCTCTACTGCCAGGGAGATGACGATGACTCTCTACGACTTTGCCATAATCACAGGCTTAGGAGTAGGGGGTGATCCGATCCCTTTTGACACCGACATAGAGGAGTAGGAGGTTGCGTGGATTGAGCTGTTGGAAGCACGCCCACCTCTGTACGGGCCAGCCATGGTGAGGTACAACTAGTTTGCTGAGTAGTTCTGATGTTTATCCTCGGTACCACCTTGTTTTCGAATAGGTGGAACACCGTGGGCTTATATCTGTTGAGTGCCCTGGTGAGCCTTCCTCGGGTACGCTTATACGACTGGGATGGAGCTGGTCTCGCCACCTTGTACGGCTATATGAGCTCTACTTCCCGCCTAAGAAGAGAGCGGATCAGAGGCTACTGGCGAGCCTAGGAGGTATGCATTTCAGTTTCCTCTTTGTACTTTACGTTTTCTGTTTCACATTTTTTACTTCATATCTATTCAACACCTATGCTTTTTGCTTTGCACTTTTTGCATCTGTTCATGCCCTGTGTTTTCTACTTTGCACTTTCTATATCTATTCATGATGTGTGCTTTCTTCTCTGTACTTTCTATATCTGTTCATGCTATGTTGCTCACATATCACTGCATTTTCCTTGCAACTGTGGGTTTATGCATATTTTCCAGCTCTTGCCTCAGAGCCCATGGAGGAGCTCCTCCCGATGGTTTCTTACCCGAAGCGATATGATGGCCGATGTCAGCGCCAGAGTCGCAAATCCTTTGCCTTCTTTCGCTACTATTTTGACACTGTGGTCGCCCACGATGTAATCCAAAACACAGTCATTTTTTTTTAAAACTGTTCTGATTTGCACTTTTAGCAACTGATAGCAACTAACAATCTGCACATTCCCTGTTTGCAGATCACGTGGTAGTCTTGGGCCATGATGCCGATTGGGGTGCGGGATCAATAAACGGGAGCATAGAGCACATCACGCTTCCGGATTTTGCTAGAGGGCCCAGTCTGTTGGGCCTGGTTCTTGAGTGAGAGATTCGTTCGCTAGACCGTGGGTTTGCCGAATTCGGTCATTTCGATGCCACCTCCGGAGTCTATGACGTCAACGGACAACCTATTTGTTGACGTAGTCATGCAGTTCATGGTAGGCTTGGATACTGATTACTTCAGAGACGTGGGCGACTATGCGACCTTTATTTCGACCCACCTTATGCCTCCTCTAAAAGGCGCTCTCGGAGGCGAGGGGTAGGGGTTCCTGCAACAGGCGTGGCGACTCGGGCGATTAGGGCCCATGCTAAAGGGGCTCTCTCCATGGAGCAGATTATCCGCTGGCCAGAGCTTCCCACTATGCTTACATGCTGGAGGCCTACTGGGACTGCTTATCAGATCCCGATTGAGTCGACAGAGGTTGGACACGAGCCTGTCGGAGTTCGAGGCTCATCCCAAGTATGGACCATACTTTACCATTTACATCCCACATTTCATTTCAAATATGTTCATCGCATACATTAATCATCCAAAATGCATTTGCAGGCATCTATAGAGTATACAGGGAGCTGTCTCGAGCTGGTGGCTTCTTTGATGGGCATGGTGCAGAGAAGGGAAACGTTGCTTGGTCTCCACGGTATCCCGGTAATTTCCTTCAATTTGCGTTTCATGCTATCATATTTTCACTGATACACCGGCATTTCAACTGTCGTCTTTCCCAAACTACACTGATACACTGCATCTGATACACTACACTCATACATTGCATCCACACACTGTACTCATACCGTACCTGATTTCTGCATACCACTTGTATCTGATACACACACTGTAGCTGATATGTTGACAACTGTCTTTTCAGATTCCATTTACACTGATGGCACCAGCGGCAGCAACATCACCTTCACTGGCAGCACCTCCTCCATCAGCAGGGAGGAGAGAGAGACAGGCCCCAACTCGTGGCCAAGATGCGAGACACGGTCGAGGCAGAGATAGAGGTGCCCGAGGCCATAGCAGTCCTTCAGAGCCTATCTTGAGCGATGATGATGCTGAGACCAGTGACTCCGAGGAGGCAGTGAGTCGGCATTCTGAGTCGTCCGAGAGCGGAGACGATGACACTGGCTTGGGGGCTGAGAGCGGAGGTGACGCTGGGGCGGGCTCTGAGGTAGCGAGCAGAGATGATGCCGACAAGGACTCTGGGACAACTAGCGGAGACGATACCAGCTCTGGTTCAGAGTCTAATTCTGATAGTGGTGCCGATGGAGATAGTGGCCCCGAGTCCTCCCCTTCGAGGAAGAGGACGAAGAGGGCCCCTCGGGCCTGAGGCGACTGGCGCTGATTTTTGCGCCTTTTTATTTTTTATTTTTATACTTAGTTTCTTTTTGTTTAGTAGCATTAGCACATGTATAGCTTCAGATAGGTTTTATTTTGGTTTCAAACTTGTACTCTTCTTTTGTAGAAACCATGATTAGAATAAAACCTCGCAGTTTTTATGAAAAGTGTTGTCATTTTTACATCATGAGCACCATATTTGCATGAAATGGACATGGAATTGAATTTGCAAATGAAATCTGAACACTTGTATTGGCACGACGTTCTTAATCGGGTAATGGGCCGACCAATAACCAAAATACAAAATACAACTCAATAAACAAAGCAAAAACAACTCAAATACAAATAAACAAACTTGCTAAAACCAAAAAGACTCAAAACAAGACCTCAAAACACAAAGATCCAGACAAAACACAAGCTTCCAGCACTACCCAGCATACAGGGGGATAGCAGGCCAGAAAAGAAGGCTGCCAGCCAGAGATGGAGGTTGCCGGCCAGAGAGGTAGCCGGCAGCCTGCCAGCCACCAGTGTGAGGAACCTCCAGATTGTTGACAACTGGCTCCCATTCAGCCTTATCTTCTACAAAAGGTTCAGCTTTGTAATTTCTTCTCCAGAACTTCATTTCAGCTGCAATTTCTTCCACAAATGGAGCCATTTTTTACCGAAAAGGTCTCGGATTGGATAGTGACTTTAGATGGCACGGAAAAGGTAAATTTCTGAGGTTTTAGCATAAATGCACTTTTTTCGTTGAGCCGTACTCCACTTTGTTTTCCATTCCTCCATGCCGCGGCCCGATGCTGGGACCCAATTACACACGTCTTTCACTTCGGGGAATAAGAAATATACCCGACAATTGAAGAATTTCAGGCACTAGTGGAATCTCGGCACGATTAGGAAATCATACCTCAGCCCCATTTTGACCATGCCTAAGCTTTGGGGCGAATGTGTGGGATCACTCTATACAAGGCTCGATCTTTGGCCCACAACGAAGAGCTAGACATTCCCAGCTTGATTCTTCGATTCTCCAATATCGGTGACAAAAGTGCCCTTCTCTGGCGAGGTTTTCGGCAACATGCCTTCTGCTTATAGATGCTTGCACACTTCTTTCTTGCCCCTAGTTTCAGCGGATCTAGCATCCAGTTGCTCGAAGTGGCCCAAGGTTTGAAAGAAGGCAAGAGTTGCATTAGTTTGGCACTAGCCGAGATTTTTATAGGCTTAGACGTCTTTCATCTGTGAAAGACTACCAGATTTGTGGGAAGTCCACTACTTTTTCAGGTATTGTTTCCTACCCTTTCTCATATGTGTTTCTCAGATCACTCAACACTCATGCTCTATTTTTCTCTCAAAGCCCTTTTCTCACTTTTCACTCAATATGCATCTCTCTATTATTTAATCTCTCTTTTCTTTCATCCCTTCCCAAGTGTGGCTTATGGATAAGCTGAAGGTAGTGGACTCTTGCCCTGAGTACTTAGCCCGAGGTTATTTCTTCCGCCACCAACTAGTGGATTTCCCCAACGAGGAATGGTGGTGCAACTGGATGTGCAACAGGTCTGCTGCTGACATAGCTTGGCGTTGCCCCTAGCTTAATCTGACCGAGATGAGTTACAGCTTGGCTCAGCAACCTGGCATACAATTGATCGTCTTTACGCACTGTGTGTTCTATTTCTCCTTCCGGTTCAGACGTCAGTTTGGGCATGATCAGACCTACCCAGAGGAGGGGGTAGAGTACCCGATTTCATTCCCCATCTGTGGTTCACACTTGGGCTGGGTACCTCACTGCTTGGAGGACGAGAGAGCTTCCGGCCCCTGCCCCTAGTTTCAGTTGTGCCCTTTTTAGAGAGTGTTTGGCTTGGCTTGAGGATGAGGCACAAACCGAGCCCACTTTGGCGTCAGAAGCTTCCACAAGCACGAGCAGAGGACGCAGGAGCACCTGACTCACCTATGCCCCTAGTTTATTGCTTTGACCTTTCTTTTCAAGTTTTAAGATGTAATAAAAGTCTTCGCCATGAGTGATTTCCAGCACTGGCGTAGTTACCTCTTGCGGGGGATGGATGGATGAATTCTCGAAGACGATTGCCACTTCTTTCCCGTGAGGGTACTTTGACATTTGGTAGAGGGTAGAGGAAACAGCTTTCACAAGATGTAACCAGGGCCTTCCTAGCAATAAGTTGAAAGTGGCCGGCACATCCAGGACATGGAACTCGACATTTTGCTGAGCTAGGCCCATCTGGACTCTGATTTGCACCGTGCCCGTAACCTCCCTGCTTGTATTATCATATGCTCGAATTACTTGGGTTGTGGGCACAAAGTTTGTCGGTCTAAGGCCGATGGCATAAGCTGTATGGGAAAGACAGACGTTGATAGCCGAACCAGTGTCCATCAACACCACCGGTACCCATTTTTCCCTACACTCAACAGATATGTACAAGGGTTTGTTGTGAGTTGAGCCTTTCGGTGGCAGTTTTGTCAGAAAAGGTTAGGGTTGGCCTGACGTTGCCTGGAAAGACCAATCCCATAAGCTGTTTAGGGGTAGTGTCAATGGACAATTTAGCTTTGTCCATTGTTGATAGTACTACCTGTTGATGCACACGGGAGGCCATGAGAAGACCCCAAATTGAGATGTCAGCCTGGATTTTCTTAAGCTACTTCAATATTGCCTCTTCTTCCAGCTGCTTGTCTTTCTGTTTTTCAGCCTCTTTGTCTTTCCCAGATGCCTCAGCTTGATCTAAGTGCGGTGGCTTAAAATACCATCCGCTTCTTATCATGTGATCTATCTCTTCTGCGTACCACGTGTTCTCTGGAAGGCACTCACCCCAATCTTTGTCGGTGTGAGTCAGATGTAGATTGTCATCCTCCCACCATACACCTCCGGCAGCCGACAAATAGTTGTCTGGCTCCGTTCGAATCAATTTTACATCACAAGTATCCCCTGCAAGGTGTTGGGCTAGTACTGCTTCCTGGTTGTCTTCAACCTTCTCTTGTGCAAACTGCTTCAACGCAACTTTCTGTTCTATGTCCGCAGTGCTCACAATGCCCAATTCTTGAGCTGAATTTTCCACGCTAGCATTCTCCGGTAGTTTTCCCTTTTCATCGGCCCTTTCGGCCACTACAACAATTCCTGCTCCATTTTCCTCCGATTTCATTTCAGTTCCTTCCTCCCTGTCCGGTTCATCACTCAACCACCCAGAGTTGTCGGTTAATCTATTCAAATCGAACCAGCCAATCTACACATCCCCTTGATCTTGTTCGTCAAATAACTACAGGTTGTCGAGATCCTCATCGAGTTCCGCCAAATCATCTAACCCTAGACTCGGGCCATCCTCCCTAACCACATTAACCTCCACTACAGTTGGCAACACCAATTCCAGCTTGACTTGATCAATCAGCACAATGTAGCAGCTTGGATTATACACCTCCTTAGGCAAGTCCTTAGAGCACTCAGGCAACAGACTTGTACTTTCCTCTAAGACCAGTCTCCCTTCTACTGTAACTGTCACCACCACAGGCTTGATTATGGGCCGGGAGAGGGTTTGTAGTTACATTTGGTTTCTGCGACAGTGCGATCACCTTATTGTCAATGAGATCTTGAATCTCATGACGCAGTTTGAACTATTGGTCGGTATCGTGACCATGCAGCTGGTGAAATGCGCAGTACTTTGCTGGGTTATGTTTCGGTGGAAGAGGATCAGGTAATGGGCGAGGCTCTAATGGTTTGAGGTGCCCTTTTTTGGCCAACACCTTCATGGCTTAAGATAGGGTCATGTAGAGTTGGGTAAAGGTCCTCTGGGATCGGGCAAAGTTGGTTAAAGTTTGTGGAGCTATATTGGCAAAGGGATTGGTGGTCTTGGTTGTGGTGGCAACAACGCTCACATTTGACAGCCTCGCAGCTGTTCTACCACTAGTGGTAGCATTGGAACTGTGCACAAAAGGCCTCTTTGCCTGCTCTTTCTCGTCAGTAATCAGCCCTTATTTCATGGCGTCTTCAATCTGAACCCCCATCTCATGGAGCTCAATGAATGTGAACAGAGGTAGGACGAATCATTTTCTGTAACAACTTCCCGTGCAGATTGCGAACTACCATCCTTATATGATCTTTCTCGAAAGACCCTGTGGTCATCATTGAAGCTTTAGCCCTCCACCTCGTTAGAAATTTTGACAAGCCCTCCTTTAGTTCCTGGTGCGTTGCCTCAAGATCACAAGTTGTGACCTCAATCTGTGTGTTATACGAGTATTGAGCAATAAAGGCCTCAGCCATTTCCTCTCAATTCTGCTTCACAAAATCCTCCAACTTCACATACCATATGGCTGCTATTCCTGACATGGTCCGGCCAAAAAGAGATAGTTTCTGCAATCTGGTAAGGCCCATCGGCTGTAGGATGTCTAAAAACAGCCGTAGATGAACCATGGGGTCTCTAGAGCCATCGAATCTATCGATGTGTGGCATTTTGAACCGATCTGTCAATGTCACAACAGAGTCGGTATACCCATCTTCTATATCGGGGATAGAGTTAACATCTTGTGCTCTCTTGAATAGCTTCTCCAGCTTGTTGACCTTAAGCACAGTTGGGTCAACCTCAAATTCAAATGGAGCCTCAGTTTGATACACAGGTGCTTTGGAGGCTTGTGGTGGGATCAACTCTGCCAGATTGCCCTAATTCTCGGCATGGGCATTAGCCGTATGGGTAGTGGCTCTAGGTGTTGGGATACTCGTAGGAGGTGCATGAGATGCAGAAGCCGTTGTCAGCTGCAGTTGTTATATTTGCAACCTATTTATTACCTCAGCCTGACGGGCTATGACATCGGCCTGACGAGTAGCGTCTTGCTGCAGGGTTTTAACTGTTTGCTGAAGGTGATGGATCAATTCCTCCATACTAACTGGGGGATACTGTGCCATCGGAATAGGTGAGTGTTCTCGTGCTGGACTAGATGCAGAAGATTGTTCCTGAGCCTGACTTGATGCAGGTGAATTGAGGGGTGACTACTGTAAAAATTGGACCGATGAACTCTGCCTGACTCTCTTCCGTCTCGTAACTGGTAGGAGTGAAGTAAACATGGGTTGTCCCCTAACAAGATCTCCAGCTTTGCAAAGCCTTCTGACTCGAGTCCAGAGCACTTGAGGGATATCCGAACTTTCCCAAGCTATGGTGTTAAACTACCTAGCAAAAAGAAATAAAACAAAAAGAAAGCAGTAATCAGAAACCGCACAGCACCTTAGCTAATGATGTTACCAACACAAATGTAATCAAAGCTGTAGGACTGCACTCAACACTAAATTCTATCCCCAAAATGGATACCAAACTTGCAACTGATACGCACATTCTTGTACAGTTTCACTGTAAAGCACATACCAGTTAAATGAAAGCCAAAAACACCCCTATGAGGGGGTAAGGTTACCCTGCCCTAGTTTCGTTAGGAACTAGGATTCACTATTCAAACAAAGCGGTTTCACACAATCCTGCATTCGGGTAAGCATCATGTCCTAGTTTGAAATAGTCTCTATGCCTTTTCGATATGCAACTAGGTCAAATGGTCAGAAGGGTACCTCAGCAAGACTACCTAATATACCTTTCGCACCTAACACCGAGAGGTGAAAGGAGGATCAAACGGTACAGCGGTAGTCCAGATCCAAGGGTTGTGTTCCCATCATGGTAGAGCCAGTGATCGGTCAGCCTTTTGGCAAGTTTTTAGGCAAGCCTCCGACAAACCGTCTAGGAATAGTAGATGGCAAACACAGTGACTTAAACGCACCAACGTAAATGCAATGCAAAGAAACATATAAGTTTAGATAAAATTTCATATCATGAAGTTCGAGTCAAGTTCTCTAATTTCCCTAGCGGAGTCGCTAGAAACTGTAGCTTGACTTTTTCGCGCCCCCTATCGAAAGACGAATAAGCCTTACAGTATCAGACTCTTGCGGTTCTGAATCTAATTCCACAAGTGCAATGTGAAATGGATAAACACCAAAGAGTCCCAATCCAGCAAATCTTTTGGAAAATCGATTTTGAATAAAAAATGCCAGATATAGAGTCGCCACCTAAATATTTTTGAAAATTTAGGAAACCCATGACTCGTGTCAAAGGCCACGCGTCTGTCATCACCAAGATTGTCACGGCTCGGGAACTTAGGTACCAGAGGGAAAGGTCATGAATTGAGCACCCCCGCTCGCCCAATCAAAGATCGGCCTTTACTAATCATGATATGAATCTTATCTACGTTATATGCTCTTATTCCAATTTATTAGGCTAGCATTACTATGTGATGCTTATACACACAAGTATAAACTAACTTGCCCGAATTGGAACATTTGATTTCATGTTTTGTTTTGAAAATTGTTTCGAAATATGTACCACTTGAAAAAAGTGATCGCATATGAACATTACTCAAATTATTCCAATTCAAGCAATTTAGCCTTCATCCACAGGCGTTCAAGAAGTTTATAGCACTTAAGCAATTAGTCTCATGGAAAGCATGCTAAACATGGCAACAATCACACACATACGATATGCTAAAGCGAGTAAAGGCTCACCTAGTACTCCAAGCCAAAAAGAAGAAAAAATTAGAAAGATGCATGATCCTAACTATGCAATATGGCTAATGCAACACATGCAATATGCAATTACTAGGCTCGGCTACTAATATGGTATATGATTTGATTTGATAGCATGCGGTCTAAGCATGTATTCAAAGAAATATTTAAACTAACTATGCAAGTTAGAATGGTGAACCGAGCCTCGGTACATGCAATACAAGTGGATGCGAGCATGTGAATGCTAAACAAAACATGATGTTGTAATCTAACCATCGTAAGCAGTTAAATAAAAGAGAGAAAGACGTGGGGTTGGAAGACATACACATTTTTACAACATTGCGCCCTCACACAGGAGGGTTCGAATGAACTAACTAGCTAATTAGCTAACTAATTAAAGCTGAGCTAATTATTACAAAAAAAAATTAAATTAGCTAAACTACTTAACTAATTATTACAAACTGAATTAATTAACTAATCTAGCTAATTAAAATAATTACAACACAATACGAATTAGCTATTTTAACTAATTAAGTACAAAACCACTATTTAAGAACGATATTAATATATACAACACGGATCCCGAGGATCGATGGAAGGCTCATGCATGAATGCGGTTTCCTCTCGAAAAAGGCACTGTTTCTACTGCTAAATGGCTCTGTTACACAGCAGGACATTTGCACTGATTTCCAACTTCAGACCAACTCTGCTCTGCTAGGGGAGTACACTGCTGAATTTTGCATTGGTGGCCGGCAGAGGGCCTGCCGTCCACTAATGATAGCCTGTAGGCCACTGATGGTGGCTTACTGGCCACAAAAGATGGCTTGTCAGCCACCAATAGGAGCCTGCTGGCCACTGATGACAGAAATTCCCTGTTGCAACAGAGAGCAAATAGAGTAGAGACAGTGTATTCTCAAGGGTTTATTTGCACAATTTACCCCTCCTTGTCATGAACAGATCAAAGGAGTAGTAAGCTTGATTCACAAACCATCAATCTATGCAAGTTCATTGCATGATGGTCTATGAACCAAAGTATGCAAGTTCAATAAATACAACAAAATAAGACTCTCAAATCCACCTCCCTATCATGAATGATCAAGGGAAGTAGTTGATAATGAATCTTGAACCGTTTTCATCACTAATGAGTATGAAACAACTCAAGACTCAAGGGTTCAATTAATGTCCGATTGAACCCAAACAAGTAATTATCTTGCACCCTTTTTAGCCTCAATTTTATTACTCCATTTTAGATTACCATCCATTCTTTAATCAATTGAGTCCAAAAGGTGAATTTAAGTTCTCTAATGGAAAGAGGGCTCAAATCAAGAGTTGCTTTAGGCATGAAAGAGACATCATACTGTTGGTAATGAACCCCCAAAGGGATTAAACCATTAAGCATGACATCTCAATCTCATGCTTAAACACACAAGTAGTTTGAAACCACTTTAAAAGCAAAACAAAAGCCAAAAAAGGAGGGAGGTTGCAGAGGTGATTAAGAGTGATCACAAGTATGGAAAGCTATAAATAAATGCAATCAACTCAAATAAGATGTTGTCTAATGCCTAGAACACCAAACTTATGAGGACAATTATACTACAAGCATGCAAAACAAAGCTCAAATACAAAAAAAAAAAAAAAACACTTACAAACAGACCTAAAATAGTCTAAACATAGTCTTAAAAGATGTTGGAATTAATACAAAAATAGCTAGATTAATAGGCTAAAACATGAAGCATGCTAGACTAGTAAGCAAAACACAAGGAGGGGAGGCTAACCTCTCCAATTTTGGACTTTAAACATGATTTTAGCCACTAAAATAACTCTGAAAATTAGTGTTTTAAAGCTCAAAAAAACATCAAAGGTGGGAAACACAAGGGTAAAGGCCTTAAGAGCAAGGTGTAGAAAATGGTGAACCACCCCTCAACCTTTGTTGGCCTTAAAACCCAAGTTTCAGCCCAAAAATACAGAGTTTTTGTAGCCCAAAAACAGTTGGAAAATAGCAAGAAAAAGAGTGATTAAAGCAAGTAAAGAGGCAAAGCTTTATACCACTTGAAGAGAAGAATCAATTTCAAGTAATAGACCAAGGCAAACACACCCTCAAGAGCTCAAACAAGGCTCAAAGATACCTCAACTCAAAGATGGAGAGGTTTGGTTAAGAGTGTATAGGCAAAGGTGAAGGATATGCAAGCAAGGTTAAGAAATTTGTAAGAGAGAGAGAGGAAAAATTTTGCTTCAAAATTTTTCTAACCTCCAAATATGAGAGGGGGGTCATCTATATATAAAAAACATGAATTTCCCTCATAAACATCCAACCATACATGTGGGAGCAGATGTAAGTATCTGTGCAAATAGCTGGCATAACTGTCACAAAATATTTGCAAAAGACATTGTGGCCGGCCGGCCATCACTAGTAGCCGGCAGGCCACATCAGTGGCCGGCAACCAAGAGTGATGGTCGGCAGCCCAAAGAGGTGGCTGAAGATCTCTGGGTTTGGTTTGAAAACGAGGCAACAGGTGTGCAAGGTTTGAAAGGCTCAAAGCTGTGGCATTCTGCTGAGGACTTTGAGCACTTGACAAACATATAGACTCATCATTGGGTGTGCAAGCGATGACGTCCAAGTCGTAAGGGCCATCAAAAATGGGGTGTCTACAACCGTCTTCTCGACGGAATTGCTTTGCCCAACGTTGAATCCACAACGCTAATGTCGAATTCACGACGATGAGCCACTCTAAAATCCACAAAAGTTTCAAGCCCAAGTTTCTCAAAATCCACCGAAGAACACATCTCTCTTTTGTAAATGAAATAATAAAATAGAAATCCCTTTATGATGTCAATATGAAACTCATAAATCCATCGATGAATCTCAAATCATCAAGCAAACCAACATATAGATACCCCCTAATATAAAAAACCTTGGTAGCTCTCCTCTATGAGAATTTGGTTGGGTTAAACCCTAAAAATCACAAACAATGTACTTTATACTAAATAGAGTCACGAAGACCGCTTGAGTGCACACTTTACTTCTCAAGTGGTGTGAATAAAGGCGGTGCAAACATATAGGCCAACCGCTCAAGTGCAACATCCACCGTTAAAGCGGTAAAATATGTTTCCAAAAGTTCAGAATGCAGACAGAGATACTGAATGAACCACTTCATCGCTCGAACACACATAGTTAACAAAGTGGAAAACAAAAAATGTTTAAGATACGGAATGTCAACACGAACTCCTTTGCATAGGCATAATTCAAATTGGATTCCCATCTATATGTTATTTCCCAGTGGTTGTGTGTGTGTGTAAACTAAATGTACAAATAAAATAAACAACAAAATAAAAATAAATAATCCAGAAAATAATTAAATAAATTAAATTCTGAATTAATTGCTTACAGAAATTATAAGTCGATGCTTGTGTTAGACATAATTTTCTTAAAGTAGATTTTGCCCTCGCTCCGATGCTTTGAGATTTACCGGCATCTACTTCCCAGGATACAACGACTACTACTTGGTTTGCAACATTACAAACTCAAGTCTTGTGAACCAAAACTATGCTGTGACTATCTTTTTTTCCTCCTAAAATTAAATGGTAGACAGATGTAGAAAACATGAAGATAGAAAGGGAAGAAGTAAGACGAAATGCTGAGGAAAAATTAGATGGATTGAATGCTGGAATGGTAAGCTATTTATAGGAGAACATGTGGCTTTTCAGAACAGGTTTCAACATATAGAAACCTAATTGGAATAGAGACAGATCTGTTCGGGTGAAATTCAATAGGTATGAACTTGTTCGGGTAGAGGAAAAAATCTAGACAGATTTATTTTGAATTTTGAAAAAAAAATTCAAATAAATAAATTACAAATGTTTTTTGCCCAAAAAGATAAGTATTGGGTCGGACAAGCCCAACCCAGTCTGCCCGACCGATTGGACAGCGGCAGCAATACGCGCGTATGTTTTGTTTTGGATCCAATGGGTTTAGCCTACTTTACCCATAACCTCACACTTCCACAAAACTTGGATACCCCTTGGGGCCCATCCAAAGTATGGCAAACTAAAGTTTATATACCCATATAAATCCTTAAACTTTTCTAATGTGGGACAAGCACATTTCACAAATGTGTAGGAAACCCACCTAAAGCGATTTCCATGAACCCAAAAATGCACGTTGAATTCTCATTCATCTGGAAATAATTTTGAGCAACCAAATACACGATGTTATTCACTATACAACATTAAACATGTACCCAATTAGAATCGTTAAAAATAACACTTGGGTCCTATCTTAATTAATGTTCAAAGTTAGCAAAAAATAAGGTTTTTTCAAAGCCATTTTCCAACAATCCCCCACATGAATGGAATTCACGATAACGGATATGCAATAAAATGCAGACAAAGAAAGAGTACATTAAGAAGATACATTACATCGAGATAGATAGTTTTTGGCTTTGAACCTCCTCTAGTGAAAGACTATTGGACTTACTGGCTAACTAGCGGATGCGATACCTTGAACTGTTTAGCTGTTTGTGTAAGCCAATACAATAGACTACACATAGTGTGTCCGCAGACACAGTTTGGTTCTTACGATTGTGTTCATTTTGGCCCTGAACAACACCTGGTAATTCATGAGTGTTCTAGAGAATTTAGCCTTCTCAATTCTCACAGACCCGGCCCAGTTCACACTCATATAGATGACTTTTTATTAAAAGTATCCTACTATACCCCACTTGGATGTCCAAACTATAAGAATCATTAAAAGCAAAGCTTATCCTACTAACGCTGTAGGCATCACTCTTCTTATGATAGAAATTGGTAGGAGAAAACCTTCTTAGTTATACATGAAGTCATCCATAATTCGGTTGTCCCTTTGAACCTAGATCTTGGGATCTCCAGTCAACTAGGTTGGGTTGCCATTATGGCGACTTTAATGAAATAGGCTTTAATCCCACTCTCCTAGATAAATGGTTCACTTACTCTCTGGCTAGCCTTTTAGTCAATAAATCCGCAATATTCTCCTTTAACTTTATATATTCTATGGAAATTATTCCATGTGAGAGCAAATGTCGAACGATATTATGTCTTCGATGAATGTGTCAAGACTTACCGTTATATATATGATTTTGTGCCCATCCTATTGCTGCTTCACTATCACAGTGAATGCATATAGCAGGCACTAGTTTAGGCCACATTGGAATGTCTTTTAAGAAATTACGAAGCCATTCTACTTCTTCTCCTATTTTATTTAATGCGATAAACTCAGGTTCCATTGTCGACCTTGCTATGCAAGTCTGCTTGGAGGATTTCCAAGAGACTGCAGCACCTCCTAGGGTAAAGACATATCTACTAGAGGAGTTTGAGTCTTTAGTATCCAATATCCAATTTACATCGCTATACCCTTCAAGTACTGCTGGATATTTGGTATAATGTAAGCCATAATTCTGGGTATGTCTTAGATACTTAAGTACCCTAATTATTGCTTTCCAGTGATCTGACCCTGAATTACTTGTGTACCTACTCTATTTGCTTACAACATAG
This sequence comes from Camellia japonica, assembly GCA_030407325.1. NCBI lineage: Eukaryota > Viridiplantae > Streptophyta > Magnoliopsida > Ericales > Theaceae > Camellia > Camellia japonica. Next base: position 47,471,625 of record JAPPVO010000003.1, read on the forward strand.
GCTATATCTGGCCTAGTGCAATTCATTAAGTACATCAAGCTTCCGATTATCTGAGAGTACTCTAATTGTGATATGCCTGCACCTGTATTTTTTGACACATGAAGACTAATGTCAACATATGTTTTAGCAGGACGGTTGTCATGCTTTTCAAATTTCTCCAAAATCTTCTCAACATAATAAGACTGAGATAAAGCATATCATTCAGATGTTCTAATAATTTTTATTCCTAGAATTACATCTGCTACTCCCAGATCTTTCATGTTAAACTTTTTGTTCAACATTTTCTTGGTGAATTTAATCATGTCATTATTGCTTTCAATAATGAGCATGTCATTCACATAAAGACAGACTATGACATAGCCTTTGTCTGTGTGTTTAACATAGACGTATTTGTTACATTCGTTTATCTTAAAACCATCCAAAAGCATAACATGATCAAATTTTTCATGCCATACTTTCGGAGCTTGTTTTAATCCATAAAGGGATTTGACAAGTTTACAAACATTTTTCTCTTGGTCGGGAACTTGAAACCCTTCCGGTTGTTCCATATAGATTTCCTTATCTAACTTGCCATTCAAAAAGGCTGTTTGAACATCCATTTGATGTATCTCCACATTATACAAAGCTATAATCGCAATTAGCATACAAATAGATGTTATTCTTGTCACCGATGAATAGGTGTCAAAATAATCAAGGCCTTCCTTCTGTCTGTATCCCTTAACAACAAACCTAGGCTTGTATTTATCAATTGAACCATCTGCTTTTATTTTTCTCTTGAATATTGTCATGACCCAAACCCACCCCTATAGGTTTAGCATCGTAACCGGCCAGTAATCCTCGGATTACCCAAGGCCTCTTAATAAAATATCATATATTTAGCGGCTGCGGAAGCAAATATAGAAACATGCATAGTCCATTGAGCTGTGGAGACATATATGGAACATAAATTTTAAACCTTTACACAAAAATACATGACGTCATATTGCAATAGTCTTACGTCACATTCATTACGGATATAGCCAAATATACAGATAATAGAAAACTTGTTCATAATTCAAAAGAAAATGAAGTCCTTTATGTTCAAAAGCATTGCGATAGACGTATGGAACCTCCTTGGGAGGTACAAAGGCTGGCTGACAAAAACTCTTCAGGCGGTCATCACTGGGCCTGGACATGCACCTGATCACCTACATATGTATATATAAATGGTGAGCGAAGCCCAGTGAATAATAACAAAGTAAAGAATTTAATGAATGATGTCCTATATCAGATTTCAAATCAGAAACAGATTCTTATTCACATACTCTCCAGAAATCATCAGCACCTTGTGGTACATCCATTTAGCTATCATGACATGTCAAATTTGCATAGTCGGTACTGAAAACCATAAAGGTCCATATCTTGCGCGCAAGTAGCCATGGTATTGTTACCCCAGGCGAGGGCCACGTGAATATAGGCCTCCGTATTATTACCCCCGAGCAATGGCCACATAAATATAAGCCACGGTATTGTTACTCTCGTGCGAGGGCCACTTGCATATTGGCCATGGTATTGTTACCCTCGAGCGAGAGCTACGTGAATTAAGGATGCCACAAATACATTTAAGAAAAACGGACATTCATTCATGACATAAAATAGCATTTCAGAAAATAGATCGTATCATATCAGTTAGAAAATACTTATAATTAAACATAACTTTACAGAGTTATTACTCACAAATGACTCCAAGTAAACAAACAGAGTAGACAGATCAGGTAACTTGCGGCATGTGACCTACACAGATATAGAATGAATACATACAAAATTACACACCTGGAATCAATAATTTAGTTCTCTCTTGTTTTGGTGTGTTCTACTTCTATTCTTCATTATTCTGACTTAATTAGGGCTTAGAAATGCTTAGGATGCAATGAGGATGCCAAAATATAATTCAGAACACTTAGTCAAATTTGCTGAAAACTGGGGTCTCGCTCGAGCGGACATGCAAAATGTGAGTGGTTGCTTACGCGCACCTTCTCTCGCTTGAGCGGTCTGTAAAAGTACTGGTTTTGTAATTTTCACGCTCGACGGTTGCTTGAGCGTGAGACTCAGGTCCTTGTTCAAGCACAACTCTTGTCGCTCGAGCGGTCTGCAAAACATGTGAACTTCTAGGAGCATGCATTTTACACTCGAGCCAACTATTGATCGCTTGAGCAGAGGTGCAAAACACAGAGTGGTCGCTCGAGCACAGGATATGTCGCTCGAGCGAAGAAGCAGAATCTGGAATTTCCAGATTGCTCTGTCCAGTGCAAAACTCAGTTTCAAAGCTGCAAATCATGGTCTTTTGGGCCAAAAACTTGAGGAAACTTATATAAACTTGGAAAACATGGTAAATTAAAGATCATTTCACAAAATCAAGGCCCAAAAGCTTGCCAATTGTGCAAAACAATTCTTCATTTCTTTGAAAACATAACATGCATAACATGCAAGCTTTGTCTTGACTTCAAAGCTTTCAAACCATGATCATTTGCTATAAAATGGTATCAAACGAGATGAATTCTCAAAATAATGGTAGGATGAACACATGCATGAGGGAATCTCTTGAAATCAAACTCAAATTGTGCTCAAATGGGCATGTATGCATGATATGATCTTCTTACCAACTCAATAGGTTAATTCTAGATTAACTCAACTTAACTCTTTTGAATTCATGGCTTAGGCATCAAAATTGTACATTCAAAGGGTAGAATTCTTACCTAAACTTTCCAAGGTGAGAGCTAGAGGTTAAATTCTTGAGTCTCCAAGTCCAATCCTTCTCCTTCCTAGCAATTCCTTTAGCTTGAAGTTAATTCCTCTCCAAAAATGGCTCTAAGCTCACTCTTCTCACTCTTCCTCACGTTTGAAGTTCAAGGAGGATAAAATGAAGGTGTAAAAATGATCTCAAGGAGTTAAATTAGCCTTATATAGGCTTGATTAGGGAGTTTAATCAATTAAGCTTACCACTAATCAAATGGACACTATTTTGTTCTAATTTAATCGTTCCGAACTGAATTTTAATTAGATCTACCATAATTTTCAAAAAATCCTAAATAACACATAATTCAAGCCAATTTCGCGATCGGTTGACGATAAGGCCTTCAATTAGTAAATCAGAATAAAAACACAAACAGATATTTCTACATTAAACAGATATGAACACAAATAATGCAATGCACAAGAAATTAACTCAAGATTTCATCTTAATTACGTATTAGGCTTATTTAATCGTGATTTAAAATTAATCAGAGGTCGGGATTGTTATATTCCACTTATATCCAAGAGGTTTACACATTGGTGGAAGATCCATCAATTCTCAAGTATAATTTTGCAAAATAGATTCAATCTCACTATTCACAGCCTCTTTCCATAATGGAGCTTCAGGACTTGACATTGCTTCCTTGAAGTTTTAAGGCTCATTTTCTAGTAGGTTTGTCAAAAAAGCTAAACCAAATGATTTAAAGATCCTAGCCCTCTTGCTACGTCTAGGTTCATCTATTTCATTATCATTTTAGTCTTCACTACCACCTATAGCAGTATCAAAAGTTCTTTTATTTGAACTTGTCTCTTTAGTTTCCTTGCAAGGAAAAATGTGTTCAAAAAACGACGCATTCCTTGACTCAATAATAGTGTTTACATGCATATCAGGATTTTCAGATCTATGAACTAAAAATCTGTATGCACTACTATTATTTGCATAACCAATGAACACACAATCAATGGTTTTTGGTCCTATCTTAGTGGTTCTAGGACTAGGGATTGCCACTTTGGCCAAACACCCGCACACTTTGAGGTAATTGTAGGTAGGTCGTCGACTTTTCCATACTTTATAAGGTGTTTGATTGATTTTCTTGTGGGGTATCCTGTTAAGGATAAAGTTAGCAGACAAAATCGCCTCTCCCCACAAGTTCTAAGATAACCCTAAACTAATCAACATGGCATTCATCATCTCTTTAAGAGTTCGATTCTTTCACTCAACAACTCCATTAGACTAAGGAGAATAAGGTGTAGTGGCTTGGTGAATAACACTATGTTCAGAACAAAATTCCTCAAATAGTGCATCATACTCATCACCTCTGTCACTCCTCACTACTTTAATAGTTTTGCCAAGTTGATTTTCAACCTCAAGTTTATATTGCTTAAAAGCTTTTAAGGCTTCATCTTTACTTCTTAATAAGTAAACATAGTAATATTGAGTGCAATCATCAATAAAAGTAATAAAATACTTTTTACCTCGTCTAGTTTGAACAAATTTTAAATCACAAATATCTATGTGAATTAAACTTAGAGGTTCAGTACTTCTTTCTACTTTATTAAATGATGCCTTAGTGAGTTTTGCCTCAATACAAATATCACATTTGTGATTAAGATCAAACTCTAAGTTTGGCAAACATTCTAAAGAAACAAGTCTATACAAAGAATTAAAATTCACATATCCTAATCTACCATGCCATAAAAAAGAAGACTCAACAATATAAACAGAAGATGTGTTCTTATTATTAAAAGCCAAATTTGGTACAACACTTAAAACATTGAGCTTAAAAAGCCCATCACTTATGTAACTTCGCCCCCACATACATTCCACTCTTTGAGAGTACAACCTTGCCAGATTCAAAGACTAGTTTAAACCCATTTTTGATCAACAATGACCCAAAAATCAAATTCTTGCGAATCTCCAACGCATGGAATACATTGTTAAGAGTGAGTTCTTTTCCTGAGGTTATTTTCAACACGATCTTTCCTTATCCTTCTACAATTGATGTGGAAGAGTTTCCCATAAAAAATTATTCTCCACTTTCCACGACTTTGTAGATTGTGAACATCTTCTTATCTGCACAGATATGGCGGGTTGCTCCAGTATTCACCCACCACTCCTTGGGATTGCCCACCAAATTTGCCTCAGAGACTACTACAGCAAGATTAATGTCTATCACTCCATCGGAAAGATAAAAATCTATGACCGTATTAGCTTGTGTTGGCTTTTTGCTTGAACTCCCTTCGTCCTTGCGAATGTGACAATCCTTAGTACGATGTCCATCTTTGCCGCACACAGAACAGTTGCCTTTGAACATCTTGTTGAACCCGTTGTTGATCCCTTTGTTAATCTTACTAGTGGATCCTTGTTTGGGACTATTGCCACCGTATTTCTGTTTCTTGCTGTTAAAATTTTGACCCTTGTCCATGTTCCACCACATTTTCTTTAGCCTACATGATATGGGTTCCTGACTTCTTGTCAGAACCACGGTTGTCCTCCTCAATTCTGAGTCGCACTATCAGTTCCTCCAATTTCATTTCCTTGCGCTTACACTTCAGATAATTCTTGAACTCTTTCTAGGATGGTGGCAATATGATATGGTTTCCTGACTTCTTGTCGGAACCACGGTTGTCCTCCTCAATTCTGAGTCGCACTATCAGTTCCTCCAATTTCATTTCCTTGCGCTTTATACTTCAGATAATTCTTGAATTCTTTCTAGGATGGTGGCAATTTTTCAATGATTGTCGCTACTTGGAAAGATTCACTGAGAATCATCCCTTCTGCATATATGTCAGGGAGAATTAATTAGAGATCTTGAACTTGGCTAATAACCGTTTAGGAATCCATCATTTTAAAATTCAGAAAACGGCCGACAACAAATTTCTTTGTACCGGTATCCTCTGTTTTATATTTCAGATCTAAAGATTCCCACAGTTCTTTTGCGGTGCTTTTGACACTATACACATTGTAGAGTGTATTGTCCAATCCACTGAGAATATAATTCTGACACAAAAAATCACCATGCTTTTATGCATCGACTGCGGCAACTACTTGCCGATCAGTTTTCTCCTCGTTCAGTGCCAGAGCTTTTTCATTAGTGAAGCGGACCAAATTCAATGTCGTAAGCTAAAACATCATCTTTTGTTGCCATCTTTTAAAATCATTTCTATTGAATTTTTCTGACTTCTTCCCATGATTTACCAGTACTGCCGGAGTCATCACTGGCACAACGAGTGTGGGGGTCGAAGTACGAACAATATCAGTACTGTTTGTTTCAGTTGTCATATTTTTGACGAAATAATTAATGCACCAATTACAAATTTATACATAATATAATATACACACAAAATGTACAGAAAAATATTTTCTAACAAAATTCTAATGATAAATAGTATATGACTATTATGTTATCAAAGAAATCATTAAATAGTATATGACTACTATTTAATTTCTCGAAATAAAATATTCGTCTATCTAACACACAAATTAAAAAAAGCAGAAATCTACTTTAAAAATGTTATTTCCCAGTGGCTGTGTGTGTGTAAACTAAATTTACAAATAAAATAAACAACAAAATAAAAATAAATAATCCAGAAAATAATTAAATAAATTAAATTCTGAATTAATTACTTACAGAAATTATAATTCGAGGTTTGTATTGGACACGATCTCCTTAAAGTAGATTTCGCCCTCGCTCCGGTGCTTCGAAATTTACCGGCGTCTACTTTTCAGGATGCAACGACTACTACTTGGTTTGCAGCACTACAAACTCAAGTCTGGCAAACCAAAACTATGCTGTGACTCTCTATTTTTCCTCCTAAAATTAAATGGTAAACAGATGCAGAAAACATGAAGATGGAAAGAGAAAAAGTAAGACAAAATGTTGAGGAAAAATTGGATGGATTGAATGCTGGAATGGTAGGCTATTTATAGGAGAACATGTGGCTTTTCAGAACAGGTTTCAACAGATAGAAACCTGTTTGGAATAGAGACAGATCTGTTCAAGTGGAATTCAATAAAAAAATCTGGACAGATTTATGTTGAATTTTGAAACCGAAATTCAAATAAATAAATTACAAATGTTTTTAACTCAAAAAGATAAGTATTGGGTTGGACAAGCCTAACCCAACCTCACTCTACTCACACGCGCCCAAGCCCAGCCCGACCAAGGACGGCGCGCATGTGTTTTGTTTTGGGTCCAATGGGTCTAGCCCATTTTACCCATAACCTCACCCTTCCACAAAACTTAGGTACTCTTTGGGGCTCTTCCCAAGTATGGCAAGCTAGAGTTTATATGGCAAGTTAAAGTTTATATACTCATATAAATCCTTAAGCTTTTCTAATGTAGGACAAGCATATTTCACAAATGTGTAGGAAACTCACCTAAAGCCATTTCTACAAATTCGAACATGCGCGTTTAATTCTTATTCATCTGGAAATAGTTTTGAGCAACCAAATACACAATATTATTCACAAAGTGACATTAAACATGAACCCAATTAAAAACATTAAAAATAAAGCTTGGATTCTATCTTAATTAATACTCAAAATTAGCAAAATATAGGATTTTTTTTTTCAAAGCCATTTTTAAAAACTATACACTCACAGTCTCATTAAAATAAAAGAATAAATAAAATTATAACTAAAAATTGTTTTATCAAATAAAATTATTAATTACAAAAACTTAACATGTATACTAAAATTTCCTTTTTTAGACGTCCAATCCAACCCATCATATTTGTGTTGATGATGACTACTAGTGGTACATCTACCGTCCTGCGAATGAAAATTTAGGAAAAGATGGGGTTTTGCAAATGATGTGGCTGTGATACATATAGGGCCCGAATATGTAAGAGCTCGAATGGCTCAAAATTGGTTTCCCTCCCAAAAATTGATTTATGTAGCAAAGGTTTGATCCTCTATTTTTGTTTTTATCGATTTATGTAGCAAGCTCACGTGTTCTATCAAACTAATGAAACAAAAACAGAGCTCACGTTTTGGATTTTTTTTTTTTTCTTTTTTCTTTCTCTGTTCTGAGAGGATGAAAATGAAGAAGAAGAAGAAGAAGAAGAAGAAGAAGAAGAGGGGAGGGAGCTGGAAAATATTCTATACACAAATCAAAAAAAAAAAAAAAAAAAAAACAACAACAACAACAACACCATCAGATCTTCTCTTCATCTTCTCCCCTCTCATCCCATTAATACAACATCATCAACACATTAATACAGATCCTATCATCCCATTAATACAGATCTATTTCTATACACTACACAGACAGATCCAACAATCCAATAATCACAAAAAAAAAAAAAATTCTATACACAGATCATCCAAAAAAAAAAAAAAACAACAACAACAACAACACACATATATATATATGTGTGTGTGTGTGTGAGAGAGAGAGAGAGAGAGAGAGAGAGAGAGTTGGGATGAGAGGATCTGTATTAATGTGCTTGCTCTTTCTTGCCATCAAAACAAATACAGATCTATATATATATTCATCTTCTTCTTCGTCTCCTTCTTCTCTTCCTCCCCCTTCTCTCATCTTTTCTCCTCCTCTCTCAGCTCTACCTGCTCTCTTTCTTCCCTGTTTCAAAAAGGAAAGGGAACGAAAATAAAAGGAGAAAAATAAAAATAAAAAAATGAAACCCAAAACGACGTCGTTTTGGGTTTCGAGCCGATTCGAGCCAACGGGATTTCGAGCCCTCAAACATTTTTCGGCTCCGATATTCAACGTTTACTGGTGTTCATGTCTCATTTCTTTGACTATTTTCTCATTTCTTTTGACTATTTTTTTTGGTACACATCCAACACGTCAATTGCATGAAGATTCTTTCAAAAAAAAAGGGTAAATTATACTTCTACCTATTGAGATTTGGATTTAATATATATCACCTCTTAATATTTAAGAAATTATACTAACAACTCTGTTATTGTAATTATTTAGACAGAATGAAGATATTGAACTCATACACTCTCTCTTTTTTTGCTTTGCTTTACTTTCTCTCTTTTTTCTCTTTTACTTTTTTTTTTTAATGTAATTTCCTCTGTTTTTCTATTAGGAGTTATTACCTTTTATATAAGTAAAAAAGTTTGTGAAATGAGACTATTAACCACAAGGGTGAAAATGTAATTTTCAAAACGTCAAGGGATAGGTAGTAATTGGATCAAATCTCAAGGGGTGTCAATGTTGTCACGACCCGCTCCTCGTACCCAAGGGTTAAGCATCGTGATGGCCAGTAACTGAAGTTACCTACGGCCAATTCTTAACAAATTAATAAACGCGAGCGGAAGTAAAATTTAAGTAAGGGTACCAAAATAATCATTGGAGCTTCTATTTTTATTACAAAATATATTGACCAAAAAGGCCGATATTTACATATAAAAATATCAATAAAAGTGTTATGTGTGTCTACTCTGCAGCCTCGCATCTAAGACTTTCCAAAAGCAATTTCTGAATTGCATGTTTCCTGAAAATTGGTAAACAACTATAAGCACATGACAGAGTGAGAAATATTATACCAAGAGTATAAGGGACACGAAATAATCATGGATCGTTAATTAAGCCAAAATATTTACATAAACAAATCATTTAAGTAGCAGAAGCTGAAATACAAATATTATATAAATATATAACTATAACCACAGAACAGAACAGAGGTCACAGAAGTGACAGTCAGAACAGAGGTACGGATTCAAGAGGTAGCTCGTACGGATTCAAGAGGTGGCTCCCACAATAGTGTAGTACTTAGCTCCGCACAGCACTTTGGTCCGCACAGAACAGAGGCCAATGGATCTATGACAAACAGAGGACGACAAAGTGGTCAAACAGAGGCCAATGGTTATTTAACTTTCCCAAGGCGTGGGACTCCCGTGGTGGTACTTACAAAACATAATTGTATATAAGGTCATAACCAAATATTCTTTAAAATATAAATAAACATATCCATGGGTTTCTTTTTAAGCAAATAGGGTTCAGAAATTATACCACGTAACTGAAACCTTTATAAAACATAACTTTTATTAATATACTAATAAAACATAACTTGTATAAAATAGATTTTGATAAGTCAAAATATACGTAAAATACATTATGGTAATTCAAGGTATAATATAACTCACCTTATCTTTAATACCTTACTCTTTCTTTCCACTATCAAAGACCCTCTCAACTTCCATTATTTTTTCCTTCTTTTTTTCCTTTCTTTCTTCTTTCCTTTTCCTCTTTCTTTTCTTTCCTCTCTTCCAGTGGACGCCTCCTCCTTTTATAGGGGGAGAGAGCAATACGTGGCAGATTTCGATAATAATTATAAAGATTCATTCTTATCTTTAATAGATATTTAAGATAATTACCTTTTGACCCAATATTTTAATATAATTACATAAATAAATTAATTCTTAATTAAATTACACTTTATCGTATACTAACATAAAATTAATTATTTATTTTAGTACCACACCATTATTATTATTATTATTATTATTATTATTATTATTATTATTATTATTACCCCTAAACTTTTAATAATTTTATTATTTTACAAAATTACGCATAATAATATATAATAAATCATATATTTTCTTAACTGAGATTAAATAATATTAGTATAAATTCTACAGAATAATTAAAAATCTGGGTTGTCACAATCTTCCCCCTTTTAAAATTTCGTCCTCGAAATTTGTCATATGTAAACTATCCGCTGCGCACTCTGATAATTATATATTAGCTGATTAATCTGATAGAAATAGTACCTCAAAAAAAAAACTTTACCAAAAATAACTCACTGTCTAGTTGTCAAAAATTAGTTTGGGCCAAAATGAGAAATAATTGGTAACTTTAAAAACTTTTCATTGATAGGAAATAGTGTCAAAATTAGTATCTTTATAATTTGAACCCACTTTTTAAAAAAATATCAAAATAAAATTTTTTTTTTTTGAATACTGAACTGAAAATTATATGTATTTAATTATATTATAATTTTGGTGGGTGCTTGAGCCCGACATCCCTCTTTTCTTGTCCTTCTTTTACTATAACAAATATAACTTATATAAAATTAGGCACACTTAAAAAAAATTTATTATATATATATAATCATATAAAATTATAATATAATTAAATCGACTAACAAAATATAATATTTAGGTACTAATTACCTGCTATCCCACTTCTTAAATGTGCATGTGTCCTATGCTCCAATGATGATTTTTTTTTTTTTCTAAAAAAAAAAAAAACCATTGCTCTAATACCATTTGTCACGACCCGCTCCCCGTTCCCAAGAGTTAAGCATCGTGATGGCCAGTAACTGAAGTTACCTACGGCCAATTCTTAACAAATTAATAAACGCGAGCAGAAGTAAAATTTAAGTATGGGTACCAAAATAATCATTGGAGCTTCTATTTTTATTACAAAATATATTGACCAAAAATGCCGATATTTACACATAAAAATATCAATAAAAGTGTTATGTGTGTCTATTCCGCAGCCTCGCATCTAAGACTTTCCAAAAACTATTTCTGAATTGCATGTTTCCTGAAAATTGGTAAACAACTATAAGCACATGACAGAGTGAGAAATATTATACCCAGAGTACAAGGGACACGAAATAACTATGGATCGTTAGTTAGGCCAAAATATTTGCATAAACAAATCATTTAAGTAGCAGAAACTGAAATACAGATATTATATAAATATATTACCATAACCACGGAACAGAACAGAGGTCACAGAAGTGACAGTCAGAATAGAGGTACGGATTCAAGAGGTGGCTCGTACGGATTCTAGAGGTGGCTCCCACAATAGTGTAGCACTTAGCTCCGCACAGCACTTTGGTCCGTACAGAACAGAGGTCAATGGATCTATGACAAACAGAGAACGACAAAGTGGTCAAACAGAGGCCAATGGTTATTTAACTTTCCCAAAGCGTGGGACTCCCGTGGTGGTACTTACAAAACATAATTGTATATAAGGTCATAACCAAATATTCTTTAAAATATAAAAAACATATCCATGGATTTCTTTTTAAGCAAATAGGGTTCAGAAATTATACCACGTAACTGAAACCTTTATAAAACATAACTTTTATTAATATACTAATAAAACATAACTTGTATAAAACAGAATTTGGTAAGTCAAAATATACGTAAAATACATTATGGTAACTCAAGGTGTAATATAACTCACTTTATCTTTAATACCTTACTTTTTCTTTCATTTATGGTAACTCAAGGTGTAATATAACTCACTTTATCTTTAATACTTACTTTTTCTTTCCACTATAAAAGACCCTCTCAACTTCCATTACGTTTTCCTTCTTTTTTTCCTTTCTTTCTTCTTTCCTTTTCCTCTTTCTTTTCTTTCCTCTCTTCCAGTGGACGCCTCGTCCTTTTATAGGGGGAGAGAGCAATACGTGGCAGATTTTGATAATAATTACAAAGATTCATTCTTATCTTTAAGAGATATTTAAGATAATTAACTTTTGACCCAATATTTTAATATAATTATATAAATAAATTAATTCCTAATTAAATTACACTTTATCATATACTAACATAAAATTAATTATTTATTTTAGTACCACACCATTATTATTATTATTATTATTATTATTATTATTATTATTATTATTATTATTATTATTATTATTATTATATTATTATTTTGACCCCTAAACTTTTAATAATTTTATTATTTTACAAAATTACGCATAATAATATATAATAAATCATATATTTTCTTAACTGAGATTAAATAATATTAGTATAAATTCTACAGAATAATTAAAAATCTGGGTTGTTACAATCTTCCCCTTTTTAAAATTTCGTCATCGAAATTTGTCATATGTAAGCTATCCCCTGCGCACTCTGATAATTATATATTAGCTGATTAATCTGATAGAAATAGTATCTCAAAAAAAAACTTTACCAAAAATAACTCACTGTCTAGTTGTCAAAAATTAGTTTGGGCCAAAATGAGAAATAATTGGTAACTTTAAAAACTTTTCATTGATGGGAAATAGTGTCAAAATTAATATCTTTATAATTTGAACCCACTTTTTAAAAAAACATCAAAATAATTTTTTTTTTGAATAATGAACTAAAAATTATATGTATTTAATTATATTATAATTTTGGTGGGTGCTTGAGCCCGACATCCCTCTTTTCTTGTCCTTCTTTTACTGTAACAAATATAACTTATATAAAATTAGGCACACTTAAAAAAAATTATTATATATATATAATCATATAAAATTATAATATAATTAAATCGACTAACAAAATATAATATTTAGGTACTAATTACCCGCTATCCCACTTCTTAAATGTGCATGTGTCCTATGCTCCAATGATGATTTTTTTTTTCTAAAAAAAAAAAACCATTGCTCTGATACCATTTGTCACGACCCGCTCCCCGTACCCAAGGGTTAAGCATCGTGATGGCCAGTAACTGAAGTTACCTACGACCAATTCTTAACAAATTAATAAACGCGAGCGGAAGTAAAATTTAAGTAAGGGTACCAAAATAATCATTGGAGCTTCTATTTTTATTACAAAATATATTGACCAAAAATGCCGATATTTACATATAAAAATATTAATAAAAGTGCTATGTGTGTCTACTCCGCAGCCTCGCATCTAAGACTTTCCAAAAGCTATTTCTGAATTGCATGTTTCCTGAAAATTGGTAAACAACTATAAGCACATGACAGAGTGAGAAATATTATACCAAGAGTATAAGGGACACGAAATAACCATGGATCGTTAGTTAGGCCAAACATTTACATAAACAAATCATTTAAGTAGCAGAAACTGAAATACAGATATTATATAAATATATAATCATAACCACGGTACAGAACAGAGGTCACAGAAGTGACAGTCAGAACAGAGGTACGGATTCAAGAGGTGGCTCCTACAATAGTGTAGCACTTAGCTCCGCACAGCACTTTGGTCCACACAGAACAGAGGTCAATGGATCTATGACAACAGAGGACGACAAAGTGGTCAAATAGAGGCCAATGGTTATTTAAGTCTCCCAAGGCGTGGAACTCCCGTGGTGGTACTTACAAAACATAATTGTATATAAGGTCATAACCAAATATTCTTTAAAATATAAATAAACATATCCATGGATTTCTTTTTAAGCAAATAGGGTTCAGAAATTATACCACGTAACTGAAACCTTTATAAAACATAACTTTTATTAATATACTAATAAAACATAACTTGTATAAAACAGATTTTAGTAAGTCAAAACATACGTAAAATACATTTTGGTAACTCAATGTATAATATAACTCACCTTATCTTTAATACCTTACTCTTTTTTTATACTATCAAAGACCCTCTCAACTTCCATTATTTTTTCCTTCTTTTTTTCTTTCTTCTTTCCTTTTCCTCTTTCTTTTCTTTCCTCTCTTCCAGTGGACGCCTCCTCCTTTTATAGGGGGAGAGAGCAATACGTGGCAGATTTCGATAATAATTATAAAAATTCATTCTTATCTTTAATAGATATTTAGGATAATTACCTTTTGACACAATATTTTAATATAATTATATAAATAAATTAATTCTTAATTAAATTACACTTTATTGTATACTAACATAAAATTAATTATTTATTTTTGTACCACACCCATTATTCTTATTATTATTATTTATATTTTGACCCCTAAACTTTTAATAATTTTATTATTTTACAAAATTAAGCATAATAATATATAATAAATTATATATTTTCTTAACTGAGATTAAATAATATTAGTATAAATTCTACAGAATAATTAAAAATCTGGGTTGTTACAAATGTAATTTACCCTTAAAAAAATGTGGTAAATTACAAATACAGAAGTTTGTTTAAAATATAGATTATTTTTTTATAGTTTGAAAAATTATAAATATTCATTTATTAAAATTTTTTATTTAACAAAATTAATTAAAAAATTAAAATTTATAATCGCTCTCTTATATAATAATAAAATTACTTAAATTATTAATTGAAACATATTTTTAACATCATTAAAAACAGTTAATTGACTTGATGATTTATTAATAAAAAGAGTGATTTGTTATGAAATTAGAAATTTTAATGGGTGGAATCTAATTTTCAAAACCACAAACAACGATTTATATTTTAATCAAATCTTAATAAGTGTATTCGTGATTTACTAAAAAAAAATATGTTGAGGGAGAGAACTGAACATGAATTCAATTGTATTAAAAAAAAAAAAAAATGGCACTTTAATCACTAAATTATCAACATAATTATTGATAATATAATTTTTTTTTGAAACAAACAAAAAGATCACTTTATCGATAACAATCAATCAAAATAATAACAACAATCATTAATAAAGAATATGTAATTAAAAGTATCATAATACAATAATCTGATGCCAACTAAGTTAATATCACAAAACATACATATTCATCTACTAGCACCGCACACTTGGTGAACAAACCTACCAAAGAAACAAACTCCCCCACCAAACCAGCATTCATAGTTACCAAAATAGAAAAACAAAAATAGAAAAATCCCCTGCAGCGGCAATAGGTAAATCATAGCTGTCTCCGTTGTGCTCATTAGAAGCTCCCCACTCAACCACCTACTCCAAGAACACTTCTGCCTCCAAAGCAACATTTGATTTACCTCAAATTTATCTTAATTATTTTTACTAAAAATTAATAAATATAAAATATAAAATAAATTTTAAGAATTATTTTTTTGGTAATTGTTTATTATTATTATTTTTTTTGTAATTTTAATATCTATAATTTTTATATTTATAAATTTTAATATATCTATGACATAATTACAACATTACGTTTTAATTCTGATTCACCGTCGATTGAATCAGTGACCAATCCGCCAAGTCATTTTTTCAATTCACTCACTGATCCGATTTTCAAAAGATAGTTACTAAGACTACAGATAGTGCATGTATGGTGCATGTGTCGTCCTAAGATTGAAAAATTATTCATTCTTCTTGAGTCATTCCTATGCATCAATCAATGATTATATTTTTTTAAATATTTTTTTCTTCTAAACATTAATATTAAAATTACATAAATTAGTTATATTTAAATTAAAGCACTACAATGACAAGGCCCAAAACTACCCAATATTTTCTCCCTAAGATTGGATGTGTATAAAGAAAATTGTGCCAATGACAAGTCATCCACAATGATTGTTATAACTAATGAATAATGTTGAATAATGGTTGAGGGCCCTAAAAAAGGTGGCTCAAATGGCTCAAATTGAGTAAAACGACGTAGTTTTGTGTTGTGTTATGCCCAAAACGACGCAGTTTTGGGCAATTTGAGCCATTTGAGCCACTGAATTTAGGGCTCTCTACCGGTGTTGATAACTAATATAGCAGACTAATAAATTTTTTAAACAAACATACATAAACATCTACTTAGCATTATTTTTTTATTGCGAAGAAAACAATTTATTAATGTAAATAGAAAAATGCTTGGGAGCACTAATTAGTGCTCCCACTAATTAGGTGGCAGTGTGTCCCGCTAGTAATGATGTGATGTTTTGGTCTTGGAGTTATATTTTTTTTTTTTTTTTTTTACTTTTTAATGCATTAGTGCTATTAGTGATGGTGTTTTTAGTGGGATGAATCATTGTTGATGTAAATAATAAATTACAAGAGTGACTTCATCAATATAAAGGCTATGGCTAAAGTTGCAGCAAGATTAAAACAAGCCTGACAACTTTTCATTACCTGATGATCACTTACAACATTTTTACTTCATATTTTATAAGAAGAACACTTTACCCAAGTGGGAACTTAAAAGTGAAGTGGGATGACCCACTATTTTTTACATCAAATATCCTATAACAGTACAAATTTATTCTTACTAATTCCGAAATTACTCAAATTAATTTTTACCACACCACCCGACATGAACATCACATGAACTTTATCATTATTTCATGTGCACAACCGCTAGTATAGTTCAAAGTGTAAGGTACAAGTTCTCATTCAGCCGTGGTTCTGCTAGAGCAAGCAGAGGTTTAGCGAGAAAGAGGTCATTTTCACATTCTTTGAGCTCAATCTTTGACATGGTGGGTGGCAATTTCCAGTTGAACCCTTGGAGGAGCCTAGCCATTAGCATGGTAGCGATTGTAGACCCTAGAGTGACTCCTGCACATCCACGCCTTCCAGTGCTGAACGATAACATGCGCAATTCTGGATCAGTGAGCAACACGTCCGAGGCATCATGCTTCAAGTGGCGCTCTGGTTTGAACATGAGTGCCTCGTCCCAAATCCTAGGGTTGCGGCCAAGTCCAGGGCGGCTTAGCAGCACATGGCTACCTTTTGGGATGAAGTAGCCGGCAACTGTTGTGTCGGAGACCGAAACATGAGGAACATTGAAGGGTGCAAAGGGGTGGAGGCGAAAGGCCTCCTTCACACATGACTTGATGTAATTAAGCTGTGAGAGATCAGATTCTTGGACTAGTCTCTCCTTGCCAACCACTCGGTCGAGTTCCTCTATGGCTCTTTCTAGGATTTCAGGTTGATTTAGCATCTCAGCAAGTGCCCATTCCACAGCATTTGATGGGTTGTCCACTGTTGCTATCATCAACTCCTGGATACATCAAGTGTTGTTTATTAATTTGCTCCATAATTGAAATTAAGATGTCTTGTCTTATTTCATTTTGATAACAAAACGTTTCAGCTTTAATCTTTCCCAGCAATTAATACACTACAAGAAATGATGGGACATAACCTTACCTATTTACGTGACACAAATATATGCTACTATAAATAGGTAAATGGGAAGAAAAAATATTATAAGTTCTAAATTTTCTATCAAATAAATGATTAAATGTCTAATATTATCCAATTAAAAGTAATTATAATCTTTAAATTGAATTCTTAACTAGAATAATGCGTCTATAGTTAAGAACGATTTAATGGCGTTGCAATTTTGTGATTAAAAATTGTTCTGAAATGATTTTTTTTAAAAGTGATAGACTAACAATAGTATCACATCATATGGTTTACATTTTTTTAAAGAAATTGATACATATAAATTTATTTTTTAGATCCATTTTATAGATAGTGATGTGTAAGTGATATGAGATGTGTAAGTGATATGTTGGAGTAGCCTATTTGCATATCTATTTTATGAATATAAAAAAAAAGATGTGTAAGTGATATAATTGATTGATAATTAGAGAAGATATGAGAGAAAGTATTATCTTTAATATCCTAATTGATTGTCACGTCATTGAGTTTTGAAAATTGGCTCTAATTTTTTGTCTTGAATAACAATACTCTTTTCTAAATATAAGAGAAGGATTCCCTCCGGTCCCAAATATGGACTAGAGGTGCTGTTTGGGCTTATGAGATCCACCACGGGCCTTGTTTTAATCAACCAAACTGTTTATTTAATTAGACACTTCGTGTATTTCATCTATAAAAAAATTAAGTCGATCTGATAACTGTAACTTGTTCAATTTACCATGTTTTTTACTAAAAAAAAATGGACGACAATTATGTTTTTAAAAAATGAATCATAATTTTTTTTTTGATAACAAAAATAATAAATTGAACAAGTTATAATTATCAGATCGATCTAATTTTAATTAGAAATGACATAGACAAAATACCAAACAAAATGAACGGTTCAGATTATCGAAACGGAACTCATAATGGATCTCACGGTCTAATTTTTTAATTTTTTTTGGCTCTATTTATTTATTATTATTTACTTATTAAGTCAGGGAAATACTTACTACAATTTGTGCTTTGATCTCCTCTGTTGATAGCAATGGACTACCATTTGCGTCTTTGAGCATAATGAGCACATCAAGCAAGTCCTCTTGCTCTTTCTTGGTAGCAATATTACCATCCATCCACTGTTTGATCCTCTCGTCAATTTCAGGATCTTGATATTTTGCTACGGTTCCAACAGCCTTCCTCATGACTTTCTCATGTCCATCTAAGTCAAGAAGTCCTCGCAAGAATGGTATGTAATCAGAGACACAGAATGAATAAATGTACCCAAGGATGGTGAATAATGCACTCATGTGCTCTTCCTCCTCCACACCTGGACCTCCATCTTCCCTTCCCTCCCCGAAAAACCTCTTGTTGAAGATCATCTTCTTTATTACATTCCCACAATAGTGTTGCGCAGCGACTCTAATGTTCACCATACCACCTCCTATCATGGAGTTTTTGCATTGGTTGTAGACATAACGAACAAGGTGGTCGGCTTCTTCGACTCGTTTGTCGTGAAGCCAGCGATGTCTTGCCGGTGAGAGAACGTCGGAAGCGAGGACTCTCCTCATCTTCTTCCATTGTTCTCCTAACGGGGTCAAAGCTGTTGTTAGGTAACCCCGACTAGTGAGATCAGCAGATATGCAAAATGGCCTTGAGGAGAAGATAGAGTCTTGTTTTTTCAAGAACTCTCGTGCAATTTCTGGAGAAGTGATAGGGATGACATGCACGTTCCCAAGGCGGATACACATGATCTCCACGTTCATTGTCTCCATCATTTGGTGTATCCATCGGAATGTGGGCTTGTGTTTGAGCATTTCAGGGAGGTTCCCCACGATAGGCCATGGTTTTGGCCCAGGGGGGAGTGAGACTACTTTAGTTTTCCTAGTACGCTTTAGTTGTTGGTACTTAACAATGATGGAGAAGATCAATATTGTGATGAGAACAGAGAAAAACCTTAGGAGAGTTGATGAAAGGCCTAAGCTATCCATTTCAAGTATGGAATGCAAAGAAAGAGGTGTAGTGGTGATAACAACTCAATGTTATTATGCTTTGAAAAATGACTTGTGATCTAGCACTGGTGTGTCATTGCTATGCATATTGCTTGGGCTTATATAGACTCCGTTTGGGTGGGTTGTGTGGAATGATTTAAGGAAGAGGATCCCTCCGGTCAATATTTTGGGCTGGGCGGTGCTGTTCCAGCATGTGGCGCTCACCACGGTCTCCGTCTTAATAATTTAAATATTTTATTTTATTTTATTTTTTATATATTTTATTTACACAAAAATCAGATTGATTTAATAACTGTAATTAGTTTATTTTTATTTTTTTGTGTGAAAAATATAATAAAATTGAATTAATTACAATTATCAGATCAATTTAATTTTTTTTATGAATAAAATACACACAAATTTTAACAAAATAAACTATTTAAATTGATCCAAAACGGTGGCTAGAAGGGATTCTCCTCCATAATTTGAATATGTATATTTTTTTTATTTTTTATAAAAAAATATATAAACGAGGAGAATTTACACATAAGTTCTAATTTATAAACGTATACTCCATTAAGTCCTAACAAAGATTTTTTAGACCTTCAAGTCCCATTAAATTTTTAATAGTCGAAATTATCTTCAAATAACGATTGTTCATCATTTATAATTATATATAAATGAACATGATGATTTGATATTTATTTTGATTTTCAAAACTTTAAAATTGAAAAAACTAAAAAAAAAAATTATGTGCAAAAAGAAAAAATTGAAATATATTTTTTTTGGTACAAAACTGAAAATTTTGTGTCTATAAAGGAGTATGATGATAGAACATTGATGTGCAAAATTAAAAAAAAAAATTAAAATTGAAAAAACTGATAATGTTCTCAGTTTTAAAACTGGAAAAAATTAATCAGTGTGTTTGGTGTCAGTTTTCTAAAAATTGAGATTTTTTTTAGTGAATATGTTTAAAATTTTAAGCAATTTTTTTACTTTTTTAGATGCATCTTACTTAGATGTATCTAAATAGTTAAATATTTGTGAAAAAATATTTTTAAAAGTTAATAAATACACAAAAATATGAAAATTATACTGAATTTTCATATTTCTTTGGTATTTAGTGAATTTTATAAAGATTTTTTTCACAAATATTACACTTTTTAAATGTATTTATGTTAGGTGTGTCTAAATTTTTTTTAAAAAAATTACTTAAAATATTAAAAAAATTCATTGAAAACATTAAAATACGAAAAATAAAAAAGCAGAATTTTCTGAAAACTTTTTTCTAAAAACCAAAACCAAACAAACTGAATAATCTTTTCGATTTTATTGGATAGTTGAATCAAACCAATAAGTAGGTAAAAACGTTTAATCTTATGCTCTATAATTATCTGAAACATTACTATATAAAATTGATAATATTTTTAGTTTTAAAAATTAAGAAAAACTAATAATATTCTCAGTTTTACCTCTTATTAATTCAAAAAAATTTAGATATAACTTGAATTATCATAACATTTATAAATAAATTTTTTAAATAATTTACTCCATAAACAAATAGAGAAGCCAGGTAAGCCAAATAAATTCAATTATCAGGGTTGTCAAACAACTAGTCCTCTATTCGTAGAATATTTCTGCTTTCACATTGGTTAAAGTTTTGACTCCGGTTTAAACCGCTGATACATCAAAGAATTATTTTTAGAAGATAAAATTATTTTATTTTATTTTTTCTTAAATTATTAGAAGATAAAATTATATGAAAATGATGAATATTTTTTTTTCACTAAATTAAGTTTTAACTTTTAATTTTTTTAAAAACTAAATTTTCACTTTAATCTAAACCATTTTAACTTTGTACCAAGAAAAAAAATGAATATTCCATGCTACACTCCCTTAAAATTGTGTATGATACGGTTTAGTTATGAATATACGTGGTCTTGTAATAGATATTCTCAGAGCACTATATGTAGTTATTTATGTGGTACTTTGAATTGTTGACGTAGAGAAAATTTTAAGTGTAGGACATAGTAATCGTTATAAATTAAAATTTTAGAGATAAAAATTTAAAGGTGAAATTATTTTTTAGAAATGAAATATTTTAATTGTCAAAAGAATAATTGTTGCATTTTTAGTGATAAACTGAATATTTAGTTTTTTAAAAAAAAATTGTCTAAAAAAGTAAACATCTTGGTTCAAAAATGTTTTGGTCATAAAAATTCATTTATTGGCTATATTTTTTTATAATTTATTTCTAAAGACTTTCTTACTTTTTATATTTTTAACTTTTTGAGATGAGCTTTCCGTAATGATTTAGATGAGAAATTGGTTTCCTAACAAAATTTTTATTTTTGGGTACAAAAAAACAAAAAAAAGTTTTTAAAACCCTCGTATGTATAAAAAAAATATATATATATTTTTAAAACCCTCGTATGTTTTAGTTTTAACTAGCTGAGAGAGAAGAAATGACTCTCAATTAGTTTTTGTTAATTTTCTTAATAATCAAGAGCATCTTTTGGACAACCTCATATGATATTTTGTGGCTACCTAATAATTTTTTTGTCTTATTTATGAGTAATGTTGGTGATTATTATGAAATTTTGTGGTAAATTATTATTATTATTTTTGATTAATTACCAAAAAGTTCTATCTACATATTTGGTGGTAGCTTAGGTCCTGTCAAAAAGTTTTTGAACCAATAAGTCCCATTTATTTTTGCCATTTAATAATCCCAAAACAGAGAATGTTCTCAATTCATAATTATCAAAACTAAGAAATTTTTCAACTTTTTTCTAGTATGAACTAAGAATATTATCAAAACTAAGAAATTTATAATTATCAATTTTGAGAAATTTCTCAATTTTTTTCATGATTAAAATTGAGATAATTATAAACTGAGAAGGTTCTCAATTTAAAAAAACCCTAGATCTCTCTCTCTCTCTCTCTCTCTTTAATGGGTAGTGGCATCTGTGAACTCAGTGAAAACCGAGACCTCACAATCAATGAACTCATCGCCTTCCGGACGAGTCTCCAACGCCGGCTCTGAGTTCTCATTTTCTGGTGGACTTTCATAAGCAATAGCTGCAGATCCACGCAATTCTTCACCCAACTCTCCTAGAAACCCTGAATTTCAGGCAGTGATAAGGCAGATTGGTGGCGATAGAGAGAGGTAGATCTGTTCAGAGACAGATTAACAACAATCTCAACCTCACGCGTGAGCCACTTGCAGATTTGAGTTCTTCATCTTCATCGACGACGACGACACCGCAAATCTGAGTAGGGGAAGGAGGCGGTGGTTCTAGTGGCGGAGCTGGATTTCCAACAACGAAGCTCCGTCGAGGACGTCGATGGAGGACTTGAGGACGGAAGGGAGAGGGAAGGCGACATCGAGACAACTTGCCTGGAGTTTGTTAGAAAGGTAAATTGGTCTATTTTGAAGGAGCAAATAATTTTATCTAGGACTTAATGGATTATAAGTTCACAAAATGAGACTTGTATGTAAATGGCCCCTTTTTTTTTGGCAAAATTCATTTTATCACTTTGTGGTTTATGGCTGGAGCACTTTAGACCCAAATATAGTCAGAAAGCCCTATGTGGTTTTGGACTAAGGTACAACCATTAGTTTTTCCAACCAAATGAAAGATGTATCACACACACCATTTTTAAGAGTAACACTAGTTTTCTAAAAAAATAAAGTGAAATTAACTCAACAAAAGTACAATTTTACCCTTTTCTTCTCCAAATCTAAAAAGAGATTAAGATCTTAATTAAAAACAAATTAAATTAAGGATTGATCTAAAATATAATTAAATTAAAATACAAAAATAATAATTAAGGATTGATCTAAAATATAATTAAATTAAGATGTACGAATTACAATAAATAATTAAAATTTTAAGATTAATTGTGATTTAAATATAATTAAATTAAAGAGTTAGGAATTACAGTAAATAATTAAGGATTTAGAATTAATTACCATCTAAAATACAATTAAATTTGAGTGGGAAAATAATGGTCTGGTACCGTGCCGGACAGATTTGGCCGGATATAGTTATGCCGGGCAAGGTTTTGGCCGAGCAGGTACTGGGCTGAGAAGGTGCTCGGTTAAGACACCGATTGTGTGAACCGAGTTGCATGCTTCGCAGGAAGGCCGACCAGCCAAGCAGGTGACCGGCGCCAGGATGGGTGTAGTCGACCGAGCTATGAGTTTGTTCGGCAGGAAGGCCGACAAAGGTGAATGCGAGATATCTCGGATACGCTCCAACCGGGATGCTGCGTAGCCCGGTTCCCTCAAGCTTAGCCAGCGGCGTGCTTGGGCGTGAAGCACAGCCCGGCTATGGGTTGGGCAGCTCGGCTGCCGGGCTCCAGCAGAGAAGTCTGGCATTCGGGATTAGGTAATGTCCAGCATGGTGTGACCTGACGGAGGCATGGTTTATGTGCTGACAGATGGGATAGCAGAGCCACGTGTTGAGAGATCATTGGGAGTAGATATGAAGCGCAGAGAGGTATATAAACAAGTCGGCGCCACCCCTTAAGGGGATGGACAATTTTTGTAAGTAAGACTTACACTCAAACACTCTCCCTTCTCTCTAGTCATTTTTCCAGGTGCGTGGCTCTAACTTGAGCGTCGGAGGTGTTTTCCGGCCACACACCGCCGGGTAGCTCACCGCTTTTGTGCTTTCAGGTGATCGGACAGCTCTGGGAAGAAAGGAAGTGCGGGTAGCCGGAGTACTTGGCGCCGTCTGTGGGAAGCTTGCAGATAAAACCTTATCTTCTGGGTTCATCTGATCGTCGTTCATGGCGCACAACGAGGAGTTTCCGTTGTCCGCCGTCGACGGAGCCACCCCTGAGTTTGCCCGGCAGAGAGAAGGACTCCCGTCCATCTTTCCGATGGCGAACCTGGAGACAGCCACCGGAGGACAGGCGGGAGACACGCGGGATAAGCGCGGGAGAAGTCATGGCCGTTCCCGTAGTCCAGACGGTCACCGACGGCGGAGAGAGTCACACTCCAAACGCCTGGAACACAAGTTGCGGGACCAAGATGCCGTCATCCGGCGAATGGCGGCGGAGATGGAGGAGCTCAAGCGGCGTTACAAAGGGAAGGGTGTAGCTGGAGTAGGTGACCACAGTGAGCGCACCCCATCCCGCCGTTCAGCCCCCTCCCGCCGTTCAGCCAGCCAGAGTCAGAGGCACACTCCGGCAATCTCTATTACCAGGAGCTACAGAGATGGTGATTCCGACTTGCACGCAGGGAAGTCCAGCGCGCAAGATAGTACTTACAGACCCTCACGTCCGGATACGACGTCGAGGTATTCCTATTCCGCCTGTACAGAGGATTTGCGGACAGTTCTAAAGGAACGGGCTCGCCGGCGGGAAGCTCAGAGGGTGCCGGCGTTCCAGCGGTTATCCTACGGAGCCCACGCCAGCGAGGAGGTCGGAATGCCTCCACCGCGCCAAGCGGCGCCACTCCTTTTAGATACAGATTTGGCCAGGTTGAGCGCCACTCCTTTCTCACTGGAGATAGAAGCAGCGCCGCTTCCGGCGGGATTCCACCAGCCAAAGTTTACCCTTTACGATGGAAAGACCGATCCGTACATGCATGTAAGTCATTTCCGACAGGTTATGGCCGGACACCGGCGGAATGATGCTCTTATGTGCCTTATCTTTCCGTCGAGTTTGGGCGAATTGGGATTGAAGTGGTTCGGAAGGCTCCCGGAGGGAAGTATTGAAAGGTGGCAACAGCTGGCAGAAGCCTTCGTAACGCGCTTCACGACTAACACCAAAACTCCTAAGGAAGTTGATCACCTCCTGAGTATCAAGATGGAACCGAGCGACACACTCAAGGCGTACAACTCCAAGTATTGGGAGACTTTCAATGAGATACTGGACTGCCCGGTCAACCTTGCTATCGTACAGTATAAGCGTGGGCTCCCGGTCGGGCATAGACTGCGAGACTCGCTTACCATGCAACAACCTACGACCATGGGACAGCTTATGCAGCGCATCAATGAGCATATCCGGGTAGAGGATGATGCCTCGGCCTCAACCGAGAAGTCAGCCCCGGTCGAAACGCCCAAGAGGTTGGCAGGAAAAGTGCATGCAGTCGGGCAAGAGTCCGGCCGATCTAGTGATCGAGCTGAAGAGCCTGACCGAGGTTCAAACCGCAAGAACCGGGGTAGGGAGCGGCGTAATGACAGGAATGATTACCGCCGGGATGACTACCCCCAAGATAATGTGGCCGATGCAGGCAGAAGGTTGAAAGCAAGAACAGGCATCACCACGGTCTTCAAAATTCCAATCTATCGCATACTTAGTGAAATCCGTGACGAGGAATACGTCCGGTTTCCTGCTAAGTTAGGCGACGGGCAGAGAGGCTTCAATTCCAAGTACCGTTGTACCTTTCACCGGGAACGTGGCCACCGAACAGAGGACTGTCTGCCTTTGAGGCAGCACTTAGAAGAGCTAGTGGCAGCTGGGCATCTGGACCTCTACATTGATGGAGGAGTTAAGGCAAATCAGGTTCCAGTTGATCCACGCGGACCGGATGACCGGGATGCACCTCCGCAAGGGGTTGTAAATGTCATCCACGGCATAGTGGAACCGGCGCGTGTTTGCGAGCTTCGTGGTATGATTAAAAAGGCAGAACACATGAGGGAAGTTTTGTCAGTTCAGCCTGCGCTCAAGAGGGGGAAGACAGAAGTAAAGGATGTAATCAGCTTTTCCTCAAAAGATTTGGAGCGCATACAGACACCGCACAATGACGCCTTGGTAGTAACTCTCCGCGTCAATGATTTTGAAGTTAAAAGGATCTTGATCGATCAGGGAAGTTCGGTCGAGATCATGTATTACGACGCTTTCAAACAGCTCAAGCTCCGAGACACGGATTTGGCCCCAGCAACTTCGCCATTGGTCGGTTTCAACTCACAACCGGAGTGGCCTTTGGGAAAAATTATCCTGCCGGTTAAAGCGGGATCAGTGGTCAAACAGGTTGAGTTCTGGGTATTGCAAGTGCCATCTACTTACAATCTGATCCTTGGCAGGGGCTGGCTTCATGCTATGCAAGCCGTGGCATCAACCTTTCACCAAGTGATGAGATTCCCCTCAGCTATGGGGGCAGTTGAGGAGATTGGGGGCGATCAGGTTATGTCAAAACAGTGCTTTGTGGCGGTCAATGGAAGCCGTGCTGCCAAGGGATTTGTTCAAATGATTGAGGGACCGGAGGACCGGGTAGTGCTGGATGATGTGGGCACTAAGGCAGAAGACAAAGCCGTGGAAGGATTGGTGGAAGTGCGAATTGATACCGAGAGCCGGACAAGTTCTTCTTGCTCGGCTCCACCCTCACAGCACAAGAAAGGACCGAGATGGTGGAATTCCTTATGGCCAACATTGAAGTTTTCGCATGGTCGCCTTATGACATGCCCGGCCTCGATCCAAACTTTATCTGCCATCATCTCAATGTCTTCCCCGGAGCCAAGCCGGTCATTCAGCGAACAAGGAGGTCAGCATTGCATCACGCCGAGGTAGTGGCGGAGGAAGTCAAGAATCTGCTTGAGGCGCGAGCAATTCAGGAAGTTCACTATCCTCGGTGGATTTCAAATACAGTCGTTGTACCGAAGAAGAATGGGAAGTGGCGGGTTTGCGTTGATTACAAGACCGTCAACCGTGCCTGTCCGAAAGACAGCTTTCCTTTGCCTAGAATTGACCAGCTTGTTGATTTGACGGCTGGCCATGACAGGCTAAGTTTCTTGGACGCTTACCGGGGCTATCATCAGATTGCCATGCACGGCCCCGACCGAGAAATCACTTCATTTACTACCCCAAGGGGACTCTTCTGCTACCGAGTTATGCCTTTTGGTTTAAAGAACGCCGGGGCAACTTTCCAAAGGATGGTGACCAAGATGTTTGCTCCTTTGCTGGGCCGGACAATGGAGGCTTACATTGATGACATGGTGGTGAAGAGCAGGCAACAAACAAATCATTTGTCCGACCTAGCCGAGATGTTTGCCATCCTAAAGAAGCATAAGTTACGCCTGAATGCGTCCAAGTGTGCCTTCGGTGTGGGATCCGGGAAATTTTTAGGATTCTTAGTCACAAACCGAGGTATTGAGGCGGACCCTACACAAATCAGAGCCGTCCAAGAGTTAAAGCAGCCTAGCTCGGTGAAAGACGTGCAACATCTGGCCGGAATGGCCGCCGCGCTTAATCGATTTATAAGCCGGTCATCAGATCGCTGCCGTCCTTTCTTTCAGTCCTTGAAGTCCAAGTTCTCATGGGATGAAGAATGCGACCGAGCGTTGGCCGAGCTCAAGGAATATCTGTCCTCAGCGCCATTGTTGGTCACGCCGGTGCCTGGGGAAGAGCTTTATCTTTATCTGGCCGTATCGCAGCATGCAGTCAGTGCGGTGCTTGTTCGGGCTGAAGGAATCAAGCACCTCCCCATCTTTTATGTCAGCAAGACCTTGCTACCGGCAGAGACTAGGTACCTGCCTCTTGAAAAACTTGCTTTGGCATTAATGATGGCTTCAAGAAAGTTGGCGCACTACTTCCATGCACATACTATCGTCGTCTTGACCGAGTTCCCCCTCAAAGCTCTATTTGAACGGGCGGATTTTTCTGGCCGCGTTCTTAAGTGGGCGGTCGAGTTGGGGCAGTTTGATGTGAAGTTTCAGCCGCGCACTGCCATCAAAGCCCAAACTTTGGCTGACTTCGTTGCCGAATTCTCACCTGGAACTCATCCGGTATGCCTGGTCGATATTACCGCGGCAGATGATGAGGTGCGCGCCAGTTCATCAGAGATACTACCAGCTGGTGGGGTTCGCGGCGCGGACGAAGCGCGCACCACCGCAGTGGCCTACACTTCTACAATACCAACAACCGGTGACGCGATGACAGAGTTGGGTGTTGTTATTCCACCAACTCTGCCCGGCACCGCATCACCAAGGGGGGAAGTCATGGAACTACTCAGCACAGAGCCTGCGGCCGGCATAATACCGCAGCCTGGTGATTCGCCTACGGACTTAGGCGTGGCAGACCGACTTGCTGAGTCCGGTGCCGAATCACCAAGGGGGGCTGGAGTGGGGCCAGTGAGCGCAGAACTTGAAACCGGACGGCCGAGCAACCTTGATCGTAGCACCCCTCACCACTCGCAGGATCCATCAGTTTGCTGGAAGCTTTTTGTGGGGGAAATGTGGAAGCTTTTTGTTGACGGGGCGTCCAATCGTCACGGTGCTGGGCTGGGTATTGTTCTTATCTCCCCAGATGGCCTAACCATTGAACATTCTATCACCCTTGGCTTCCCAGCATCTAACAACGAAGCTGAGTATGAGGCCCTTCTGGCCGGGCTCGAGAGCGCAATCCAGATGAAGGCTGCCGAGCTAATGGTGTACAGTGACTCCCAACTTGTGGTTAACCAAGTTTCTGGGATCTACGAGGCAAAGGATGACCGCATGGCGAAGTACCAAGCTCTGGTCAGGGAGCGCATCAAGCAGTTTCAGGCAATCAGAGTCCAACAGATCGGCCGAGAAGAAAACAGCCGAGCTGATGAGCTGGCCGGCCTGGCATCGATGGTAGATAGTACGTCTCCAAATCCCTTGTTAATTGACTTTCTTCCACGACCAAGCATTGAAGATACCGGGCAGACGGAAGTACTCTGCGCCGAGCTGGGTCCGTCGTGGATGGATTCAATCATTTTGTTCCTCCGAGACCGGATTCTACCAACCGAGAAGAAGGAAGCACACAAATGCCGGGTAAAGTCAGAGCGGTTTTGGCTCTCTCCATCTGGCGCGTTGTATAAGAAGTCCTTCTCTGGTCCTTACTTAAAGTGTGTGCACCCGAGCAGTGTGGATGCATTCCTGCACGAAATTCACGAAGGCATTTGTGGCAGCCACACCGGGGGCAGATCCTTGGCCTACCGAGCTATTTCACAAGGCTATTGGTGGCCGTACATGCAAGCTGACGCGCAAAAATATGTCCGGAAATGTGAGAAGTGCCAGAAATTTGCACACCAGATCCACCAGCCGGCCCGAGAACTTCTTCCCCACCAGCCCTTGGCCTTTTGCAATGTGGGGGCTAGATATAGTGGGACCCCTCCCAACTGCACCGGGCAACCGCAAGTTCTTTATCGCGGCGACGGACTACTTCACCAAATGGGTTGAAGCCGAACCTTTGACAACTATCAAGGAAAAAGACGTGAAGAGGTTTGTCTGGCAGAATGTGGTAACGCGGTTTGGCGTCCCCAAGATCTTGATTTCTGACAACGGCACCCAGTTTGACGGTCGCCTATTCAGAGGTTTTTGTGAAGATTTAAAGATTGAATTCTACAACTCCACTCCGGCTTACCCACAGTCCAACGGTCAAGCCGAGGCGTCGAACAAGATTATATTGGATGGGTTAAAGAAAAGGTTGGAAAAGGCAAAGGGAAAGTGGGCCGAGGAACTTCCCAGCGTCCTTTGGGCATACCGGACTACCCCGCGGCGTTCTACCGGGGAAACTCCATTCGCTTTGGCTTATGGCATGGAGGCAGTCATTCCCTTGGAAGTCGGCATGCCCACCCTCAGAAGTGAAAGCTTTGAGCCCACTCTGAACACCGAGGCTATTGCTCTGGAATTAGACCTGGCTGAAGAGCGCCGGGAAAAGGCTCTCATCCATGTGGCAGCCTACCAGCAAGAACTCTCCAGGAAGTACAACAAGATGGTGCACCCCAGACCGTTCAAGGTGGGTGATTGGGTCCTGAGGAAAGTTATGGGAAATACCCTGGTGCCAGGAGAAGGCAAGCTAGGGGCAAATTGGGAAGGACCATACAAAATAACCGGTCTGGCGGGCAAGGGGGCATACCACCTGGAGGACTTGGATGGTAGAACAATACCTCGGCCATGGAATGCGGCCAATCTCAAAGTGTACTATTTCTAGCTATTGTTTTGTTAGCAAAGAAGGAGCTTTTTGCATTACACTTCAGAATGTAATTCTTTTTTGTCAATATATACAAGTGTTCTTTGCCTTCGTTAATTTGATATTTTGTTCAAATTAAGCATGCCCAACCGAGATGTTTTGCTCCGGTTGGAAGAGTTGGCGCTTTGCCCAACTTTGGACGCCCAACCGAGATGTTTTGCTCCGGTTGGAAGAGTTGGCGCTTTGCCCAACTTTGGATTCCCAACCGAGATGGATTAAGTCCGGTTGGAAGAGTTGGTGTTTTGCCCAACTTTGGAATTCCCAACCGAGATGTTTTGTTCCGGTTGGAAGAGTTGGCGTTTTGCCCAAACTTTGGAATTCCCAACCGAGATGTTTTGTCCGGCTGGATGGATTAATGTTTGTGCAAGTCAGATATTTCTTGCCGAGATGAATCGCCTCGGTTGGAAGAGTTCGATCTGGTCTCTCAACCTAGGTGATGTATCCCGGTTCTGTGAGTTGATGTTTTTATGAAGCTCAAGCAAACCGTGCAAACACTTCATAAACGCTAAGCTTTTTCATTAATTCGAAATGAGTACAAAGGTGGGGTACTTAGCCCGGTTACAAAATGTGAGACTTAGCTCGGTTACATCAAAAACAAACAAGCAAGTTCAAAGAGAAACTAAGCAAGGGGGGAGAGGTTGTCAAATTCATCTTCAATGTTGACCGGTGCATTCCTCTCTTGATCACCGGGCTCATTCTGGACATTCTGCTCGGGGCTGCTTCCCTCACCGGCGTCTGCAGCCGTCTCTCTAGCAAGCTCTTCCTCGGCCTCCGCCTGCAACGCAGTGAAGACGTCGTTGGCATAAGGCACAAGGTAGACCGGCAGAAATTCTTTTGGTGTGGAGGCAAACACATCGGTTTCAGGGCCCTGACCGAGCTTAGAGCAAGCTTCCTTCCAGCCGGCCTTAAAGTATATGTCCTGGGTTGCAAAGACCTGCTTTTTGTAGTTGTCTTCTGCTTCTTTGAAGCCTGCATTGTTGGCATCTTCGCAGTCTTTATCCCTGGACGCTTTCAGTGCGTTAAGCTCGGCTTGGAGTTCATCTCGTTTCTTCTCGGCCTCATTCAGCTGGCCGAGCAGTCTGTTGTTTTCGGTGCTAGCCCGGTCGAAAGATGCCTTTGCCCGTCCCAGCTCGGTCTGAAGGCTCTCAACTTGGCTGGCTGTATCAGTTGCCCTCTGCCTAAGTCGGTGGATGCGCTCCATCACGAGGTGCTGTTTCTGGATGGCCTGCAAGAAAATAACTTGATCAGCAAAGAAACCGGGCAAACACTTGTGAAATTCTGGGAGTAGGTTGGGGTGCTTACCCTGGTCATTGACTTCACGGACGATTTGACCAGCCGGGTGTCTGGAACGTGGTCACTTCCAACCACGTCAGACGGCAGCAGGAGTGCCTTTGACAGGTCGAAGGCCAACAGATGTTCCTTGTCGCCTTTGACCGAGGCGTTGGCCGGGATGTCAGCACCCCGGTGTTTCAACAGCGGGCGCCAGGCCGGTACGGTGCTGGCTTGTGCAGCAGGTTGCTCGGTTTCTAGCTCAGCCACCAGCTCGGCTGAGGGATCTGGCCGAGCTCTTTTTCCACCCCGGCGCTGCGCAGGTTCTCGGCGGGGTTGGCCGGTTGCAGGTGTGGCGAGGCCAATCACTGCGCCGCTGGATTGACCGGCCGCGGATGAGGGAACGCTGGCGCCCGGTAGCTCGGCTGAGGTGGCAGTTAGCAAATTTCGGATTCGACTCTGCTTGGCCATTTCCTGTTCCTCGGTCAGCCGGATTAAGGGGATGTCAGGTAAAGTTGGATCCGGAGGTGGAGTTGGCTCGCGCAGGAAGTCCGTGACTCTACCTCGGCGGGGAGCAGAGTATGTGTAAGTAGGTTGATAACCGAGCAGTTCGTCACAATCCCGGTGCCTGTATCGGAGCACGGTCGGATTGACTCGGAGTTTGGGAACTGGTAGTGTGCTTGCAGTGCTTGGATTGCTGCAAAGGAAACAAAAAATGTAAGTAAAGAATAATCAGTAGTGGATTGAACAAACAAGAAAGCGCGGCTTACATGAAGAACCAAAGTTCTTGCTGATAAACCAGCCCGGTACCTCGGCCGTTTCGTAGTTGCCAGACACCCAGAAAAGTCGTCATCGTGTAAGTCTTTATCTGGGGTGCCGGTCACTATTTTCTCCTTGCCCGGTCTTATTTTCAAATAGTAGGCAAGACCGTCCCCGGTGTGGCCCATGGTGTACTGCCTTAAGATCTCGGCTAAGCCTAGTTGAGTGCCAAGCCGGTTGTTTAATTCGTGAACGCCATTGATAATCCGGTATGTATTTGTTGACACTTGGGTTGGCGCCAGCCCGGTGCGGCGTAAGAATTCTATGATCAGGGGGTTGAGTGGAAAGCGAAGGCCTCCCTCAACTATTGAGAGCACGGTGAAGGGGCATTGCTCGGCTCTTCCCCAAGGAGTTGTTTGCTCGGCTGCAAGTTCGAGGTGGACATCGGCCGGGATGCCGTACTCCTCCCTGAACGCGTCTAAGGCAGCCGGGGTGTCTACCATATAGCGGTACTTCCCCATTTGAGGCGGGCCTAAGGTAGCTCGGTTGTGGTTTGGCACTGGATGTTTGCTCGGTCTTGGGAGCTTCAGAATGGTTAATGGTCCCCTTGGACTCTGCAGGAAAAGGATGGCAAGTGTGAGCGCGGTCTCTCAAAAACCAAGCTTGACTTTAGCTCGGTCCGAAGGCGTGCCAAACCACCCCGGTTCCTAAGGCTGCTAGAGAGCTCAATCGCCCAAACGGATCAGATACTAACCCGGTTGGACGACCAAGTGCTCCCACTATCTCGGTTTTTACTGTATTCACTACAAACATGTTATTTTCTCGGTTTCGTGGTTCTTTTGGATCAAATGGAGACCAGGAGCCCGGTCCGCCCCAGTTCTTCACTGTTCTTCAGGAGAAAAGAAGAACACCATGAACTATGGAGGTTTGGGATGTTTTTAGGTGCCTAAGTTCTAAAAGCTGTATTTTCAGTCCCTAATGTGTGAAATGTGAAAGAAAATGGCGAGAAAATACAAGAACTTACCAGGAGAAGGCGAGAAGGACTTCTTCGAGGCACTAACGCAACAATGGCAGGAAAGGGAAGGGGCACGAGCTCTGGAGCGGCTGGAACGATGGAATGGCAGTAGGAAAGGAAAGAAGGTGAGGGTGACCTGTATATAGGGTGTTTAACCGCCAAAATTTTTGAATTTCGGCAGCCGGTTGGCTGCTCGAGGACGAATAAGAAGCTGCCACGTGCCCCCATTTAATGACTTCATCAGAGTTGAAGAGACAGGGGCAGTTGATGCGTCAGCCGGGAAAAACGAGATGACACCGAGGTCTGATGTAGCATCAACCGGGCAAGATTGAGAAAAGACCGGGCAAGTTTGAAAGCAGACCGGTCAAGTTTGAAGACAGGGTCGTCCAGTCAGGCTACTAATTGATAAGCCGGGGACCGAGGAAATGAAATTATACCTCGGTTAGCGCAGGTAATCCCTGTCACGCTAGAGCGGACGGAATTAAGGGGCAATTGAGTGGGAAAATAATGGTCTGGTACCGTGCCGGACAGATTTGGCCGGATAGAGTTACGCCGGGCAAGATTTTGGCCGAGCAGGTACTGGGCTGAGAAGGTGCTCGGTTAAGGCACCGATTGTGTGAACCGAGCTGCATGCTTCGCAGGAAGGCCGACCAGCCAAGCAGATGACCGGCGCCAGGAAGGGCGTAGTCGACCGAGCTATGAGTTTGTTCGGCAGGAAGGCCGACAAAGGTGAATGCAGATATCTCGGACACGGTCCAGCCGGGATGCTGCGTAGCCCGGTTCCCTCAAGCTTAGCCAGCGGCGTGCTTGGGCACGAAGCACAGCCCGGCTATGGGTTGGGCAGCTCGGCTGCCGGGCTCCAGCAGAGAAGTCTGGCATTCGGGATTAGGTAATGTCCAGCATGGTGTGACCTGACGGAGGCATGGTTTATGTGCTGACAGATGGGATAGCAGAGCCACGTGTTGAGAGATCATTGGGAGTAGATATGAGGCGCAGAGAGGTATATAAACGAGTCGGCGCCACCCCTTAAGGGGATGGACAATTTTTGTAAGTAAGACTTACACTCAAACACTGTCCCTTCTCTCTAGTCATTTTTCCAGGTGTGTGGTTCTAACTTGAGCGTCGGAGGTGTTTTCCGGCCACACACCGCCGGGTAGCTCACCGCTTTTGTGCTTTCAGGTGATCGGATAGCTGAGGAACTGGGAAGAAAGGAAGTGCGGGTAGTCGGAATATTTTCCCCCCGTACAAAATTAAATTAGATTAAAAAGTTGAAAATTATAATAAATAATTATGAAATTATGATTTATTGTGATTTAATTAAATTAATTTTAGAAATTATAAATTGTGTATGAAAGAGGAGAGAGAAAGAAAATAATAAAAAAGGCATTGGGCTTTCTGGCTAACCGTTGCATTTTAGTTCAAATTCACATTGGGACGTTCTGACTATAATTGAACCATAGAAAGTAAAGTTCTTTAGTTTCAAATCACGAGTGGATGATATGAATTTTGTGTTATTTATTTATTTATTTTTGGATAGACAAAATAAATTTTATTACTTCAAAACATAGTAAACAGTTTTAAAATTTGAATTTGTGAGATTTTTGTAGTGTTTTTTTTTATGATCTAAATTGATTTTGCCTCCGTTTGGGAAGTGGGTTGGCTTTTTGGCTTTTTGGCTTTTTTGGCTTTTTTAGCCTGGGCTTAAAAGTTTGGTTTGGGAAGGGCTTTTTGGCTTTTTGGCTTTTTTGACTTTTTTTGTGAGAGAGGAGTGTAATGATTATGGCTAAAAAAGCCTATTTTGTTTTTTGTGGCTAAAAAAGCCTATTTTGTCTTTTGTGGCTAAAAAAGCCAAAAAGCCCCAAAAAAGCTCTTGCCAAAAATTATGAAATTTTATGATGCTTCGTTATGAATCAAAGTGACTTTTGTTTGCAGCTTTGTGGCAGTTTTGAAGGTATTTTTGTTATGAAATAATTTGATTTTGTTATAACTTATTGTCAATGGTGTTATATATATTTATCGGTATATCAATTAGTGTATCAATATATATATATATATATATATGATATTATTATTTTAAAATTATAGATCACACCCGTTATACAAATTATAAAGATCTAAAATTTTTAAAATTATATCACATTATTCGTTAATATACTAATTAATATATTAATCGGTGTATAAATTTATCCTAGCCCATAGGATATGAAGAATTTTTTGGGTGTGTACAGTAATATTTTTCAAAAAGAAAAAAAAAACAGCAATACTAGGTATTATGAAAAATCTTTCATGAAAATGGTCATGAAAGATTTGTGACCTTTGGATTATACTTACAATAAAGCATCACACACTAATCAAGGTAATCTAAGAATTACAAATTTTTCATTATCATTTTCATGAAAAAATTTTCATAATCCCAAACATTTTTCAGAAAAGAAAAAAAAAAAAAAAGGACAAACAAGAAAAGCATGAAACATGAAAAAAATTTGTGGAAGAAAAAATGGTTTAAACCCGTCCATCCGACAACAATCAACCTACCACATAGGCTTGTTTTGGCAACGTGGTTGGTAGCCGCGTTTGGGCGTTTGATGAAAAAGCCAAACGTGACTTGTAGCCACATAACCTAATTGCTGAATGTTTTAGCAAACACGTGTTGCATGGGCATATGTCGTACTGTCTAAATCGGTCTTAAAAATAATTGCACCATCAAAAAAACGAGAGTTTGAATTTGTAAAAACAGAAGAGTTTATTAACATGAAATTTTAAATAGTAAGGGAAACTTTGAAATTATATTTTGAGACACTTGCTTAAATTTGGTTTGATTCATAACAAATTTAATTTGTGGCTAAGAAATTTGGATGGATTTTCTCATTTACTGTTAGTACTCTTTTGACCTTAATTTTAAATCAAAGGATATTTTAAAAAATTTAAAAATTTAAAAATTATACCATCAAAAAAAATTAAATTCTCTAAAAATGACTAATATTTTAGAAAAGAAGGAATATAAATTTTAAATTCATCTATCGCGTTATATGATAAATTTTTTTAAAAAATGGATTTTTATTGATAAATCCCATTTAGAAGTGTTTTAACCCAAGAAGTTCATGAAGGAATTTTTTAACTCATTTAGTCTCATGTATGTATGGTTTTATTCCATAAAGTCTTTTTTCTTGATTTACACTATTTTCTTGGACACTTATGCCCTTATATTTAATTTTGATACCCTTATAAATATTTTTTGAACGGTTAGCAATTTTATGATGTGACCATTCATATTTTAAAATTCACATTGGTAGGAATGTAAAATTGGCCCGTGGGCGGCCCGAAACCCGCCCGCGAGATGGGGCGGGCCCGGCCCGTTGACAATGTGAATATTCACATTGACATATTAACATTCACATTAATAGGAATGTAAAATTGGCCCGCATCCCGTGGCGGCGCGAAACCCGCCCTCGGCCCATGGGCCGCCCGGGGCGAGCCCGGTCCGGCCCGTTGACAATGTGAAGATTCACATTGACATGTTAACATTCACATTGATAAGAGTATAAAATTGGCCCGCGGCCCATGGGCGGCCAAAAGCTCGCCCGCGGCCCGGGCGGACCCGGCCCGTCCCGTTGACAATGTAAATATTCACATTAACATGTTAACATTCACATTGATAGGAGTGTAAAATTAGTCCGCGCCTCGTGGTTGTCCGAAACCCGCCCACGGCCCGTGGGCGGCCCGGGGAGGGCCTGGCCCGGCCTGTTGACAATGTGAATATTCACATTGACATGTTAACATTCACATTGATAAGAGTATAAAATTGGCCAGCGGCCCAGGGCGGGCCCGACCCGGCCCGTTAACAATGTAAATATTCACATTGACATGTTAACATTCACATTGATAAAAGTATAAAATTGGCCCGCAGCCCGTAGGCGGCCCAAAGCCCGACCGCAGCCCGAGGCGGGTTTGGCCCGATCCGTGACAATGTGAATATTCACATTGACATGTTAACATCAACATTGATAGGAGTGTAAAATTTGCCTGCTGCCCGAAGCTTGCCCGCGGCCCGGGGTAGGCTCGGCCCGGCCCGTTGACAATATGAATATTCACATTGACATGTTAAAATGCACATTGATAGGAATGTAGAATTGGCCCGCGGCCCGTGGGCTGCCCGAAGCCTGCCCACGGCCTGGGGCAGGCTCGTTTGGGTCCGGGCCCGAGCATGTCCGAGACCCTAAGTTAGGGCCTAGGTCATCACTTTGAAGCCCAGCCCGGCCCATCGGCCCGCTTAAGGCCCATTTAAGGCTCGGTCTAAGGCCCAGCCCGCCCGAGGCGCAATGTATTTTTTTGTGGAAAATAATAAAATTTTGGTAGAAAAAATTAAAAAGATTTAAAAAAAATGGCCAGGCCCGCCCAAGCCCGACCTAAGCTCGAGGCTAGGCCCAAGCCCACCGGCCCGACCCAAGGCTCGATCCATCGGCCCGTCGAAAGCCCGAATACCCTTGTGCCAAAGCTAGGGCCTGGGCCTAATTTTTTGGCCTGTGGGCCGGCCCGACCTGGCCCGGGAAAGGCTCGTTTGGGTCCAGGCTTGAGCCTAGTCCGAGACTCTAGGCTAGGGCCTGGGCCATCACTTTGAAGCCCGGCTCGGCCCGGTCCATCGGCCCGGTTCAGGCCTATTCAAGACTCGGTCCGAGACCCGGCCCGCGCCGAGGCCTAGCGTCTTTTTTTGTGGAAAATAATAAAATTTTGGTAGAAAAAATTAAAAAAAATTTAAAAAAAATGGCCAGGCCCTCCTCGGGCCGCGCCACGGGCCGTGGGCGGGTTTCGGGCAGCCACGAGGCACGAGCTAATTTTACACTCCTATCAATTGTAGACGCGCCCGTGGGCTTCACTCTACAGTTCGGACTCCCTTTTGTCACGGTTTTTAATCTTGAACCAAAGAGTCCAAATCTGGCAAATCGTTTTGAGAAAAAACTGATTTTTGAAAAGAAGTGCCAAACATGGACTGCTTTGCCAGATACAGAGTCGCCACCTAAATATTTTTTAATGGGGGAATTTAGGAAACCCTGACTCGGTGCCAAAGGCCACGTGTCCGTCATCACCAAAGTTGTCTCGGCACGGGAACTTGGGTACGATTGGGGAAGGTCAGCTATGAGCACCCCCTCTCGCCCGGTCCGAAAACCGGCCTCTACTAATCATGATATCCAATTTTAAAAACATTATGTGTTCTTATTCCAGTTAGTAGCCTAGAATTACTATGTGATGCGCACAGCAAACAAGTATAGACTAGATTGCCTAATTTGGAAACAAGCATTGCATATCCGTTTGTTTTGAAAAGCGTTTCGGGTTTGCTACTCGCAAGTAGGCTAAAATACGGATTTCAATGAGTTTTCCAACTCAAGCAACCCAACCTCCACCCACAGGCATTCAAACAGTTTATCTCATATAAGCACTTAGCCGCATGGTAAGCATACTGTCATGGCAACATTCACACGCATGTGGTATGCTAAAGCGTAAAATACTTACATCGTACTCCGTGCCAAAACAAGAAACTAGTTAGCAGACGTGCATGTCCCTAGGTCATGTTAAGTGGCTAATGCAACACAAGCAATGATGCAATTTAGAGTAGGCTCGGCTAACCCTAAAATGGCACATGAAATGCTACAACTATCACGTATTCAATTTGGAATTGAAAGTACGATGCAGTTTGTATGATGTACCGAGCCCGATGCATGTCAACAAATGCATGGATGCACGCATGCATTGCATAAGGTATGCTAAAATAAACGTGCCCTAATCTACCATCATAAGCAGGTAAATAAAAGGGAAGAAATAAATGAGGGTTGGAAGACATACACACACTCACCGACACTTATTACAAATATGCCCTCACACGGAGGGACCGAATAAATATTACAGTCCGAATAATAAATAAATTAATTATTACAAATTTTCTAATTGTTTAATAAATAAATGCAAAAATGAAAGGTGGCCACAGCCGCCCGCCTCGGGATGCGCGAATGATGCATGCTTGAGCCCGCCTTGCCCGGAAACCCGCACCATGTCACTGTTGCCTCTGTTTTTACTGCCCTGCTTCTCTTAAAAATGCCAAAGTTCTGGAACTGGTTCCCTGCACGCTTTAGAACACCATCGGCTGAATAGAATATCCATCGGCCGTGTACAATATCCATCGGCTGGAGATAAGGCTATCGGCACTAAATAAATGGCCGGTCGGCACTGAATGTTGCCGGTCGGCAGAAACTTCCTGCAGAAGACAGTTTTGACAGCAACAGGGGACAGACAGTGCATGGCATGAAATTTCAAGCAAATGTGTGCATGGACACACTCCCTATCATGTGTTAGACTCAAGGGAGCATGGCCCTTGACCCCCGGGCCATCAATCACGCATTTCAATGCATGATGGCCCGAAAGCCAAGTTAGCAACTTTGATATCAAATGAAATGCAAGCACAAAACAAATCAAAGGGCCCCAACCCCTATCATGATTGGTCAAGAGGCGAGGGATGTATGCTCAATGGAATGCAACCTAGGCATGGCGGCTAAGTATGCAACATGAACATGCAAATAAGCAATGTATGCTAGGCGCGCAACCTAAACATGTAAACAAACATGGCATGCAACAACATGCAACGATGGACTTAAACTAACATAGCTCGCAAGTATGCCAAAATTAGTGGCCATGAGGGGCAAAACAGCCCCGAAATGAGGCGAAATAATACCCGATGCATGAAATGATCCCGAAACATGGATTTCAATGCATAAAATGGCCTACAGCTATACCATACATGCATAATTGATACATGACATGAAAAAGCAGAAGCAAGGAAACCCCAAAACTCACATTTTCTCAGTTCAAATCAAGGCCAAACAGCAATCACAAGTAGGGCAAAAATGGCATACAAAAATGGCTCTGCAAGGGAGGCTATGAAGCAAGTGGTAGATGCAAAGCCCAAAAAGAAAAATACCCTTCTACAACACTGAAGAGGGACTAAAAATATGAACATTTACAGTAGATGACAAGCTTCAAATCAGTATGAAAACATGCTCAAAATGCAATGTAAGAAATAGGCCAACAAGAGGCTATAACATGAGGTATACAAAGAATTCACCAAAAAGCCAAAGACCCTTAATGAGATATTCCAAGGAGGTCAAAATATGGCCACTTTCAGTTCTGATGATGGCCTAAAAACAGAAGCAAGACAGGCCAACAAAGCATGCAAAAGTGGGGGCCAAAGAGGGGTATAATGGTAAGTGCTACATGGAGGCCCCCAACAGTGTTGAGCCCTTCTACAATGTTGTAGAGGGGCTCAAAATAAGCCAAATCACAGTTTATATCATGCTCAAAAACAGATCATACATAGGCTAAAAAAATCATGCAAGATTATGGTATTTAAGAGGGTATTGAAGCAAGTACCAAATGGGGGTCTCAACCAGTGTTGAACCCTTAAACAAACATGAAGAATGGCTCAAAAAAATAATCCTTTCAGTTAGGGTCGGAGCCCAAAACAGCAAGAAAATAGGCCTAAGCAATGGTGCAAAAAAGTGCTACAAAAGAGGGAAAATGGTCTTACCCTTGAAGATCACTTCTTTGCTACCTCTTGGACCAAGGAATGTTGCTTCTAAGCCTCTAAAAAACCTCTCCTTGCTGCTGGAATGGAGTAGTGATAGTGGTGCTAGGTGGTGATGAAGAAATGGCCAAGGATTGGAGAGGTTTGGAACTTGGAAGTGTAGAGAGAGAGGGATTTTTTTAGAGTGAGAAGCTCCCAAAACTTGCCTTTTTTTGTTCTCTCCTCTCCATATGAGATATAAGGCTCTATGTATATCAAAATAAGAGCTTTTGGTCGAAAATATCCCAATTGAAAATATCTGGTACAGTGTATAGCAGCTGGATGATAAATATCTGTCAAAAATCTGAGTTCTGGGCACTTTTGGCCGGCCGGCAATCTTTTGTGCCGGTCGGCAATCTTTTGTGCCGGTAGGTAGCCGGTAAGGTCAAAAAGTGCTGGTGATGTCCAGATTGAAGCCCCGGAAGTTAGCTTTCCAATGGCGCAAACCTTGCATTAAAATTCCTCCTGTGGAAAAAGTTATGCCCTTTTTGGTGAAGCCGCGCAGATTCGATCCAACCGGACTGATCCCCTATTTCAACCAACCATATCTCCCCCACCCGGACTTGGATTTGAGAGATTCTTGAGTGCAAAATGAAGCCCCGGAAGTCTTCTTTTCAACGATGCTGGCCTCATAGCTAAAATCCAAGTATGTAGATCAATAAGCTCAATTCAGCGAGGACTGCTCGACTCTCTTCTACCCGGATTCATGCCGAACCTCTTCTCTAACTTGGTTTCTCCCCTCTTCTCCTCTTCTTTTCAACTTCAAACCCCGAAGTAAGGTGTTTTGAAAGATTTTTCAAAGATTTCATCTCTCTTTCATTCATCTCCACTTTGTCCTTGCTCGATTTACCGAAAAGCGCAACATTTACCGAAATGCGAGCGTCGGAACATCGCAAAAACTTTATTTCAAAAAAAGTTTTGAAAGAGAGGGTTTTAAGGTCTAAAAACCATTCAAAATAGCTTTGGTCCAAAATAGGGTGTGAAGTTGAGATTTCTCTCTCTCCTTGCTGAAGAAATTGAACCTTTCCCCTGCACACCTTTCATCACCGAGCAAACCATCAGCGGTGCCCAAGTCTTAAGGGCGGTCAAAAATGGGGTGTCTACAGTTGCCCCTCTTTGACAGAACTCGAAAGTCATAACAATGACGGGAGTGAATGTCAAAGCCCAGAGACGACCCATTTTTGACAAGGCCGAAGACTTGGACAAACAAACAAAATATAGATAAATAAATGGTTGTGCCCGCAGGCTGCCTACGTATCCCTTTGCAAGGAATCAAACCAGCGTAGTTCAGGGGCAGGATGCAAAATGATATGCAGGAAGATTTGGATAATTGGACTTACACGCTACGCGAAGCCGGTTCTGACAATTGGACTTATACGCTACGCGAAGCCGGTTTGAAGATTGGACTTATACGCTACGCGAAGCTGATTTGAAGATTGAGGATTCATGCAATGCACTGTAATGTAGTGGCTAAAATGCAATGTGATAGCTAGGAAATGGGAGGTACCTTACAGGGGCAATTGGCAATGACTTACCTCGGCAATGTCCTACCTTAAGCTGATGTGAGAATCTTCCGCTTCTTCTTGGTTGAACCACAGGTACTACTTTTCTCCCTAACTATGGTCGCAGCTTTCCCTATTCTCCAACAGGGTGACAGACTAGGTTGATTCAGTATCCAGAATTGAGGCGCATACACATGCTATCTCAATCTATGGGGCTGCCATACAGATTTCAAGCCGAGGATATACCCCTGGGTATTTAAACCAGACTTTAGTCTCGGAAATCCCAAACCTTTGCGTTCTAGGCATAAGCCATTCGAACTCTAGTTTCCACCGTCTCAGTTGGTCTCCTAGGAACTCACCGCTAACACAGGCAGGTGGCTATACCAGACCACTGGAAGTCGTTCGGGCACGACAAACACCAAAGGAATTGCACCTTTAGAGGATTTAAGGTCTCCTAGACCAGAAAGTGCACAAGACAGTGCGAGCAGGGTGAATGCACAAAACGGTGCGATGCTAAAGGTGAGATGCGCAGGATAGCACGATAAAATGCATGCACAATGCAAGCAATGGTCACGGCGCAAGATAGCGCGATGCAATACACTAACAAGTACAGGTGAGATGCGCAAGATAGCGCGATAAAATGCATGCACAATGCAAGTAATGTGCACAAAATAGTGCGATGCGCAAAATAGCGCGAGTGATTAGAAAATGCGAAAGTGCACAAGGCAATGCAATGCGCAAAATAGTGCGAACCTGAACCTGCACAGAACAGTGCGATGCGCAAAACAGTGCGAATGATAAACTGCACAAAACAGTGCGATGCGCAAGAAAGCGCGAGTGATAAATTGCACAAAACAGTGCGGTGAGGTGCGCAAAATAGCGCGAATGTAGACTGCACAAAACAGTGCGATTAAGGTGCGCAAAACAGCGCGAATGATGAACTGCACAAAAGTGCGATGCGCAAAATAGCGCAAATGATTTGAAATGCACAAGATAGTGCGAGTGAGATACAACCACAAGATGCACAAGACAGTGCAAGTGAGATACAAAGTGTAAGTGCACAAGACAGTGCGAGCGAGATAAAATGCACAAGAAAGTGCGATAAAATGCATCTTCTATGCAA
Source organism: Camellia japonica (assembly GCA_030407325.1). NCBI lineage: Eukaryota > Viridiplantae > Streptophyta > Magnoliopsida > Ericales > Theaceae > Camellia > Camellia japonica. The sequence continues at coordinate 47,515,345 of JAPPVO010000003.1, forward strand.
GTATGGGGACATTTTCTATGCAACAGATACGAGCACTTTCTATGCAAGTATGGAAGTACATTCTATGCAATATTGAAAGCAAGCGTATTCTATGCATGAATCATAACGATGCGCGGCACGCATGCAACAACAGTGTGTATGAAAGCTCACATTCTATGCAATAGAGGAGCATCAAATATGTACCCTAGTGCCTCTGATTTGCTTCTTAGAGGACTTCACAACATACTCAGTTCAAAAGGGCACACCCTATTCAAATTGGCGAGAGATAACATCTGCATGTGAAACCCTCTGGTGCTGCTTGGACTGCCATTCTGACTTGAAGCAGGCTTACACTTGGGATCGAGGCACACTCATACTCCAGAGAAATGGCGAGGCCTGAGAAGGTGCACCTGGAATGCAGTCTCAGATTTTGCTAAAGTTGAGACATGCTAAGATGCTCCAAATTTTCCTCTTTTCTTTTGCTTTGCGGTCCGGAACCTAAATAGCTTCAGATAGGTCCTTGCTTTACTATTCTGACATGACCTGGGTTGAACCCTGCGGCTTTATGAAAGAACCAATTCTGTTTTGCACAAATGTGGAGAATGGCACAGCACTCTGAGCACAGGATGATTTTTCTTTTGAAAATGAGAAAAGGATTCTCAACCGGGTATTGAGCCTACAACTGACCACAGCCAAAACGTCTCAACACAGAAAAACAAAAGGTAAACGACCTAAACACAACGAGACACACTCGGGACGACTCAAAGCAGGAATCGAGACAAACAAAACAAAAGACACGACACACAGACGTATATAGGGAGCCTGTTTCACCGGATATTGTTTCCCACCCTTTCTCATCTGTGATTCTCACATCACTCGGCCCTCAAGCTCTGTTTTTCTGAAAAAGCCTTTTTCCTCCCTTTTTCTCTCAGCGCACATCTCTCTATTCTTCAATCTCTCATCTTTCAATCCCTCCCCTGGGTGGTTGATGATAAACAGGAAGTTGAAGGCTCTTGCCCCTAGCATTCAGCTAGATTCTTCTTCTTCTGCACGCAGCTAGTGAGTTTCTCCCACAGAAGGGTTGCGCTACAACTGGGTGTGTAGCAAATCTGCAGCTAGCATCGGTTTGTCGGGGAGTTTGGACGTGATAAGATCTGTCCAGATGATGGAGTGGAATATCTTGCCTCATTCCAGTTCGTGCTTCGCACTTGGCTTGATACCTCATTGCTTGGAGGATGTGAGAGCTTTCTGCCTTTGTCGTTAACTTCAATTGCGCCCTTCTTGGCAGGTAGAGTGCCCTTCTTGGCGAGTAGGGTGCCCTTTTCTGGCGAGTATGTTGACAATGGGGAGAAGACAGAACACCTGACTCAACTGTGCCCATAGTTCATTATTTCGACCATTTTTGTTTTTGCTTTCCACTAAAACAGTTTTGACCAAAATGAGAGTTAGATCAACATGCGTGTTCGATTTTTGATTTAAAATCATGCAAGTTAGGCTATGAGCACTGAAAATTTTCCTTTTTTGGGTCCATGAAAAGGGGTCCAGTTTTGGAAAAGATAGAATGATTTTCGAGAAAATAGTCAACCTTAGTAAAAATTCTCAAAAACTATTTTGCAAACGGCCATTGTTCAATGGGCATGAAACCTGCTTCTGAGATGCGCAACCTCGGATCCAAGGGAAAACTGCCCCGTGCTTGAAGAGAGCTGCATGGCAACGGAAAGTTGCCCCTTGTTTGAACGGCACCACAGCGCATTGAATGGCAACGGAAAGTTGCCCCTTGCTTGAATGGCACCGCGGCGCATTGAATGGCAACGGAAAGTTGCCCCTTGTTTGAATGGTGACGCAGCGCATTGTAGTCAGTCCTCGGAGCGACGAACACAACCGGACTCTCGGATACAGAGAAGATAAAGATGACCAGAACCATCGCATGGACACAATCAAATTGAAATGTTTTACGGCTGGACTTCAGAATGAAGTTGCCTACGTATCCCAAAGATGGGAATCAAGCCTTACGTAGTTCGGGGTTAAGGTACACTCAGGTATTTAACCTCTCCTTTTTAGGCTCTAACTTTTGCCAAGGCGCCCGTTGCAGGTTTTCAATCTTGCGAGCTTTATTTTTCTTTTTCTTTTCAATTTTTTCATTTCTTTTCTTCTTTTTTCCTTTTTCATCTTTTCTTTTTTGTTTTTTTGTTTTTTCTCTTTTTTTCTTTTTGCATTTTTTGTATCTTTGCATTTTTTTTCTTTTTTCTTTTTTCTTCATTCTTCTCTTCGCTCTAACGTTTGCCTGGGTCGCCCTTCCGGGTTTTCGGCCCAGCGAGCCTCTCAAAGGGTAAAAGTATAACGAGTCCATGCCAAATGGTTTTGAGATCCTGAAGTCATCTGAATCCAGGAGAATGGCTGATGTTTGCTGACGGTGTAGGAGTCCATCCAATGGGGGCCGAATTTGCCCCTAGTGTTGTGGATAGGAACTTGGTGACTCATCTTTGACTCTTCGAGCGCATCTGACATTTTTTCAGTTCGAGGAGCGCTCCTAATCTAGCTTCGCAAGCTTCTTGATCTGACTTTTCTCGCCCCTAGTCTGCGGGCTGCTTCAAATCTGACCACACAGGCCTCACATCATGATTGATCTTTGAACGTTCTGAGTCCAAGTTCAAGGTTTTGAAAGCAAGGGGCGAGTCTTGAGGCTGAGAGCGATCCTAAGCTGCGCAAATCTCAAGAGCGATTCCACACATGTCTTCGCAGGACTGCGCAAAACATTTTTTGAAAAATTTTAAGAAAGCGACTAGTCGCTCGCGCTGAAGACAGTGTGGAGCCAATCCGGATCAAGCCAGGATCCTTCTCAATACTCACATTAACAAGCATGATCTCAATCATTAAGGGTTTAGCATGTCTCTCTTTCTCTCAATTTGATCAAAGTTTTGAAAATCCCGAGGAATTCCTCCCTCTTTGTTTTCACCGCAGTGTTCAAAAGGGTTTTGAAAGACTTAGGTCAATGCAATAATTTCAAGGCACAGAAAAGACAAAGTTCTTAGTCAAATACTGCCATCTCATTTAGAATTTCTGGCACAACTGGCACACGGCAGAAGCAAACACAAGAGTGTGAAAATCACTGCTGTTCCATTCAGATCTGTTGGCATAACTGGCTCCAAGGTAGAAACAGACTCGAAAGGAAGCAAAAAGACAAACACAAAACAAGCAAGTGATGTCTGAGGTAACACCCCCGAAATCACCCGACTCCTATACAACAGGACTGACTCGATACAACAAGACAGACCCAAGACAAAAGACTAACTCAAAACAAAAGGACAGACTCAAAACAAAACAACAAGACTGACCCAATACCCAAGTCAGCAGAATGCAGAATTAACAGCACTTGTACATTGCTCAAAACAGTGCATGCCATCCACCCAGCTGGAGTAATCTGAGCGCCATCCGCAGGTGGTTCATCCCTCGATCACATCACATTATCCCCCAAGTTCACCGATCCAGTGCCGATAGACTTTGCAGAGCTTGGCGGGAGGACAACCCCATTGTCAAACAGATCCTGTACTTCATGGCGAAGACGGAAGCAGTTGTCGGTAGTATGGCCAGTTTGCTGATGGAAGGCACAGTACCGGGCGGCATCATGCGTAGCCGGAAGAGGATTTGGGAGAGGCTGAGGCTCAAGGGGTTTGAGATGACCTTGTCCAATAAGGATTTGGAAAGCTTTGGACAAAGGCATGTGGAGGGCATGGAAGACCCTCTGACCTCGGGGTTGGTACTTCTGGGCTTGTGGATTTTTACTGGGCATACCAGCAAAGGGATTGGCAGGTGCTGGCCTGGGTTGTTGATCTCTTCTGAGTGCAGGATTATGGCTGAAAGGAACGTTTCTGATACAACGACCCTTCTCCCGGCTTGTCCCTTGATTCAAACTGCCCCCAACTTGAGTGACGAAAATGTCATCCACAGTTTTTGCAACAACTGCGAGCACTTGTTCTTTGTTCAGTCCTTCGGCTTTCAAAGCCTCAACCGCCAGCAGAAGATGTTCATGGGGATCCATGTCCGCCCCTATCTTGTTCTTTCCACTTGCCTCCACCTTGCCAAGGGATTGGCATTCCTCAAATACAGCTCGTTCCAAGACTAGGGAGCTTTTTGACACGAACTCCCTGGTATGTGATATGGTTGATGACGGAGCCAATGTCCCGGAGGCCAGATCTATCACAGTTCTGTGAAGATCTTTTATCATTCCCATCAACTCAGAATTAGTGGGTTCTCGGGTTTGAGATGATTGGGGTTCAGGTGCACCCATCATGCATAAGTCCATACTTTCTGGGATAAACACCTCAGGTTTGGGTAGATGGGCCGGGGTGATGTATATGCTGGGGTCATAGGTGGATGGCAGTATATGGATGAGATTGAGGTAGGCAGGAGATGTTTGGTCATTGGGGTCTGAAGGTGGAGCTATCGTCCGGTTGTCGATGAGATTTTGGACCTCATGACGAAGGCGGTAGCAACGGTCGGTGCCATGGCCGCGCTGCTGATGGTACATACAGTATTTGGAGGGGTTATGTCTAGCTGGGAGTGGGTCAGGAAGAGGTTGAGGATCGAGGGGTTTGAGATGCCCTCTTTCCATCAGGACTTTTAGTGCGCTAGTCAGGCTCATATAGAGGGGGGTGAAATTTCTGCCCTGAGCTTGGGCTGGGCTGGCTGGTCGTAGGCTTGGTTTGGCAAAAGGGTTGGCTGTGGTGACTGTATTGATTTCAGTGGGTTCAGGAATAGTGCTACTTTCGGCATTGGTACTCCTTGAAATCACCCTCATTGTCGGTTCACTTGTTCTGGGAATGATCTCGCTGTTGAACGCATTCTCGACCTGAACCCCCAGTTCATGCAAGCTTTTGAAAGTGAATAACGGAGCGACTATCAATTTCTGCAACATATCATGTTCGAGGTTCCGCACCATCATCTGCACTTGATCCCTCTCAGAAGGGCAGCGATCTGTCATCTGTGCTGCCTTTGCTCTCCACCTTGCAACAAATTTCACAAAAGGCTCCTTTGGGTTTTGGCGGGTTGCTTCAAGCTCTTGGATGGTCATTTCAACTTGGGTATTGTAGGAATACTGATCGACAAAGGCCTTAGCCAATTCTTCCCAATTTTGCTTCACTTTGTCCTCCAACTTAGCGTACCAAGTGGCTGCTACACCGGACAAAGTTCTTCCATACAGAGAGAGCTTCTGTGGCTTAGTCAGACCCATCGGCTTTAGGACATCTAAGAAAAGTCGGATATGTACCATTGGATCCCCAGACCCGTCGAAACAATCAATATGTGGCATTTTGAATCTGTCTGGGAGACGGACGGCAGACTTAGTGTGCCCATCCTCAATGTCGGGAATGGATTTAAGGCCCTGTGCCTTTTTGAATTGCTTCTCAAGGTTCGCAATTTTCACTGCGGTCAGATCGAGGTCATTAGCATCAAGGGGATAAAGCCTCTCATTAGGCTGCACCAGGGGTCCGAAAACTCGGGCTTGGTCAACCTTTCTCGAGGATTCGGACATTGCAAATCTTCAACTGGCGGAAGTGGGTCAAAGTTCGGCTGGGGTCCCAAAGCTAGATGTAAGGCAGATGCCCCAGATGGGCTCTGCGTTTCAATACTGGTCTCAGCCTGCATGGCAGTTCCCTGATTCAACGCTGCTATCACGGCCACAAATTCTTCCGAACCCTGTGCCATCACGGGCTGCTGATTCTGAACAAAGGTGATGTGACTGGTGACTGACGGATCAGATGAACCGGTGAGCCCTGACTGGCCTTTCTTGCCTTGCCTCAGCGAAAGAACGCTGGTTGCCCTTGAATTGAATTTCTGACCTAACAAAGTCTATCAGCACTAGTCCAGTGTACCCGGGGGATATCGGAGCCTTCTGAAGCTATGGTTCCAGGACTACCCTAGCAAAAGAGAAAACATGCAGCATCTCAGCCTGATTTCACGATAACCCACATGAGCAAAACTGAGTGAGTGTACTCTCTACTGAATTCTGCCCCAAAATTCTGCCCCAAATCTAAGTCTGATACCCACAGGTAAAGCTGACTCCCAAATACTGATAGTAATGCCCGCAGGCCTGATGCCCAGACTTGCAGACTGATACATGCATTCCTTGTAGAGACGCACTCTAACAAGCACATAACAGATAAGTGAGAGCCAAAACACCCCTATGTTGGGGTAGGGTTTCCCTGTCCTATTTTGTCAGGAACTAGGGTTCACTACGCATGCAGCGGTTTCAAACAACCTATAAACGGGTAAGCAACCTGTCCTAGTTTGGAATGGTCACTATGGATCCGAATATGCACTAGGTCGAATGGTCGAAAAGGGTGCCCCGGTAAAACCGGGGTTTGTGTTCCCATGCTGTCAGAGCCCATAACCGGTCAGCCTTATGGTCATGCCTTGACAAGACAAGCCTCCGGCAAACCGTTCAGGAATGGCAGATGGCAAACACGGTGTCCTAAGCGCACCAATGCACATGCAATGCAAAGAGACACATATGCGAAATCAAAACAGGATATCACGAGTTCGAGTCAAGCTCTCTAAATTCCCCAGCGGAGTCGCCAGAAACTGTAGACGCGCCCGTGGGCTTCACTCTACAGTTCGGACTCCCTTTTGTCACGGTTCTTAATCTTGAACCAAAGAGTCCAAATCCGGCAAATCGTTTTGAGAAAAAACTGATTTTTGAAAAGAAGTGCCAAACATGGACTGCTTTGCCAGATACAGAGTCGCCACCTAAATATTTTTTAATGGGGGAATTTAGGAAACCCTGACTCGGTGCCAAAGGCCACGTGTCCGTCATCACCAAAGTTGTCTCGGCTCGGGAACTTGGGTACGATTGGGGAAGGTCAGCTATGAGCACCCCCTCTCGCCCGGTCCGAAAACCGGCCTCTACTAATCATGATATCCAATTTTAAAAACATTATGTGTTCTTATTCCAGTTAGTAGCCTAGAATTACTATGTGATGCGCACAGCAAACAAGTATAGACTAGATTGCCTAATTTGGAAACAAGCATTGCATATCCGTTTGTTTTGAAAAGCGTTTCGGGTTTGCTACTCGCAAGTAGGCTAAAATACGGATTTCAATGAGTTTTCCAACTCAAGCAACCCAACCTCCACCCACAGGCATTCAAACAGTTTATCTCATATAAGCACTTAGCCGCATGGTAAGCATACTGTCATGGCAACATTCACACGCATGTGGTATGCTAAAGCGTAAAATACTTACATCGTACTCCGTGCCAAAACAAGAAACTAGTTAGCAGACGTGCATGTCCCTAGGTCATGTTAAGTGGCTAATGCAACACAAGCAATGATGCAATTTAGAGTAGGCTCGGCTAACCCTAAAATGGCACATGAAATGCTACAACTATCACGTATTCAATTTGGAATTGAAAGTACGATGCAGTTTGTATGATGTACCGAGCCCGATGCATGTCAACAAATGCATGGATGCACGCATGCATTGCATAAGGTATGCTAAAATAAACGTGCCCTAATCTACCATCATAAGCAGGTAAATAAAAGGGAAGAAAGAAATGAGGGTTGGAAGACATACACACACTCACCCACACTTATTACAAATATGCCCTCACACAGAGGGACCGAATAAATATTACAGTCCGAATAATAAATAAATTAATTATTACAAATTTTCTAATTATTTAATAAATAAATGCAAAAAGGAAAGGTGGCCACAGCCGCCCGCCTCGGGATGCGCGAATGATGCATGCTTGAGCCCGCCTTGCCCGGAAACCCGCACCATGTCACTGTTGCCTCTGTTTTTACTGCCCTGCTTCTCTTAAAAATGCCAAAGTTCTGGAACTGGTTCCCTGCACGCTTTAGAACACCATCGGCTGAATAGAATATCCACCGGCCGTGTACAATATCCATCGGCTGGAGATAAGGCTATCGGCACTAAATAAATGGCCGGTCGGCACTGAATGTTGCCGGTCGGCAGAAACTTCCTGCAGAAGACAGTTTTGACAGCAACAGGGGACAGACAGTGCATGGCATGAAATTTCAAGCAAATGTGTGCATGGACACACTCCCTATCATGTGTTAGACTCAAGGGAGCGTGGCCCTCGACCCCCGGACCATCAATCACGCATTTCAATGCATGATGGCCCGAAAGCCAAGTTAGCAACTTTGATATCAAATGAAATGCAAGCACAAAACAAATCAAAGGGCCCCAACCCCTATCATGATTGGTCAAGAGGCGAGGGATGCATGCTCAATGGAATGCAACCTAGGCATGGCGGCTAAGTATGCAACATGAACATGCAAATAAGCAATGTATGCTAGGCGCGCAACCTAAACATGTAAACAAACATGGCATGCAACAACATGCAACGATGGACTTAAACTAACATAGCTCGCAAGTATGCCAAAATCAGTGGCCATGAGGGGCAAAACAGCCCCGAAATGAGGCGAAATAATACCCGATGCATGAAATGATCCCGAAACATGGATTTCAATGCATAAAATGGCCTACAGCTATACCATACATGCATAATTGATACATGACATGAAAAAGAAGAAGCAAGGAAACCCCAAAACTCACATTTTCTCAGTTCAAATCAAGGCCAAACAGCAATCACAAGTAGGGCAAAAATGGCATACAAAAATGGCTCCGCAAGGGAGGCTATGAAGCAAGTGGTAGATGCAAAGCCCAAAAAGAAAAATACCCTTCTACAACACTGAAGAGGGACTAAAAATATGAACATTTACAGTAGATGACAAGCTTCAAATCAGTATGAAAACATGCTCAAAATGCAATGTAAGAAATAGGCCAACAAGAGGCTATAACATGAGGTATACAAAGCATTCACCAAACAGCCAAAGACCCTTAATGAGATATTCCAAGGAGGTCAAAATATGGCCACTTTAAGTTCTGATTATGGCCTAAAAACAGAAGCAAGACAGGCCAACAAAGCATGCAAAAGTGGGGGCCAAAGAGGGGTATAATGGTAAGTGCTACATGGAGGCCCCCAACAGTGTTGATCCCTTCTACAATGTTGTAGAGGGGCTCAAAATAAGCCAACTCACATTTTATATCATGCTCAAAAACAGATCATACATAGGCTAAAAAAATCATGCAAGATTATGGTATTTAAGAGGGTATTGAAGCAAGTACCAAATGGGGGTCTCAAAAAGTGTTGAACCCTTAAACAAACATGAAGAATGGCTCAAAAAAATGATCCTTTCAGTTAGGGTCGGAGCCCAAAACAGCAAGAAAATAGGCCTAAGCAATGGTGCAAAAAAGTGCTACAAAAGAGGGAAAATGGTCTTACCATTGAAGATCACTTCTTTGCTACCTCTTGGACCAAGGAATGTTGCTTCTAAGCCTCTGAAAAACCCCTCCTTGCTGCTGGAATGGAGTAGTGATAGTGGTGCTAGATGCTGATGAAGAAATGGCCAAGGATTTGAGAGGTTTGGAACTTGGAAGTGTAGAGAGAGAGGGATTTTTTAGAGTGAGAAGCTCCCAAAACTTGCCTTCTTTTGTTCTAACCTCAATATCTGAGATATAAGGCTCTATGTATATCAAAATAAGAGCTTTTGGTCGAAAATATCCCAATTGAAAATATCTGGTACAATGTATAGCAGCTGGATGATAAATATCTGTCAAAAATCTGAGTTCTGGGCACTTTTGGCCGGCCGGCAATCTTTTGTGCCGGTCGGCAATCTTTTGTGCCGGTAGGTAGCCGGTAAGGTCAAAAAGTGCTGGTTGATGTCCAGATTGAAGCCCCGGAAGTTAGCTTTCCAATGGCGCAAACCTTGCATTAAAATTCCTCCTGTGGAAAAAGTTATGCCCTTTTTGGTGAAGCCGCGCAGATTCGATCCAACCGGACTGATCCCCTATTTCAACCAACCATATCTCCCCCACCCGGACTTGGATTTGAGATATTCTTGAGTGCAAAATGAAGCCCCGGAAGTCTTCTTTTCAACGATGATGGCCTCATAGCTAAAATCCAAGTATGTAGATCAATAAGCTCAATTCAGCGAGGACTGCTCGACTCTCTTCTACCCGGATTCATGCCGAACCTCTTCTCTAACTTGGTTTCTCCCCTCTTCTCCTCTTCTTTTCAACTTCAAACCCCGAAGTAAGGTGTTTTGAAAGATTTTTCAAAGATTTCATCTCTCTTTCATTCATCTCCACTTTGTCCTTGCTCGATTTACCGAAAAGCACAACATTTACCGAAATGCGAGCGTCGGAACATCGCAGAAACTTTATTTCAAAAAAAGTTTTGAAAGAGAGGGTTTTAAGGTCTAAAAACCATTCAAAATAGCTTTGGTCCAAAATAGGGTGTGAAGTTGAGATTTCTCTCTCTCCTTGCTGAAGAAATTGAACCTTTCCTCTGCACACCTTTCATCACCGAGCAAACCATCAGCGGTGCCCAAGTCTTAAGGGCGGTCAAAAATGGGGTGTCTACATCAATGTGAATGTTAACATGTCAATGTGAATATTCACATTGTCAACGAGCTGGTCCGAGCACGCCCTGGGTCGCTGGCCAATTTTATACTCTTATCAATGTGAATGTTAATATGTCAATGTGAATGTTCACATTGTCAACAGGCCGGGCCGGGCCAGCCTCGGGCAGGTTTCGGGCAGCCACGAGGCGCGGGCTAATTTTACACTCCTATCAATGTCAATGTTAACATGTCAATGTGAATATTCACATTGTCAACGGGCCGGGCCGGCCCCGGGCCACGGGCGGGCTTTTGCCGCCCATGGGTCGTGGGCCAATTTTATACTCTTATCAATGTGAATGTTAACATGTCAATGTGAATATTCACATTGTCAACGGGCCGGACCAGGCCCGCCCCGGGCCGCCCATAGGCTGCGGGCGGGTTTTGCGCGCGCCACGAGACGCGGGCCAATTTTACATTTCTATTAATGTGAATGTTAACATGTCAATGTGAATATTCACATTGTCAATAGGCCGGGCCGGGCCCGCCCCGGCCCGACTCGAATTTTTCCAGGCACCCATGAGGATCGACATGGGCCGGGCTCCTACACATTGATGATATAAACATTCACATTGACGGTGTGAACATTCACATTAGGGGTATTTTGGTAATTATGTCACCCATAGGACTTATTGAAACATAAGAAAATAATGTGAACTAAATGGAACATAAGTAGATGAAAAGAGTATTTTGGTCTTCTTATCTCAAATAGGACCTAATGAAATAGTCAAAAAGAATATGGATTGGATGGAATAAAGCTCTTAGAAAGTGGATTTATCAGAAAAGCTCCCTTTAAAAAATATTTTAATTATATAAATTTTAAATTCATCTATCGCGTTGTATGATAAAAAAATTTTTAAAAATATTTCATAATTAAATTAAATTACATATTATATTTCTTAAATAAATATATTGACGTCATTATAAATTGAAAGATTTTGTGTAGAAATTAAGGATTCTTAAACAAATTTAATAGCGGGCCGAGCCGAATTAGACTAAATTGAAAATATAAATTCGAAATCCAACACATTAATATATCAGATTAAAAATATTGATCCAACCTAACTTTATGACTAAAACAATCTTTTCAAACCCTACAAAAATAGAGTTGGATCAGGCAGTGGATGCCCACCCATAGGGCTATTTTGGGAAGTGAGTTAAAAGTCACTTCTCAAATTTTAACCCACTTCTCTCTCTCATAAAAAATCAAAAAAAAAATTAAAAAATAATTTTTAACCATCTTTTCAAAACACTCCATAGTACTTCCGGCTTTGGATTCTCTATCCCTCTCCCCTCCCAATCTTCTGTTCCGTGGTCCTTATTCTGTCACGTGTACATCACCCAAAATTAATCCAATTTTTCTTCAACGTCACCATTCGTCTTCATCATCGATCAAGACGACGAAGAACTTGTCGGAAGGATCAACTACTACGTCCTCTTCATAAGTCCAATTTCAAATCCCGCTTTTAAAGGATTAATTACATCGTAAATACATTTGATGCCATAGCCCCTTTAACACCCCTCAAAACCCCAATGAAATCAATTCGTCATAGCTATGAAGATCAATAATCCATCATAAATGTCTTCTTCCTTCATCTCTCTACTGGAAAACATCAATTGCTTACTTTCAGATATGGCCTAGGGCATCCTTTTCTTGGGTCCACTCTGATCAGATTCAGTACGTTACTCTCTTTTAGATCTGGATTTGCCTTAATTTTTTCTTGGTGATAACCAGTTTGTTTTAGATATGGGTTTGATTGGTTATCTGGTTTACGTGTCAATTTTTATGGTTGAAGGAAATAAGAATTTGTTACCACAAATACGGTTAAGAATTTATGGCCACAAATATGGTGGCGGCTACTTGCAGGTCTCCCCTGGCCACAATGAATGTTTTTTATTTTTTTATTTTTATTTTTATTTTTTTCTGATTTTATCCAAAAGATTAAAAGACAAATTTTTTATCCAAAAGATTAACGCTGTGTTTGGTTGGGAGAATTGAGAAGGGATTTGGAAAGGGAAAGAGAAAAGTTTGGTGAAATATGAATAAAATATACTTATATTTTACCTAGTTTCACACATCTTTTCCCTTTCATTTTCCAAATTTATCTCCAAATCCCCCAACCAAACACAGCATAAAAGATTAAAGCTGGATGAGTTAATGACTGGTGAGAGAAATAGTGAGAGAGAAGGGCAGAAAGAAGAGTCAATTTTTTTGCCACAATAAGAAAATGACTTATTGTTTGGGTCCATGTTTTGCCACAATAAGAAAATGCACCTAAGATCAAATATTTTCATCTAAAAAATATTTAAAATTTTAAAAATATTTACTAAAAATAAAAAAAATACAAAAAATAAAAAATTTAATTTTCAAAAAACTGAATTCAGAAAACTGAAACTAAACACGCTGAATAATTTCTTGTTTCATGGAGAAAATATCTCTCATTCTAAGGAGAAAATTTCTAATTTATTTCACGGAGAAAATCTTAAATTATGAACTTTTAACTTTTTTATAATGTAAAATTTTTAAAAATAAGGTACTCTCCGTTCATCTGCTTTACAACGAGTTGAGAGTCTCGGAATACAATAAGCTCGTGGATTCCCATCTGAATTGCAACAACAAAAAATGTGAACAAAAATGAAAATATAATATGAATGTTCACAGTAAACAACAAATATATAATTAACTGGTGAAAAAACAAAATGTATATTAAAGTACAATATGAATGTTCACAATAAATATACAACTAACTCTCGAAAAAATAAAACTCATACCAAAATATAATGTGAATGTTTAGGTGCCGTTTGTTAACACTTACGTTTTCAGTTTTCTATTTATATTTACAAAAATTTTAAAAACTCAAATAAAAACTTGTTTGGTAAAATTTTTGATTTATAAATCAGTGGTCTCAGTTTATAAATTTGGTCAAAAAATGAAAACACAAAAAATGTGTTTCCGTTTTGAGTTTTGAGTTTTTTTTTTTTTACCACCCAACACTAGCCACCACCCACCACTATTTTCCACCATCGTCTTCCGCCACCACCACCCACCACCCACCCTCCACCACCACCACTCACCACCCACCTGCCACCACTACCCACCACCCGCCACCACCGCCCACTACCCACTCGCCGCCACCACCCACCCCTCGCCACCACCACCGCCACCACCAGCCACCAGCCACCACCCATTCGCCACCACCACCCACCTCTCGCCACCACCACCACCACCCACCACCCACCTGCCATCCACTCGCCGCCACCCACCACCTGTCACTACCATTCACCGCCTGCTACCATTACCCGCCACCTACTTGCCACCACCACTCACCAGCCACCCACCACTTGCCACCTGCCATCCACCACCTGCCACCACCAGCCACCCACCACCGCCAGCCACTCGCCACAACCACCCACTACCGCTACCACCACCACCACTACCACCATCACCTAACACACACCCGCCACCCACCTGCCACCACCACCCACCACCCACCACCACCACCACCTGCTGGCTACCACCTACCACTTGCCACCGTCACCCACCCACCCACCGCCACCACAACCCGCCACCTACCCGCCGCCCACCTGCCACCACCACCACCACCACTCACTCGCTACCACCCACCCACCCACCACCACTACCCCCCACCTACCAGCCACCACCACCCACCCACCCGCCATCACCCACCACCACCCGCCATTCGCCACCCACCTGCCACCATCACCCACCACCCACCACCACCACCACCCACTCGCTACCACTGACCACCCACCACCCGCCACCGTCACCCACCCGTCCACTACCACCACCCACCCGCCACCACCAGCTACCCACCACCCACTGTCACCACTTTCCACCACCGTCTTTCGTCGCCACTTGCCACCACTTGCCATTTCTCACTCTTTTTTATATTTTTAAATTTTTTTAAACATTTTGTCAATTACCAAACGCGTTTGTAGTTTATGTTTTTCTAAAAATAAACAAAAAATAAACAAAAACCAGTTTATAAAATTTTTGTAAATATAAACTGAAAACATAAACGTTACGAAACACACCCTTATAGTTTACAATTAACATACAACTAACCTGTAAAAAAAAAAAACTCATATCAATGTGAACATTTACACTGGAACGTGAAAATGTAAACAAAAGTGAAAATTGACTATTTTGATTGTTCAATGGTAACAAAAAAAATATTGTTCAACCAACAAATATGGTAACAAAAATAACAAATATATAACTAACTTTTGAAAAAAAGAGCCAAAATATAATGTGAATGTTCACAATTTATAATTAACATACAACTAGCTTAAAAAAATACACTCATGCTAATGTGAACATTTGCAATGTAACGTTAAAACATAAAACAAAATTGAAAAAAAAAAATGAAAATCGACTATTTCGATGGTTTAATGGTAACAAAAATAATTGTTCAACAAATAAATATAATAACAAAAACAACAAACATATAACTAGTTTTCAATTTTTTTTTCAAAAAAACTCATACCAAAATACAATGTGAATATTCACAATTTACAATTAATATACAACTAGTCTTAAAAAAAATTAAATTCATACCAATGTGAACATTCACACTTCAACATGAAAATATGAAATAAAATTGAAAGAAAAAAAATCGACTATTCCGATTGTTTAGTGACATCAAAAAATAATTTTTCAAACAACACTACTAAAAATCAAAGCTTTTGCGACGGTCTTAAACGTCGCAAAAGGTTCACATGTCGTTGCAAAAGACCCTTTTACGACGGAGTAGCGACGGGAAATGGGGGGTGGCAGAAGGGGGCATGACAAAAAGTATTTGCGACGGTTACAACCCGTCGCTTTCTTGTAGCGACGGCTAATCAATGGTTTTTGCGACGGTTTAACCTGACCAAAAAAAAAAAAAAAAAAAAAAAAAACCTTCACTTTTAGTGACGATGTTAGTTGCCGTCGCCAAAACTTTTTTAGCGACGGTATTCGACGTCACGAAAAGTAGTATTAGTGACAGTCTAAAACGTCACAAAAAAAGTAGAATTAAATTAATATTGTATTTACGACAGTTTAAACCGTCGCAAAAAATTTGAACTAATATGCATACGTAACAGGTTAACTCGTCGCCAATAAAATGTAAATAAATGATAATTATATTAGCGACGGTTTATTATTGTCGCAATAAAATTATTTTAATAAAATCAATATATATTTTATTAATTCATTCCTTGTACAAATTATTAATATTTTCTAAAATAAAATACATCCACATCCACATCCACATCCACATTCACATTCACATTCACATTCACATTCACATTCACATTCACAAAATCATACCAAGAATAATATATATGTACCCTGTAACAATTGTTAACCGAATATTCTTTAAAAAAAATATAAAACATCCTCCAATAATACTAGTAATTTTTGATATTCAATAACTCAAATTTTTGTATCTAAAACAAAACAAAAGTATCGACAATACAAATAAAATGTGTTATAGCTTGTTTTGATATCAATAGTAAGCTCCAATATCGATACGCAAAGATATCATCACGTACTCAACAAGGTTGCATCTGCAAAAAGAAGCCAAAACAAAAAAAAAAAACATTTAAAATATAATTAATTTTAAGCTTACAGAAAATATAAAACATTTTATATTATTTCAACAAATAAATAAATAAATAAGATTGTAAACTCCAATATCGATATGTAAGAATATCATCACGTACTCAAAAGGGTTGCATCTACAAAAAGAAACAAACAAAAACTAATCATTTACAGTTAGAAAAGGGTTAACTGTGCTAATGTCTAATTCTAATGTAATAGGTTCTTGGAGAGCCTATTGGAGATTAGGGTTTGCCTTAAACAAGATGGGTGACAAGTAGCAGCCTAGCAGGGTTGAAGATGACTCACTGTTTGACGCATGTGCTATTTTGTTGAGGGTTTATTCTTACAAGACTTTGTGGAACTAAAAAATAACATATTTTCAATGTTTCTATCTGACATTGATACCAACTTAACTTTTTTTTCCCTCTTGCAATGATAACTTGGCTATTGAAATGGAGATTTGAAGTATGAATAGTGAATAATTAAACATATCATCAGAGTTTTATGGACCTGATTAGCAAGCATTTTTAATTCATTATTAAAAAGAGAAAAGAATGATTGAATCAATTTTACGGATATATATGAATATACTATGTATATATGAGTATCGAAATCAAAGAAATAGTGAAGAGAAATAGGAATGGAATGGTTACCTCGAAATGCTCGGATTTTCAAAATGACAATCGGAACGATTGACTGGTTGTCCAGAGTGTGGTGATGATTAAAGAAAACTCCAACTCACCGTTTGCTCTCATCAAAAACATATAGGAAAACAAATATGCATAAAAAATCAAAAAGAAAAAAGAGATAGTGTTAGATTGTTTGGTAATATAAATAAGAATAGTTTAAATAAGTTGATTATCTGAAATTTGAGGGGGGTGCGTAAAAGACTAGCCAGAGTGATTTTCATTTGTAATAACACACAATATATATATACTTAAAAATGTTCTCACCTAGTTCCCAGACCATAGATTCTTTCAGGTGGTATAGTTACTCTTGCAAGCTCTCGTAGCAACGCAACAACAAAGTAGGGGGGAAAAACTTGTGCATGCTCTGGTTCAAGAAAGGGGGGAGGGGGGAAAGCATAAGATATCGAAAACAAATCACTTGCAAAGAAAAAAGAAAATAAGATGAACAAGTACTCAACACGTAACTCAAGTATTTAAATTAGCAAAATATAGTCCAATAACAAACACTAGAAACCTGCATGCTATAGACTATTTTGATAAGTAAATGCCATCGTACCTATCAAATAACCAACAAACATGTATTTAAGTATTTAACAAATTAACTCAAGTATTTAAGTTGCTTCTAAGTAAACTCAACCAAAATATAGTCCAATAACAAACACTAGAAACCTGTATGCTATAGACTATTTTGATAAGTAAATACCATCGTACCTATCAAATAACCAACAAACATGTAATTCAAGTTAAGCGTGTTCAAATAGTTCAAACAATTAGAGAGAGAGAGAGAGAGAGAGAGAGAGAGAGAGAGAGAAACCAACCTTTTCTAGGTCATCACTACCTTCACCCCAATGTGAGAAACAGTTATTTAGTACATCCAGGCGATGCGAAAATTGAACAAAATCCTGCCTTAAGCAACATAGTTCTTGTTGTAGTATATTATTATGACATATTTCAAACTTAGCAACTTCTTTTACATGTTTTATTTGCTTCTTTTTAAACTTTAGTTCTTTTCTCTACATCTTTATTATAGCAGTACCAATCATGATTCCAAGAACATAGCAAATAACATCAGCAAACTAATGAGAATCACTGAATAATATGGAAAAAGAAAATAGAGTAACACTCTGAATAATCAAAACTTATTGAACTTCTAAATGTGAAGTAATCTTGCAACATCAATCACCAAATGGAATATGCAGTGTCAACAGATACTTCTAAGAAGATGGCTCCTCAGATTATAAAGATCATTCCAAAACCAATGGTTGTCTTGCACAAAGTGCCACTACAAATGTAAATAACTTAAGTCACATGATTTAGCTACTTAAAATTCTCACTTAATTAACAAAGATGTCTTAATAATTGTAACACTCAAGAAAGTTCAATCAGTAGGAAAAACTACTCATTGTACAGTCAGGTGTGTTATGAACTATAAAAAAAAAAAAAAAAAAAAAAAATTTGAAAAAACTTTTTTCATCCATTCCCCATTAACACTTTATTAACTAAAATTCCAAATCACCACATTATTCCTACTTTTGAACGGTACATTCCAAGTGTTGAGGGTTAATGTTGTGAACAACAAAACAATAACTAGTCATTCATTGCTTATTAGTTATTAAGTAGAATTGCTCACATCTGTGGCGTGGGTGGAAAAGAAAGATTGGGAAACAAGTCAACATCAAAATCTTGTGTCTCCAATAACCAATTCCGCCTTACAAAAAGGGCATGTGAATGGGATAGAAATAAAATTAATTTAGTGTCCACAAATATAATAAATTATGTACAATCCATTCCAATACAGAAGCACAAATAAGAACAAATATAGTAGCCTTTGCATACAAATCTGGAAAAACAAACATAGGCACATATGAAGTGCCAAAATAGTAAAGATACCAACTGCTAATGACAAGGAAAAGACATAAACACCATCCAAAAAAAAAAAAAGAAAAAAAAAAGAGTGAGATCCTTGAATAATTTATTAAAAAGAGAAGGATGAGCATTTGGAAAAATTAAAAATAAATAGAGAAGATCAGGATAAGTTCATTAAGTAGAGTTCAAAAATATCATCACCCACATCATCAAGATCACCTCTGCTACTGTCACTATCAACTAAACAATTCATGGTTATATAAATGACATTAATAAAATCTAATTGGATAAGAATCCATCAATAGTAGTATTAACTCCATCCTAAAATCAAAGCCCTTTTTTCAATTGAAATTCCCAAATCAAATTATTATTTATTTTTTTATGGGGCATTTACATACAAGTCCCATTTTGTGAACTTATAATTCATTAAGTCCTAAATAAAATTATTTGCTCCTTCAAGTCCCATTAATTTTTAATAGCCCGATTTATCCTTCCAAGACCTTCTAATAGCTGCCAAACATCATTGCTGTCTTTATTCTCTCTCTTTTCACAGTTGCAATTTGGGTTCCTTCGACGTGATGAAAATGGACGAGTACATGTCCAATCTCAAGACATGGCTCTCCGGTGCCATCACTTACCAGCAGACTTGCATCGACGGGTTCGATAACACCACCGGAGATATCGGTGCTCAGATGCAGAAGCTTTTGAAGCTCTCCAGCGAGCTCACGAGCAATGGTCTCGCCATTGTCACCGAGCTTTCTACGATGCTTGGGTCATCTGGTCTCCCGAGCACCACCAGCAGGAGGTTGCTATCCGAAGATGGGTTCCCATCATGGGTCAGCGATGGAAAGAGGAGATTGCTTCAGACAGGGAATGTGAAGCCTAATGCAGTGGTTGCTAAGGATGGGTCTCGAATCGAACCCCAAATTGCAACCTTCCAAGTCAAAAAGTTCACCAGATCTGAAATTGTAACCCTATGTACTCGACTACATTGTTCTTCTGAATTCTAATTTGAAATTGAGAACATTCTCAGTTTATAATATTCTCAATTTTAATCATGAAAAAAATTGAGAAATTTCTCAAAATTGATAATTGTAAATTTCTTAGTTTTGATAATATTCTTAGTTCATACTAGAAAAAAATTGAGAAATTTCTTATTTTTGATAATTATAAATTGAGAACATTCTCAGTTTTAAAAATTGAGAACATTCTCAGTTTTAAAAATTGAGAACATTCTCAGTTTTGGGATTAAAGGGTAAAACATTTTTTTACCTATAAATGGGACTTAATGGTTCAAAAACTTTTTGACAGGACCTAAGCTACCACAAAATATGTAGATAGGACTTTTTGGTAATTAATCCATTTTTTATTTTTTGGTTCAATTGAAATCCTTCAATCAAAACCCTAGTTTCAATAACAAGAGATAGGTGAGATAGCTCTCAATATCATGTAAAAACTCCCAAATCAAAACCCTAATTTTTAACCCAATAATAGATTTGAAATAAATAAAGTAAAAAGCCTCAAATCAAAGCATAGAAAATCCTAATTTTTGAATTAAAAACCCTAATATTTTAAGTTTGGAGGATGAACCTATTGAATCTGTTGAATGAATACCAGCTTCTTAAATCCGAACTCAACCACTCCTCGGCGGCAACGACGGACGAGCAGGGGACGGGGCAGCGAGGACAGCGACTCCTTAGCTCTTCGTCTTTTTTTTCTCTCTCTCTCTCTCTCTCTCTCTCTCTCTCTTTTCTGAAATACGTAACCAAGAGAATAGAGGCTTTTGTTTTATTATTTTTATTTTGAATTACCTCACCAAAACGACGTCGTTTTGGTGAGGTATTCATCTTCTTCAAGTGATCTCAACCCTTCGTTTTACAACCTTATTTTTTTTTGCAAAAATAAACTTTTTTGCGACGGACTAACAAAGAGCGTCGCAAAAAAAAAAAAAAAAAAAAAAAAAACGACAGGTAGCATACCGTCGCGTATAATATTACTTTTTGCCACGGTTTTGGATTTTTCGTCACTAATAATGGTATGTAGTCGGTGCCTTTTTTGCCACAGTCAAATGTCGTCGCAAAAAAGATAATTTCGTGACAGTTTTTTTTGTCGTCACAAAAGGTTACTTTTTGCGACGATTTTGAAACCGTCACAAAAAATTCCATGTCAAAAGCCTTCTTTTCTAGTAGTGCAATAAGCATAATAACAAATAATATACAAAAAATTATCAAACAATATATAAACTACGGTTTATGTGTTACAGTGGCAAAAAAAATGATTGTTCATCACCGGTTTACCATCATCTCTATTGCAAGTCCATCATCATCTCTGTTATCGATCTAATACTAACCTTCTCTTCCAAATGTTCTTCCATAGCAGGACCTTAATGCAAAATAATGGTAAAAGAAGATCCTCGATTAAATGAATTTCTCACATTGACGTAAAGAAAATACTAAAATAATAATCTTGTACATTCAATATACAATGTTTTATATATATCACAAATAAAATATATATAATAATTGATATTCTCTCTCCTAAATATATGATATAATACATATACATATACTATAATAAAAGTCTATAAATATAAAATAGTCTAGATAATAATCTATGTATTATATAAGCAAAATGAGATTTTTGTGAAAAATATTGTGTGAGCTCCAAAACGTCATAATAAATTTGTGGATTTATCACTACAACAAAAGACAGATATGGCGTCTAACTTTTTAGTCGCTAAAGGTCCAATTTTGGTTGCCAAAACCTTTTGCCGACTAATATTTTTGGTTGCCACATTTGTCGTTGAAAGATAGTTGGGGAAAGTAATTGGCGACTAAAAAATTTTAGTCGCTAAAAGCACACAATTGGCAACTAATAATTTAGTCGCCAAAAGTGTTTCAACTAAATTTAACATGACATTTTCAGCGATTAATATTTTTGGTCGCCAAAACCTAAACTATTTAGCTACTAAAACTTTAGTCGTCTAAGGTCTAACATTTGCTATTTGGCTACTAATATTTTAGTCGCCAAAAGCATTTTTCAACGACTAATTGTTTTGTCGCCAAAGCTTAAATTGCTTAGCTACTAACATTTTTGTCACCTAAAGTCCAATATTTTTTGTTTTGGCTACTAACAGTTTGGTCGCCAAAAGTGTTTTTCCTCCTTTTTTTTTTTTTGCTACTAAATTATTAGTCGCCTAAAGTCTTATTTGTTATGGCTACTAAATATTTAGTCGCCAGAAGATTTGTTTTCATTTAATTCTTTTTTTTAGCTACTAACTATTTAGTCGGTAACAATATTGACTTTATTTTTGGCTACCAATTTTTTAGTTGCCAAAACATCATTTTATGTTTTTTATTTTTATTTTAATTTGTCCACACCCACAACCTGTATATATTCCATGCAACCTGTACGATATATACAAACTGGTTTATACATATATTATCACCCATTCAACTACATCCATTTCACTTCCAACCATCTAAACATTAATACCTTCAAATGTCAATAATTCCATAAAAATCAAATACATTCCAATTTAAAATAATAATTCCATACATAACATAAATGATCATAGGGAAATTTCATCCTCTGTATACAAAAATATATTTACTACTATGCCAAATGACCATTTGGCATGGTACAAAATACCCAGGTAATATGTACCATGACAAAAGGTAATCAATAAATCACGGCATAAATTATCTGTTTGAAGGCAAAAGTATTATGTACCCCACGAAAAGTATTCTATACAATTAATACAAATCTACACAAAAAGTAGAGGACGACAAAAAGGTAGGAGTTTACAAAAGTGTAAATTGTCATCTGTCCACAAAAATGGAATATCCACAACTCTATGCCAAAAGCCATCTACAAAAAAATAAAAAATAAAAAAATACACCAATTATTTCCATAGCATTTGAGCATAATGTCACACCCCTTGTAACTGTAATAGAACTTTATCCTAACATTCGTAATTTGATATTGTCCAGCTTGAGAACTGCCAAGGCACTACAGTATGAATTAATAGTCATAATCTAAACACAATACAGAGTTGGGTATCAGATGAATATTTTATTTTATTATTACTTTGTTTAGTGGGCCAGGGATGGATTATTTGAAAAATTGGTTCTTCGTTACACTCTTTCCTTGAATTTTTGACTGCTAATACTCGAAGCTTTGAATTTCACAAAAAGATTTGGCTAAGATTTGGCTAAGAGAACCCTGGAAAGAGTATAGAGACAGTGTTTGATTTGGTGGAGATGGAGGATGATGAAAGGTGAGAGCTATTGCAAATGTCAGATTCAAAAGAGTTTCCTTGCAGAGGAAAGCCAAGGTCAAGCTTGATTTTACTGCCCCTGGAGAAGCAGGAAAGAAGACCTATACCCTCTATTTCATGTGTGATTCTTATATGGGTTGTGACCAAGAATATAGCTTTGCTCTTGATGTCAAAGAAGCAGGCGCTATTGAAGATGACAGTGGAGGAGAATGAGTGACATGCTTAGAAGATTGAACTCCTTTTGTTTTGGTTCCGTTGTAAGTTTCCTAACGTGTTATTCCTGTTATTGCTAGACCCGGAATATGTTGGCAGGTGATGCATCATTTGAGTTGACTCTTGTACTTAAAATGGTTGAGATCGTTTGAAATTTGTTGTTGTCGAAGCCTAATTTGTAGCCTTACATATTTTCCCATTTATATTAGCTCTTCATTTTGTGATGCTCAACTTAGGGGTAAACAGAAAAAAACTGCAATATGCAACAGTTTGCATTATTGTTTTAGATTTAGTCACTTGTGTTGCTCTTTTTCTATGTCTCTCTTTTGTTTTGTGTTTCAACAACTGTTATAGTTTTCCTGCAATCCGAAATGGGAAAATTGTAGATGACTCAGGTTTCTTTTGTTATTGGTTTCAGGTTTATGCTTTGAAAATTTGATTTAACAAACATCTGAATCCAAATGGTAGGTTTTTGGTAATAGTCATGTGTGATCTTTTGTTGATGATCACGATATGACAAAACTGTTTAGTTTTATGGTGATTGTTTTGTTGTACTTGGAATCCTCTTTATTATGATAATTTGGATGTGGACATTAGACAATAGACAAAGTAGACATTAGACAACTAAGATGTCAAGATTTCATAGCTTGAATTTACAGGGAAACGAAGATAAAGTAGACATTAGACAATTAAGGCTTTTTTACTCCAACTCCCAACTTATGTGAAACCTAAGTTCAAGGCATTTTTCAATTAAATTAAATGAATCTATGTCAAACCTAGCTTGTAGTTTAACATTACAATTCAAAAAACATGAAAGTTGGCAGAAATTTTGTACATATTACCTTAATTTTTTTGTGAATGATATATATAAAGTATCCTACAAAAATTATAATTCAAATTATCAAACTAAGACATGAGTGAGTTGGTAAAAATGAACAATACCTTTCGATCCGAAAGCCAAGCCCTTTGGGTTACCCAAACGGGTTGACCTAAATCAACCCACAACAACAGCATTAGCAACTGGAATGAGAAAACCAAACAAACAAGCAGAGCACGAAGGCAGCAAAATTAAATAAAAAAAATATTAAAAAATTCAAATCCAATGGAAGTTGGCATGGTTTACCTTATCAACTGAACTAGTAACAACCAAGATACACAAAACTACAAATTTAACACTAGTAACCTGCAAAAAGAGCAGAGGAAAAAGGAAAGACAAGTGTGCTTAGCCAAAAGATTTTCATAAGTGGATAAAACTCAAACAATAAACAAAAGAAAGGAAAGTACTAGACCTTTCTTTGAATGACCATTAAGTGTAGATAGAATCTCTCCTAATGGCCGATCAAAGAGTACAACACTTGTGTCAGCCCTATCCGTTGCTATAATATCCTATACACCACCAAAAACCATATCTAACAAAAATAGAGGCCCTGAACAAAAAACAAGATACAAATGGAAAAAGAGCACAGCTAGACAACACAACAGAATGCAGCGTATTAGCTCAGCAGCAAACCAAACCAAAAGAGCACAGCAGATCAGTAGAGCAGCAGATAGATCAGCAAATCAGCAGAGTAACAGATCAACAGATCAGCAGAGCAGCAAGATATTGCATTGCAATAGACAGATAGCAAATGCGGATCTATACAAATTTAGTATAATAAAGACACCAACAATCCTATTTGAGAACATCTAAAAGGATTACTCCACCAGACCCAAGTTTAAAGTAATCCAAATCATTTAGTTATGTGAGTAAACATTCTATTTTCCTTCACAGTGCTTACTTGAACAACTCAAGTCTAAATTAAACTCATGTTCCTTAATGCCAATATGTCAAAAACATGGCTTCTATTAATTTATGGTCTTCTTTTTAAATAATAAAATCAGTTTCCTAATGTGTGTGTCAATTTCCGACCACACTGCCAATCAAGCACTCAGCTGGAGAACACTAGCAGAATAGATTAAGCTCGAACGACCTGTCACAAAAAGAAGAGATTTCGGCGGTGGTTCGTCCACCCGGGGGCACTTCGATGATCAAGTCAGTTATCTCTCAAAGATAGCAAAAGTGCTTAACTCACTATTCAAAGCATAAAAAGCATACCTTAGACCCATGAGGGTGCCTCTCTTTTATAGCCAACACAAACCTAGTCCCAATAGAAGCCTAGCTTCAATGGACTTAGGATTACTGCTAATCTTGGACTCCTAGTAGGATTGGGACAAACTCTCTAAGAGTCTTATCTTTACCTAAACTGAAGTCCTCTCTCATTCTAAGACTCTTGTCCCTTATCCGTTTATCCCGGATTCCGGTATCTTCGCAGATAACCTCGGCCTAGCCGAGACGATCTCGGCGTCATGACCAGGACACGTGGCACCTCGGCTGGCACTTCAGTGACACCTCGGCCACGTGTTGTCATTCAAAAATTATGTCCCCACAACTGCCCCCTAGGTTCTATTACCTCGGCATCCTGAGGTGATGGAACCTATATCATTCCTTCCTTTAATCATGACCTCGGTTTAACTTCAGCTTGTAAATTTTTCTTAAAATTTCAACAAGTGTTAAACATGTCCTCAGTTTAACTTCAACTTGTAAATTTTTCTTAAAATTTCAACAAGTGTTAAACATGACCTCAGTTTAACTTCAACTTGTAAATTTTCCTTAAAATTTCAACAAGTGTTAAACATGACCTCGGTTTAATTTCAACTTTTAAATTTTTAAAATTTCAACAAGTGTTAAACATGTCATCGGTTTAACTTCAACTTGTAAATTTTTCTTAAAATTTTAACAAGTGTTAAACATGACCTCGGTTTAATTTCAACTTGTAAATTTTTAAAATTTCAATAAGTGTTAAACATGACCTCGGTTTAACTTCAACTTGTAAATTTTTAAAATTTCAACAAGTGTTAAACATGACCTCAGTTTAACGTCAACTTGTAAATTTTTAAAATTTCAACAAGTGTTAAACATGCCATCGGTTTAACTTCAACTTGTAAATTTTTAAAATTTCAACAAGTGTTAAACATGACCTCGGTTTAACTTCAACTTGTAAATTTTTAAAATTTCAACAGGTGTTAAACCAACCTTAGTTTGCAAATTCCAACTCCCAAGCATCATTCTCCAGCTCTCTTTGGTACATTACTTCCAGTGTCATTGTGAGTCCTTTTGGACCTCCCTCCACTGGTCGTGTCGAAACAGAGTTCCTTCCCTTGAACATCCTGATGTTCTTTGGTGCAGTCTTCTTTGGTTCGACATGTCTTCTGGGATTCTCCCATCCTTGATTCTCCATGCCCGACCTCCTGTGAAGGCCGGTGAGAATGCCCCTTTGCCCTGTCGTACTGAAGGACTGTAGGAACTGTGTTCTGCCCCCCTTTCTAGGCATCTTTCTTGGCCGCTGGAATCGGCGTATCTTGTAAAGGGAATGGTGATTGCATGACGTTGTTCTGCATCATGAAATTGACGACCGTTTGCAGGTCCGCCAATTTGTCCGCCATTCCTTTCATCTCGTCGTCCCTCCGCAGGCATCTATCTTTCCATACCTGGAGGTCGTCCTCGTTATAATACCCGCTCTGGTCCGATTTCTTTGGTACGGCGCCCTCCTGGCCGACGTCCTTTCCTCTGTGATTCTTACCACGAGTCTCTTCGTTGCAGTTGTCTTCTTCGACGTCAAGGTCAATATGTTTCCCACTCTCAATAGGGGTGTCGTCCCCAACCTTCTCTTTCTGTCCGTCGTTGGCCATCTATTCTCCTTTCTTTCCCACAGACGGCGCCAAATTGTGTGTGTCAATTTCCGACCACATTGCCAATCAAGCACTCAGTTGGAGAACACTAACAGAATAGATTAAGCCCAAACGACCTGTCACAAAAAGAAGAGATTCCGGCGGTGGTTCGTCCACCCGGGGGCACTCCGACGATCAAGTCAGTTATCTCTCAAAGATAGCAAAAGTGCTTAACTCACTATTCAGAGCATAAAAAGCATACCTTAGACCCATGAGGGTGCCTCTTTTTTATAGCCAACACAAACCTAGTCCCAATAGAAGCCTAGCTTCAATAGACTTAGGATTACTGCTAATCTTGGACTCCTAGTAGGATTGGGATAAACTCTCTAAGAGTCTTATCTTTACCCAAACTGAAGTCCTCTCTCATTCTAGGACTCTTGTCCCTTATTCGCTTATCCCGGATTCTGGTATCTTCGCAGATAACCTCGGTCTAGCCGAGACGATCTTGGCGTCATGACCAAGACACGTGGCACCTCGACTGGCACTTCGGTGACACCTTGGCCACGTGTTGTCATTCAAAAATTATGTCCCCACACCTAAAATGATTAAATCACACCCCTTGGTCAAAAAAACACCCATTCTGTACGGATCCAATTGTGAGATCATGAAAAATAAAGTCATTGTAAGAAATCAAAAAAAGTTTGGTGAAACAACAAGGTGGATAGTATATAACTTCTTCTAACCTCTTGAATCAAAATTGAACTTGAATGCTCCAACATTGCTTTATGCCGAAACATGAGAGAAATCTATTGAATTTGTTCATTTGTTACAACTTCATTGTATCCTTTGTACCTTTAATTTGTTTATTAGTTGGCTCATTTTATTTTTTTGGACATTTTAGAGAAATCTATTGAATTGGACATTCAAATATACACAATAATGATAATAAGGAGAACATAATTTAGAAGTCCTTGAACTAAATACAATACATAATTAATATAAAGAAACTTCCAAACGTAAAAAAGAGAAATCTAAACAAATATACAGAAAGTATAGAGGTTCTAACCAATTAATAGATATTTTAATCACTTTGTTTTGATGCAACTTTGTTTTGTAGCTTATGAGATAGAAATAGTATCAATAGTCAGAAAAAAATTAGTAATCTAGAACCTGAGGAAGGGGAGACTTTTAGATCCTAATTTTTTATTTTGAACTGTCAGTTTGAAAAAAAGTTACACCAACATATTATAGTCTAACAATACATTTTAAAAAATATAGAAAAAACACAACAAACGTAATCCAGATGTAAGATGGATAAACCCAAGACCTCAACAACTGAGACAATAATACCGTCAAACACCAACACCCTTTTGGAAGATTAATTTGTAAATACTAATGTAGTAATTAGAAAAATGGATTAGTTATGTAATGTTGCTGTCAAATATGAATCAACCATAGGTCTCTCTATACGATCAATAAATTCTAGATGTTTATGGAGAGAGTGACATGAAGGGTGATGAGTGAGTGAACTACTTTCTTGTCAATGATTCACAGATTCTATATATTGATGGACATTTGTAGTTTATTTGATATTAATTCTACATCACAACCTACACAAACTAATTAACGCCATTTTTTGGTTAAGTTAAAGGCATTTTCGGCTCTAACTCCCAACCTACACAAACTAATTACATTCTGTCCATTGTCACAAGTCCTATTTTTCATGAGAAAGCTGGTTGTGATATCTGTACGGTGGTTCGGGGGCTGTTTTGCATTTTTGCCTTCTTAACGCCATTTTTCAGTTAAGTTAAAGGCATTTTCGGCTCTAACTCCCAACATACACGTGCTAATTACATTCCGTCTATTGTCACAGTCCTATTTGTCATGGGGAAGCTGGTTGTGATATCCGTACGGTGGTTCGGGGGCTGTTTTGCATTTTCGCCTTCTTAATGTCCTTTTTCGGTTAAGTTAAAGGAGTTTTTGGCTCTAACTCCCAACCTGCACGTGCTAATTGCATCCCGTCTGTTGTCACAAGTCCTAATTGCCATAGGGAAGCTGGTTGTGACATCCGTACGGTGGTTCGAGGCCGATTCGCATTTTCGCCCCTTTAACGTCCTTTTTCGATTAAGTTTAAAACGTTTTCGGCTCTAACTCCTAACCTACACGTGCTAATTACATTCTGTCTGTTGTCATAGGTCTTATTTGTTGTGAGGAAGCTGGTTGTGACATCCGTACGGTGGTTCGGGGGCTATTTTTCATTTTCGCCTCCTTAACGCCCTTGTTTGAATAAATTATAATAAAGAAAGCTACATAAGTTTGTCTCTAGGTATCCAATTCCTTTAATTTAACCTGATATGCAAGTACATTACAAAATATTCCTATTTCTTAACAAATTTCATTTATTTTCTAGAATAGAATGGTGTGCACAATATGCCATAAAGCATTTTATTCATATTTTCTGTATAGTTTTACGATTAACTCGAATTGGTAAGTATGTTTGTAGGTGAATGTCTAATTACACATATTGGCTACATATCTCATACTCATATCCTTAACCAAGTATAATTTCTGACAAGGATACTCTATACATTTAGAAAAGGATAAATTACACTGACCTCTCCTAAAGTTTACAAAAAATACAAGCATTAATTTCGGTAAATGTACCGAAATTAATACAAATAGTGCAAAGATACAAAGAGAAATAAGGTAAAATAAACATTTCAATGTAAAAGAGTTGATAATTTCATTTTTTCATAAATATGAATAAATTATTGATGAAAAGGGGTTTAAGTATATAAAATGAGGAAGGGCACGAAAACAACTACTTTTGAGGAACTAAGCTAAAGCGAGTTTTGAGAAAGGCAAGATGTATGCAATCTTAGTCTCAATTTTGAAGACGTTGGCCACCAAAGTATGGAATTGAATTTTTTTTAAAAAAATCTTCAATCTTATTAGTGACATGAATGCTCAGGGTGTTTTCCCTCGCTTAACTTTTCTTTCTTTCTTTCTTTCTTTTTTTTATTATTTATTATTAGTTTTTTTCTGGTGCCCACAACTTTAGGCAAGGAATTTAAGGTCCCCTAGATCTTTTAACCTCTTTCAAACTTTATCTACTGGTTGAACTCAATTTCCTTAATTTAACCATTATAATTGCAACTTGTTCTAGCACTGTTAGCATGTATGAGGCCAAAGAGAAACACATCGGTGTACAAACTTAATCAAAATATAATAAAAAATAAAAAAGTCCCCATTAGACCGCAACATCCACTCCGTGCTTTAGGCCCTCATATGTTGCTTCTTAATTGATTTTAATACATGATATTCCTACCCTCATCATCTCATGAAAAATTTAACACTAATTGGCTAAATTTTTTCAGTAATGCTTGGTGGCCCAAATTTTCATGGCCTGAATGGCTTGAAACGACACAAATTCGGACCACCAAGCATTTTTCAAACTCTTTACATGTGCTTCCTAGTTTTTATAAAGCACAAAAGTCCCCATTAGACCGCAACACCCACTCAATGCTTTAGGCCCTCATATGTTGCTTCTTAATTCATTTTAATACATGATACTCCTACCCTCATCATCTCATGAAAAATTTAACACTAATTGCCTAAACTTTTTACGTGTGCTTCCTAGTTTTTATGAAAGCTAGAAAATAATAAACTAGGCTTTTCCTTTTTGGATTTTTAATTTTTGCAATGTGAAACTAAAGAAAACGATGATGGAATTGGTGTTCATGGAAATTTCTTAAGAGAAGTGTCCTATAAGCAATCATGACTTGAAAAAATAGGAGCTTCACAACACACTATTGCATATCATAGAGTCAGACAAACCAAATTACAATGAACAAAGCCGTGCCTTAGGAATTTACAATTATTAAAGAGGAGATGAAGGAAGCAATTATACAATACCTAATCGATTAAATGATCATCTTTTTCATTACTTATGATGAATGTTATTGTAAGTTCGGTGAAAAACCTCATATAGCATAACCCCCAAGTGTTAATACAAGTGTAAGAGTGATGCAATGTTATATTAGCAATGTGATGCACGACGTGCGTGAAGTTTATTTATTTTTCTTTTTATCCGATCAAGTTTCACACTTCTCACTCTGCATTTGCAACAAAATAGAATGTTGAATTTAAAATTTAAAATAGTTACAAGCTAAAAACCTATTATATCGCTTGCAGAAGCTAGAACGTAGAGATATTTATGAAAAACAAATGGTGTTCTAGGAAAACTAAATATTGACATGGTTTCAAAAACAAGTAAGGGTGTTCTCTCTTTGGAATTTTATAGATATGGATTATAGATAGGTATATGGTGTCCAAGTTTAGGGCCAATTTATTACTACTTTTCCTTAAAGACATCTTGAGTTGAGAATCTCTAATAAAATTGCAAACAGGGGCCTTCAAAGTTTCTAAAACCATCGTAACAGTTCAATTTTCCTTCTTTTTGTCAACAAAACGGGAGAATGAAGACAAACAAAAATACACACATACATATATATATATATATATATATATATGACATCTGGCCCAAACAAACTTAATTACAAAGCATATAACTTAATTAAATGTTTCTTCAAGTAGATCCACTAAGCTGAACAAAAAGGACATGAATATAGGTTCGATATAGCTCAAGAGAACAATCAAATGAGAGAGATTGATATGAATAAAGCGAACAAGTCAAACCAATTCGAACCTAATTTCACTCCTAGACATCTATTTGATACTAATTAGCACAACACAACATAAAGAGAGAGCATGTCCTATATTTCACAACATAATGTCACAGATTCATAAATCTGAAACAGGAATTAATGGAAAGCAAATGACACAATTCATAAGTACAGAACCACAATACAGAGCTTGAAGCTAGGGATCGAATCATAGAAAAGCAAAATGAATACCAAAGTTCTACATTTTGGTTTAAAGTTCATAATCCATCTTGGTTTCCCACATTCGCTTCAGTTTTCTCACCATCTTGACTGAAAGTGGACAATACATTCTGTACAAGTTCATTACTGTTACTAAATAGTTTAGAATTAGAATACCCCAGTCATGTCCCAAATTCTTGCTCAATCCAGCTTGAATTTGGGATTTCTGTGTAAAAATCAACACAAACCCTATACCAAGTGTGGGAAATCAACACAATATTAACTCAAATTCAACACAAAATTAAACAACAAAAATCATATAAAACCCTAGGGCAAGTGTGAGAAATGGGGAAATAGAGGAAGGGGGAGAGAGAGAGAGAGAGAGAGAGAGAGAGGGAGAACGAGATGCACAGAGAGGGAGAGAGAGCTCCATTGATAGATAGAGATAGAGACTGAGAGCGACAGATAGGGAGAGAGACCAAGAGCGACAAAGCGAGAGAAACATACCTGTGATTAAGTGGCACTGGTGCTTTGCAGA
This sequence comes from Camellia japonica, assembly GCA_030407325.1. NCBI lineage: Eukaryota > Viridiplantae > Streptophyta > Magnoliopsida > Ericales > Theaceae > Camellia > Camellia japonica. The sequence goes on from JAPPVO010000003.1 coordinate 47,547,585, forward strand.
TGGCGGTGGCGATGTGCGATGGTCTCTCTCGCCGGTGGCCAACGACGGTGGTGAGCGGGTTGAGGCTTGGTAGTATCGAAAGAGAGCGAAATTTGTTTGAGACAGTGTATATCGTGTGTGTGTGTGTGTGTAAGAGACAGACATATCGAGCGCAAAATCATATTGGTTTCCCTCTAAAAAAAAAATTCAACTTTTAGCAACTATTTCACATTTTAGTCGGCAAATCAGGTTATTTTGCGACTAAACTTAGAATTAGTAGCGTAAAATGTTAACTTTTGGCGACTAATTGTTTTTTAGTCGCCTATAAGTATATGTTTCGTGACTAAATTTTTTTTAATCGCCAAAAAACAAAGTATGTCAACTAAATTAAAATGGTAGCCAAAATTTGAACCTTTGGCGACTAAAAAAAAAATAGTCGCCAAAAGGACTATTTTTGGCGACTAAAATTGTTTTGGTCGCCAATTTTGGTTGCCAAATGTGTAAATTCTTGTAGTGTATTGAATTAAAAAATAAATTTAAAAAGTAGTATTGGCTAATCCATTAAAGTAATAGTTTTAAAATATTAATAATTTCATAATTTATAGTTTTCAAAAAGAAACATAGATTATTATTTTTATTATTATTATTTTTTAATATTTTTCCAACATAATCCTCTCATACTAATTCTTATTTCCTTTAAAAAAACTTAAAACTTGCTTCTTATTATATCACTATATTTTTCATACCATATATAACTACTCTAAAATCTTTAAAATTCATGATAAAAATTAAGAACCTTTAAAATATTTTGATTTAATTACGTATATTTAATTTCTTTTGTACATTTTTTTTTTCTTTTTTGATTTGTTTGTACACTCATATGTACTAATATTTATGCTTAAATTATTATTTTTTTAATACATGTAATGGGTGTGAAAAGAAATTAAGTATGTATGATTATAAGCACCCTTCCTATATTAGTCACATTCATTATAATTCTTTAGTTAATAGATTTTCACACTATTAAAATATTTTTTTTATAATTTTTTTATAATGGTAACTTTATTTCACAAATAATTAATTATTTTTAAAATATTAAAACATTTTACACGAAAATTTGTATTAAATAATAATTTAATAAAATTTAAATTAAAAATTATGATTTGTTTTGAGATTTCACTTCTTTGACCAAGTTCTATACTAAAAATAAAATTTATGTACTAGCTTAATCTGATTTTAAATAATTCCTTTAGATGTAAATATAATTTAATATCAGACATATTTTAAGAATAAATATATAATTTCTTAATTGAAGTTTTAAAATATTAATAAATATGCCAAATATATATATATATATATATATATATTAATTTGGTTATAAAAAATTTTACAATATTTTTACCATTTTAAAAAATAAATAAGTTGACAATGTGATAGTTGGGTATGAACCAAAACGATTATCTAAAAATTGAATTGATGTATAGCATAAAAAATCAACCAAATCCAGTTTTTTATACTACTTTTAGTATTTGATTCAGTATTAGCTCAATACTATCATAACTTAACAAATTATTAAATATAAGTTTAAATTTATTATTATTAATTGTTTTCACTAATTAACTGATCAATTTCTAAATCAAGGCCAAGGTAAAACTAGAACAAGTTCTATATTTTAGGCCAACCTAGTATTATATAAGTTTTTCATACATAAATATACATAATTATTTGTGTAAGAATTTTTAATATAAATATATAATTTTTTTACAAAATATATATATACATTTTCTTATTTTTGTTATAAAAAATAATCATAATATATTTACTGAATTTAAAAATAAAAAAATAAGTGGATTATGTGATCATGAATTGGGTATGAATGAAGATAATTATCCAAGAATTTAATGGTTGGCATAAAAATTGATCTTAATCTAACTTCTTAACTACTTTTAATGTTTAATGTCAGTACTATCCCTCAAATTAGTTCATGATATTCAAAACCTAAGAAATTAAAATATAATTTAAACATAAAATTTAAATTCATTATTACCAACTATTTCTATTGATTGATCGATCAAAATTTTAAACAACTATGCTGCAGACCCCCAGTGAGGTGGCGAGCCCCCACTGGCTGAAACTCCAAAAAAAATAAAAATAAAATAAAATAGTTTTTTTTTTGCCCAATCACAGCGCGCCACCTCACTGGGGGTTGACCTCCAGTGGGGGTCCGAAGCATTTTTCAATTTTAAATCATTTCCAAAGTATGGTTAGAACAATATTCATATTTTAGGCTGACCTTAGATAATTTTCACACATAAATACACTTAACTATTCATATAATAATTTTAAATATAAATATAAAATTCTGTCAAAGTTTTAATTTTTTTAAAAAACTATGCATAAACATGTACATATTTATTATTTTATTATAAAAATACTAACATATATTTATTAACCAATTTAATAAACAAATGAGTTAAGTGGCTCTTGTTTAAGTATAGACTAAGACAATTCTTTAATGATTAGGTCACAGCCAAGTTGAAATAAATGTTGAGTCAATTAGATTATGTCACTTTTAGTGTCTAGCACAATTATAAACACTCAAGCCAACTCTTTTATATTTTATTACAAAAAATACGAATATATATTTATTCACCAATTTAATAAATAAATAAGTGGTTCATGCTTAGGCATAGATTGAGACAATTAACTAATAATTAAGTCATGACTAAGTTGAGATAAATGTTGAATCAATTAAATTATGCCACTGTTACTGTCTAACACAATTATAAATCCTCAATAATTTTAAATATAAATATAAATTTTTATCAAATTTTTAATTTTTTTAATAACTATTCATAAACATGTACATATTTATTATTATAAAAAAAATACTAACATATATTTATTCACCAATTTAATAAATAAATGAGTTAAGTGGTTCATGTTTAGGCATAAATTAAGACAATTCTCTAATGATTATGTCATGGTTAAGTTGACATAAATGTTGAGTCAATTAGATTATATCACTTTTAGTGTTTAACACAACTATAAACCCTCAAGCTAACTATATATTTTATTATAAAAAATACTAACATATATTTTGTTAGGTTTTTGTAATTAGTAATCCCGTTTGATAAAACTCTTTTTAGTTGTAATTTATTCATTCTTATTATTCAGTGAAGATAGGAGTGTTTAGATGCAAATTCAACCAGAATTATGCCTATGAAAAGGAGTTTGTGATCTTGAGAGCCTTTCATGTTTCCTACTTCGTTGACAATGTATGGGAATCGAGTTGCTCAGTTAGCTCATGGGGGTCTTGGGGGTAGCGTCCCATGGCGGGTGCAGGGCTGTGCTACGGCGGGGTTGAGGGGTAGTGCCCCTAAAGTAAAAAGCAAAAATGCAATCAAAATTGTTTGACCACTCGAGCAGTCATTTGTGCGCTCGAATAGATAAAAGGATCATCCACTACTTTTATAGAGCGCCTGAACTTCTGAGCAGAAAGTATTAGCTTATATGTTTTGCACCGCCATTTACTCACACCGCTCGACTAGTGAAATGTGTACTCGAGCGATCTGCGTGATCCTATTTTCAATAAAGTGCGTTATTCGTTGTTTTTAGGGTTTGAGCTGTCTAGATTTTCAGAGAAGAAGAAAAAACAAAGTGTTTTATATTAGAGGCTATTTTATATGAGTTTCCTTGGTGTATAGAAAGTGATCGTTTGATCAACGAACTTCAGATTGTCGAACATCAAGGATTGTTATTATTGTTTCATTTACAAAAGAGAGAGTTGTTCTTCGGTAGATTTCGGAAAACTTGGATTGAAATTTTGGTGGATTCCGAAGTGGCTCATTGTCCTAGTTTGATATTAGCGCTGTGGATTCAACGTTGGGCAAGATAATTCCGAGGTGAAGACAGTGGTGGAAGAGACACATTCGGATCGGTTCAATTCGGGGTATGGATTCGCTAGGTAATTCACGATACACTTATGTAATTCCTTTTTATCTTCTTAGTGAATTGTTTTATGATTTTGGACCGTAGTTTTTTATCACAAATTTTCCATGTAAATCGTTGTGTCGATTTGTCTTTCATTGTTTGATTGAGATTGTTATTTATTGTTTAAAATTGAAACATAATCACAAATCAATATCTCTGAAATTTTTAGATTTTTCATATTTATTTACTAATTTAATAAATAAATGAGTTAAGTGGTTTATGTTTAGGCATAGACTAAGACAATTCTATAATAATTAGGTTGTGGCCAAATTGAGATAAAATGTTGAACCAATTAGATAATGTCACTTTTAGTGTCTAACACAACTATAAATCTTCAATAATTTTAAATATAAATATAAAATTTTATCAAAGTTTTAATTTTTTTAATAATTATGCATAAACATGTACATATTTATTATTTTATTATAAAAAGCACCAACATATATTTATTCACCAATTTAATAAACAAATGAGTTAAGTGATTCACACTTAGGCATAGATTAAGACAATTATCTAATGATTAAGTCATGGCCAGGTTGAGATAAATATTGAGGTAATTAGATTATGTCACTTTTAATGTCTAGTATAACCATAAATCTTAAAGTCAACTCTTATATATTTTATTATAAAAAATACTAACATATATTTATTCACAAATTTAATAAATAAATGAGTTAAGTGATTCATACTTAAGTATAGATTAAGACAATTCTCTAATAATTAGATCACGGCCAAGTTGAGATAGATGTTGAATCAATTAGATTATATCACTTTTAGTATCTAGCATAATTATAAATCCTCAATAATTTTAAATATAAGTATAAAATTTTGTCAAATTTTTAATTTTTTTAATAACTATGCATAAATATGTACATATTTATTATTTTATTATAAAAAATACTAATATATATTTATTCACTAATTTAATAAATAAATGAGTTAAGTGGTTCATGTTTAGGTATGGATTAAGGCTTCTTTAATGATTAGGTCATGGCCAAATGGAGATAAATTTTGAGTTTATTAGATTATATCACTTTTAGTGTCTAGCACAATTATAAATCTTCAAGCTAACTCTTATTCTTTTGTATTCGTGAATTATGACATAAGAGAAATTATAATTTTATGCCTAAGTAGACATTTTTAAACTTTTACAAAATAGACAATGGGTAGTTAATAAATTGACAAATATAATTTATTATATGATTGGGCCATCTTTGACATAAAATAAACTAAATTTCAAAATTTATAATATAAAATACAATATTTCATTGTAAAAATAATTTTTATAATTTTATTGCACTTTTTTAAAACTGCATTCTACCATAGTTTATTTATTTCTTATAAATAAAATTTATGTTATTATTTAATTTCAAAATTAATTTTTAATTATTAACTTAAACCCGTGCATAGCATGAGTATTATGGTTTATAAAATAATTTTAAAAAATTACACCCGTACTATGAAAATTTGTTATGCAAATGTGAGTGAGAGAAAAGAGTAATTTCAGATGCCAAAACTAGAGATTGTGAGAAAATTTAAAAGTTATGCTTAGTAATAATGCTGATTTTAGGAAAGATAAGAAGATAAGGGTCATCGGTAATTATTATTATTATTATTATTATTATTATTATTATTATTATTATTATTATTATATGCATACTAAAAAAAATCTAATTAGTAAATAATAACTGAGTTTCACATAATTTATGATATCATCTATTATATGGCAAATTAAAATTATGAAAACCTTAGAAAATAATAATGTATTTATATTTTTATCATAGGTGTAGTTTTTGTTCTTAAAAATAAAAATAAAAAAGTACAATATTGTAATTTATCATAATTTATGTTTAATTTTTTACTAATTATATTATGATTAATGTTATTGTTATTTAGAACTTAAAACATAGCATTAATGGTAGGAAAAAAAAAAAACCTATAAGCGAAATTGTAATAAAAATAGTTAAAATTTATTTTATTTATTTTTTTTACTATTTAATTTTAAAATTAATTTTTAATTATTTATTTAAAACTGTGCATAGTACGGATATTACGTTAGTTCTAATATATATATAAAAAAAAAACTTATTAAAATATAAATCTACATATATGAAATTTAATAGAACATTAAAAATTTTTATAAACTTATTAGATTATAAGTCTTCGCTTGACATTAGCTTTTTTAATTGATTTTTTATAGCGATCCCGGTTTTCCCTTTTGTGTATAACTGTAATCCGGACTCGGTTCCGTATGGGTGTTGTTGTCTTATCCTCTTTCTATCCCTTACTCTTTGTGTTCGAGTTTTGGGTTGTGTTGGGCAAGTTGGGAATAAGTTGGTTGCGTTTTAAAACGTAAAATCTTTGCCCAGTTTTTGGTCTCTTCGCTCGAGCGGCGCTTTTGACGCTCGAGTGGGCCTTTGTTGTTGCTTATCCGCTCGAGCGGGGGTCTTGGCGCTCGAGCGGGGAAATTACCCATCCAGTATTTCGTCTGCAGTGTTGGACACTCGAGCGGGGGAATTGGCCGCTCGAGCAGGAGTTTGTGTCTGACGCTCGAGCGGGGAGTTTGATGCTCGAGCAGGGACCATGTCTGTAAAGGTTCTGGGAGTGTGCATCCGCCGCTCGAGCAGGAGTTTGGACGCTCGAGCGGGAGTCTGTGAGTGACGCTCGAGCTGGGGTTTCCACGCTCGAGCGGGGCGACTTTTATATAAAGCCGAGATCCGACTTTTTTGTTCACTTTTCAACATCCTTTCTCTCTCTTACTTTTCCAAAAAGCTTTCCTCTCACTAAAACCCTAACTTCTCTCTTAGAATTGATCTAGTAGGAGTTGTTTTCTCACCTTGGGCCTTTACAAAAGTTGTGTTGATCGTCGAGGGCTACATTTTAATCTGAAAATTTCGGGATTTGGAGCATTTTCGTTTTCTTCATCTCCTTCGTTGGGTCCCATCATTCGAGGTAGGGATAACCTACTCCATCTTATGAGCTTTGTCTTTGAATTTTAGCATTTTGATATGTTGGGGGTTGATGGGTAATTTTGGGGTAAGTTTGGGCCTTTGTGTAATTTTTACAAAAGTTGGGGTTTTAATTATATAAACCTATATGCAAGTTAGGCACAGAGAAATGAAATAAATGTTGGAACATTGATGGAGATGGAACCTTAGGGTTGTTTTTGTGAATTATGGTCAGTTGCCCAAATTGGTTTAATTAATTAATGTATGTAATTAATTAAAGAAAATGAGGAATTGAATTGAGAATGTTGAAATTGGGAATGTATGGGACTAAAGGGTGTAGTTGAATCATTTATTGCTCACCTAGTTGAAATGTTGATATATTATCCATTTGTGCATTTATTTCCTGTTTAGAAATAACTGCTTTGGACTACCGATGGAGGGTAGTATTGATTGTTGTAGACAATGCATGATGATTAGGCAAACTAAAACTAATCAATTGGATGTGTCATAGAGTATGACGGTTGATAGAATACATTAACTTCATGTATTGATAGATTGTGCATACGACCAATGTGTTTATGTGCATTATGTGTAGACGGTTGATAGAATACATTAACTTTATGTATTGATTGATTGCGTATATGATTCTGTGTTTATATGCATTGCTTGTGTATGGGAGGAGATGGGGGATGTACTCCACGGTTTAGGGGAAGATGGGGGATGTACCTCTAAACCGGTTAATGGTTAAGGGAAGATGGGGATGGACCCAGGGATGCAGCTCATATGCTCTCCCATTGGAGTGATGATACAGCTCATATGCTTATCTATTGAAGTGTTGATATAGCTCATATGCTTATCTATTGAAATGTTGATATAGCTCATATGCTTATCTGTGGTAGTAGTGATATAGCTCATATGCTTATCTATTGAGATGTTTGTTTAATTTGATATAGCACTAAAATGTATATCATTTATGAAGTATGGAAGTGGTTTATGTGTTATTGATACAACACCAAAATGTGTATCCACCTTGGATTTCGAAAGTGTTCTAGTGATGAACTATAATCTCATCAAAGGTTTTGGCCAGAGTACTGAGCCTTGTTTTCAAACTCAATGTTGAATAAGAAATGGAAAGTGAATTGTAACATAGACTTGATTGTCATGGAATTGTAATAAGATGTAAATGAATGTATAAGTGTTGACCATCTATTAACTGCTAATCTTTTAGTCATTGTTCATAGTTGGTTTAGTGTATTTCTACTGGGCTGTGGCTCACCCTATATGGGACACCATTTTCAGGTACATGAAGCATGCCACCCCCAAGGACATCGCTTGGGAGGCTAGAGGCAGGCAGACGTTTGTGGTTTTGGTTATCTTTTGTTGTATTACATGTAATTTCAAGCCAAGGGCTTAATGTGTATTTGAGTTAGTACTCTCCTCTTTGTCACCAAGTATTAGCTTGGAAAGCTGTAAGCCCATAGGGCATTTGATTATGTTGTTAACATGTAATGCTTCTTGTAAAGAACTACTCCGTGGAATAGAATGATGTTTGTCTCTTACATCAATGCATGTCTAAATTGATGGGTTTAAAGTTATTATTTTGAGGGCGTGACATTTTTTTTATGTTTGGACTTTTTTAGCCTGATTTTTTTAGTCTCGTTTGGTTTATTTTTTTGACTTTATGAGAAAAAAAGTATAATGATTATGGTTTAGATATAATATTTTATGTTATTGATTTATGTAATCAATTTTATTTTTTTATACTTTTTTTAGCCAAAATTCAAATGTCAAATGAAGCTTAAGTCTACTAAATGAAATTTCCAAATAAATCTCCCGTAAAAATTTGGTAAAAGTCTGGGGTCCTAGCATTTTTCGGGTGAGATTAGGTTCAAGCACTATACACGTTGAAGCATAGTGGTACAGAGATTGGGATAGATTGGAAAATTATTTAATATTTTTAAAATATTACGGTTGATATTTTTAATCAATCTTTATTTATTATATCCCTTTTATATTTTTCAATCATCTAGTATAATACTACCGGTCTACTTTTTTCATCAATTACAAAATAATGAGGTACATATGTTTATATTATTATTGAATAATTATCCGAATAGACCACACAGACCGGTGATCTGCAGCCGTCAAATCCCTATTGGCTACGTGAAAAGTGGGTTACCCAGCTGCTTGTGTCGTCATTATTGTGTGCACATTCGTTTAATGAGTTTGGCAACATGTTTTTAAAAATAAAAAAATAAGATAAAAAATAAGAAGTCAAAAATTACTTTAAAAAAAAATCTAACAAATTTCATTTCATTAGTAAAATTAAACATCATATAAGTGTTGGCTTTTTGGCTTTTCGAAGGGTATTTTTGTAAATGCGAGCGTGCCAGCAAGGATCAATCAGTCCTTACAGAAATTATAATTGCCAACCAATTATCAGACGATTGTGTTTTAGTTCTTTCAGCCTCAATGAAGAGGACTTTTACTGGTGGCTTGACTTAGGAGAAATTAAGAGAAATAACAGTTAATATGAAGAACAATTGAAGTATTTCATTAACATGAACACTTACAATGGTCCAAACTCAGCCTCGAAGAGGTTTACAGCAACAATCTACTTGGGTCTACTTGAAACTACTCCTATGAATCGAAGTGCAGTGCAAGTATTTAAAGTGCAGGAAATTAAAGTACAGGAAATGTAAAACTGGAAAAGAAAATATGAAGTAAAGACTGGTTTGTATGATCTGAGTCTGGGGCCTTTTTCTGGGGACCTCCTTGCTATTTATACTCCTCAAGGATGACCATCGAACTGCACTTCAAACTGTCGAACTGCTCCTCCATGATCGCTGATCATGCTGCCTTAGAAGTAGTTCCACTACGCCTTTTCTTGCAGTTGAACTTCCCTCTTGTATTTGAATTTGAATATGAGCAACCGTTGAAGCCACGTCATCTTGTATCTCCTTATTGATCCTGTGCTACTCAGATCACGTGAGAACCAATTTTCACTGCCACGTGTACGATCGAGATCGAAGACTTGAGTAGTCTCCCCATACTATCCTTGCTTTGCCACGTGTCGAACTGTAATTGGCTTTTACAAAATATGTAGCCAACATTACCCCCCACACTAATATACCCAATACGTGGTGATATTAGTGGATCATAGCTTTCCTGCTCTTTTGGAATGTGCATAGAATCTATCTTCTGGAAACACAACCGTCATCTCCTTGGTGATCATTTGCATTAACTCTTTTCAATTTGTTGAACGTCCCAATACCTTAGCATTCGAACAGACTATGGCTAAATCAATTTCCCTTTCTATTGATCAAGCACACGAAGAGTCATTGAGTAATGCTGTTTCCCCTCGAAAGAACCTCCACGCATTCATTAGCCATCTTTACCCGCCTTTCTATATTCAGGTCATGGAAGCTTTTGCAAATTACCAACCCTTGGACTACGAACACATTGTCCTTAATCCTTCGATTCAACAAGTTGCAGACACAGATACAAGAAGTTCTTCCTCTGACTCCCCCTTGTACCTCGAACGAACTGCTCTCAAACCTTTGATTTGGCAAGTTGCAAATATGGACTTAGGAAACTCTTCTTCACAAAAATCTGCATGGGATGAAGATATAACTTCTTCGTCTTCTGGGGGCTCTGGCTGGACAAGCTGGTCAACACCTGAGACTTATGATTTGAGGAACGAATCAACCATCATTTTATTAAGTTTACTGACCCTTTGGAGTTTCCTCCCTATGCTCGAAGTTCAGTGGTCTACCCTTACGTACCCATTGACCTTCGACGTAGTTTGGAGGAAAACCTTCTTGTGGCATGGTACACATCCTCCATGCCTACCAAGACAGTGCTTGTTGCCCAATGTTCAGAAGAAGCTCAAGGGCACCACCCATCCTTCTTAGCCAAGAAAGCGAAGATTTGCTCTTCTGACTGGCTTGATTATATTAATGCCTTTGTTCCTTCCACCCCCATGCCATCTCCCATAATAGAAGCATCCACACCTTCTTCTTCATCTTCTGAAGCAGAAGCATCTATACTTTCTCCTCCACCAACTCTTTGCTGGACAGAAAAACTGAGGCTTGCACTCCCCATGAATGAAGTCTTTTCACCTTACAAACCTCCATCATTTCCTACTCCAGTTGAGCGGAAACAGGCTCAACTTCTGCTTGCAGCTTTCTCTCACTTGCCTTTCAATGTGCTTGAGGACGCAGTCCCTCTCAAGAACTTTCAATGGGCTTGTGACATTCTGACTAGGAGCCATGTCCTTAATCCCCTTGCCCAAGCAGAACTTCATACGTTCCTGGACCAACTTCCATTGCTCCTCTACTGGCATCGAAATTCCAAGGTTACTACACAATCTTTGGACCAACTTTCGTCTCTCCGAATTCAAGCCCAATACGAAGCAGAGAACTTCATCGAAGAATTCGATGATTTCAAGAATAAAGATTTTGCGTATTGGGATGATTTGGTCCTAGATGAAGTGGAACAACAATTGAGAGAGGAAGCATTCGAAATAAAGGCTGAAGAGCTCTACTATGAAGTGAGAGCACACCAACTTATGCAACCAATATTAGAAGAAATAGAGATATAATAAAGAAAGAACAGAAATTTATTGATCACTGTTGGATCAAATTTCATGATCTTGTCATTTACTCTATTCCTTACTTTTATGAGCTTGAGTTCATACCAGATAGGGTCATTTGATGTAATTGCTTTGGCACCAAAATAAATAGAATCCTCCATTTGGCATTATTTGATCTTGTTCTCATTTACCTTTGAAAGCCAATTTAGAGCTTTCGAACTGAACAAACTCACTCTTCGAATCTGGACTCAATTTTTAATGAAACACTAAAAGAACTAACATGTCTCTTCCAATGTATGGAGTAAAGTTGACAATTCCGGCTAATATCATCTAGAATTAGTGCTTCGAACTTTAGCAACATTTCCCTTCAGAACTTAACTATAACCAATATATGGTCATGGTTGACATAGCTAGTCAATTTTGAATTGACCATTTTTGCTTCGAAGAGCAGTCCATGCTGTTTTAGTTTAAAAGACAATCTCCTTCTTATAAAAACCAATGATTGGCTTTGATGTTTCGAATAGCAATTCTCCTTAGAGAATCCTAAGTTTTGCTTCGAAGGCCGTTATTTTCATTAACACCCTCAAACAGGTCTTCAAACCCTTTGAAGTAGACCAATACTCGAGCATTCTAGTATCTTTAAGTGTGTAGTATGCTTCGAAGCCGGCTTCTATATTTCGAAGCCGTTGATGTTTGATTTTTGGCGCCAAAATTTGGCTTTCGAAGCCAAATATCTTGCTTCGAAGCTGACATCATCATCCGGAATGCGCTCTTCCCTCCAAAACTATCAATATTTGGAAGGGACTCCTCGTATTCGTATTTTTAGTACTTAACGACTTACGCAATATGTTTTCAGACACCAAAGCTTTTAAAACCCTCTTGCTTCGTGTTCTGAAATCACTTGCTCTTTTAACGCACAAACCCTCATCAGTCTTCCACTTCTCTTCACCCCCTTCTTTGCTTTCCGAAAAAACGGACTATCAATGGCTTCTTCTTCACCAGACGTGCCAGTCATAGAACGTGTGAGCTCATCTGTAGCCTTGAAAAGGCTCATTGACGTAGAATGTGAGAAGTACAAGGCTGGGAAGAAAAGCACCATTGACGGGCGTATCTTTGTCCCTCGTCATCATGAGCAGCAAGATTACGTGCTCGGGCCAATATTCAAGGAGATCCCTGCTAAGCTCCCAGCTCTATATCCTCGTCTGGAGAACCAATGTCTCCTTTATGAAGGTGGTCTCGATTGGAGGAACTGGAGAATCAATCGCCCTCACCGATGTTGGCCCACAATGAGACCGGAGTGGCAAGAATGGTATGATCGGGTCATCCCTGCTAGGACACTGGACCTTCAAGAGCTCTGCCTTCTCGATGCTCTCCGACTATCTAGGGTAACTATCTCGGAGGACCCTTTCCTAGTCCTTGCTGCTTTATGTTTTTGGAACCCTATCTTCAATTTCTTTCAATTTAGATGTGGGATGATGGCCCCTACTGTTCTTGACATTTGCCATCTACTAGGAGTATCCCCTATTGGTACCCTCATTACACCAGATTTCCCTGACTTAGCAGTCTCTTTCTCCCTCCCCTCTCTTAACTCATCTTACAGTGATTTTGTTAAAGCTGAGAATAAAAGAGAGGGCCCAGTAACTGATAGGGAATTCTTTTCCTTCTTATTATATTGGCTTTGCAAATTCCTCTTCTGCACCTCCTCTCAAAGAATCATGCCTGAATTTGCTCCTCTTGCCAAAGCCTTTGTTTTGCAAAAAAGGGTAGCCTTAGCCCCATATATTCTAGGCCATGTATACAGAGTTTGTTCCCTCTTTTGTGAGAAACCCTTAGATGCTAACCAAGGGGGGCCATTCTGGATCCTTCAGCTTTGGCTTTTCGCCTATTTTACTGAATTACAATCCAAATGCCTTAAATTTTCTGGGCTACACTCTCTTACCCATGGCATAAGACTGGCCAATGCTTCCCTTTATCCTTCTACTTTTGCCTTTTATTTCTCTTTCTTCCATCGACTACCAGCTGCCCTTCCTATTCACCGTTTCCGTCCCTTCGAAACCAGCATAGGTCCAACTTGGTTGAATCATTTCCTAAGTGACAGGCTCTGTGCTTCACCTATTCACAAGGATATATGGGCTTCCCTTCTGCTTCCTAGAGAGCTGTTTATCGGGACCACGAAACCCAGAGCTTATAAATGTATAGCTGAGCCTTATTGTCCTGCTCAATTTGCTAGACAATTTGGCTTCACACAAGGGGTCCCAATACCTCTCTGCAGCAACACCAATCTGAGCCTTACCAGGAGAGATTTGAAGGTTTGGAAGTCGAGGCTGGAAGAGGCAACCTTCAAATTCCTAGATGACTTGGCCAATTTTGAGTACACCCCTTTCATTCCTGAATGTACCATATTGAAGAGATACCAAAATTGGTGGGTAAGCAATATGGAAATCTATTTAGCCATTTCACCTCAAAACCTACTGGAGGTGTTAGATGTGCCCAAGCCCAAGGGAGCTGAAACTGTCACTTCCTCCACTGTGCCTCCTACAACCCAGTCCATTCCTGCTACCTCAATTCCTCCTAAAGCCACTCGGGATGTTTCGAAGAAAGGTATATGCCTTTGTTTTCTTTCCTTCGACTCCCTATATGATGCTGATTGTCTTATTCTTATTTTGTGAAGGTGGTCAGCAACAAAAGAAGAGAAGACTGCTTGATCCTGAACAGAAAACAACTGAGGTACAAGAAGAAGGAGAAGAAGAAGAAGAAGAAGCAGACCAAGAGCACGAGTCACTCTTGACAAAAAGGAAAAAAGTGATTGATTTGTTTCAAGAGGAGACAACCGCTAGGGGGGTAGAGAAGGAGTTTATTTTTAGGAAATCCGAATCTCAGTTTGCAGAAGCTGAGAAGACATCTGAGGAACAGACAATGCCAACTCAAAGAAAGAGGAGGAGAAAGATTACTGTCTCTCCTTCTGACTTTGCTGAAGACTCTGATTCCGAGACAATCGCCCAAGCAATAGAAAAGAGAAGGAAATTGACTGCTTCAACTACTGTCTTGGTTGAAGATCCCATTCATGAAGCAGCTGCCAAGGCCGTAGACAAGAACATTCCAAGGCCATAATTGTCTTCGAAAGGGCTGAGAGGAGACGGCAGCAACAAATTTTAAGAGTGGAAGCTGCTGCTGCCGATGCGTTACAAAGAGAAATGGTAAGAAGGCAACAGACTGCCGAACATTACTCTCTTCGCAGCTCTCCCATCAGTATAGGCGCTTCTAGAACAAGTAATTTCTTTCATGCCTCCACTGTTTTGCCTTATCAAATTTTGACGCTAGAGCTTGACCTTACATCTCTTCCTTTTGCAGTAGCAAACACTGAAGCTATACTTCCAATGGGGACTCCCTCAATTTCAATCGAAGTTGATCAATGCATAATGTGAAGGCCATTCAGATAACACTTCCACTTCCTAGGCCCATATTTCATATACCCCCTGTGAGCCCTAGCATCCCTGCATCTCTCCTTCTTGGCTTAGATCCATACCTTCCTTTCTTGACCTTTGACCTACTTCAGTCCGATTCTCCTTCAAGCCTTGCTCCCTCCTTCTTTCACAGAAATTCCAACTGCTACTCCATCTCTAATGGCAGTTGACTCTCCTACAGAGGTGCTGGTAGTTTTCCCACTCATAGTTCATCACCTTTGCCTACTTCCAGCCCCTCTTCACTTGATTCGTTGGTGGCTAAGACCATAGAGGCTGCAAAAGATGCTTCACACATTTCTCCTATCCCCATGCAGTCCTTTACGCCTTCCACCACAACTCTCTCTGCACCCCTCATGTCTATGGATGAGGTAGATGTCTTCGAAGCAAGACTAGCCAGTCTTTTTGACATACCTTCTACCTCTCCAACATTCAATGTTGAAGCTGAGCCACTAGTCTTGGCTGATTCTTTGTTGGAAATTCTCGAGAGTTCTTCTTCTTCCAGCAGTAAGCCTTCTGCACTTTCAATAGACCTGGACACATGTCTGGAACTGCTGATTTCATTTTCGAGGATTCCTTCGAGGCTCTACAGAGGCCTACAATCAGAAATGGATTCCTCCAGTGCTGCAGGCTTGCTGAGCAGTCAGGCATGGATGTCTCAAGCCATTTATCTCAGGCAGCAGCTACTATCGATTTTTATATCAGCATTTGCCAGGCTACCAAGGCTGCAGATGAGAACTGGCCAGAGATCAGAGTTTTGTTTCTCAAGTGCATACCGAAGTATCAACTCTGAAAGAACAACACTCCTCTGCTTCCCACTTTCGAGTCCAGCTGCTGGAAAGAAGGCTCAGCTTGAAGAGGAGTTAGCTGCAGTAAACCAGGCCTTGGTTCGAACTGACACTAAATTGCAAATCACTAACCAAGAACTGGCCGATCGCAAAGAAGACATGGCTACAGCTATTCAACTGGTCCCCTCACTTAGCAATAGGAAATCTATTGTACAAAAACAATTAAGACATTGTAATGATTTCTGGGCCAATTTGTGGCACAATGTACTTAATTCTTTATAAAAGAACAAATTTTTGTCTATCATTCGAGCAGTCTTATGTTTTTTATTTAATATTTATTCTATTCCTTGTGTTTCCCAAATGGTTGGAAAATAAGGCTTCAAATATCTGCCATTAATCTTTTTGGGATGTACATACCCATTCAGATTTCTCAAATGGTATGCTCCAAAAGGCAGAACTCTATGAATTTGATATGGTCCTTCCCAGTTAGGTGACCATTTGCCAAACTTATGGCTTTTAATTCCTATTGGGAGTATTGTTTTCCATACCAAATCACCTTCATCAAAGCCAATGTGTTTGACTTTCTTGTTATAATTCTTGGCTGCCTTCTTCTTTTGGAAAAGAATGCTATTTAATGCCAAAATTCTGGCTTCATCTATGCCTTCTAACTCCAAGCACATACTTTGATGGTATTGCTCAGGATCTAACTGATCTTGGCATCTTACCCTCAAAGATTTGACATTAATTTCCACAGGTAAAACTGCATCATGCCCATATACTAAGGCATAAGGAGTGACTCCTGTGCTTGATCTTGGGGAGGTTCTGTAAGCCCATAAACATCCAACAGAAGGTTATGCCAATCCCTGGATTATCCTCCACAACCTTTTGTATTCCTTTTTTCAAAGACTTGTTGGATGATTCAGCTTGACCATTGGCTTGTGCATAATAAGGTGTGGAATTAACAAGGCTAATTCCAAACTCTGCCACAAAAGACTTCACCACCATTTTCCCATCGAATACAGTCCCATTATCCACAGTAATGGTTTGTGGGATGCCAAATCTATGGATCAAGTCTTTAATGAACCCAATGACCTCTTTTGATCTACAGCCTTATATGGCTTGGCTTCGACCCACTTAGTGAAATAATCAGTGGCCACTAGAATGAAACAATGATGCTTCGAAGAAGGTGGGTGTATTTTTCCATCATATCCATGGCCTATCCTCTAATGGCCAAGGCTTTACTACTACTACTGCATGTAGGTCAGTTATGGGCACATGCCTTATTGTGCCATGCTTTTGACATGCCTGGCAACCCTTTGCATATTCTATGCAGTTTTAAGGATAGTTGGCCAATAGTAGGAATGCCTTCGAAGCAACCATCTCATCTTCACACCAGGTTGATGAGCACCACAAATGCCTTCATGAACTCAGCCATAGCTGTTAATGCTTCTTTTGGCCCTAAACATTCCAGCAATAAGCCATCTCCCCCCCTTTATAGAGAGCATTACCATATATCATATATTGCATGGACTGCAATTTGACTCTCCTGCTGGCCTTCGAAGATGGACCACCAATACTGCATTATTGGATGCTCCAATCTTGTTCTTGTAAGTCATTATGATTGACTTCCAAGATCACATTCCTTTTATTCAAGGTTGTATTAATCTCTGATATGTTGTTTGGCTTATGTCCCTTTGGGTATTATCCCTTCTCTTGAAGTTCGAAGCTTTCTGAGCCACATCATTAGCCTATTGTTCAAGAATCTTGGAACATGGTTACATTTGCTATTTGAAACTGAGAAAGCAGATGTAATGTAACAACATAATATGGCAGGATGCTTATGCTTTGACACTTGAAAACCCCTTTCACTTGGTTAACCACCAGTTGAGAGTCCCAAATATGTCAACTGCATGTACTTGTAATCCAATAAGAATTTCTAGTCCCACTATTAAGGCTTCATATTCAGCCTGGTTATTGGAACAAGTGGCTTCATCCACTCTGAAACCATGTGTGGTTTCTACCCCTTGTGGAGATTTAATCACAACACCAATTCCAACTAAGCCATTGGCTTTCGATCCATCGAACCACATTTACCATGGCTCAACACTAGCCATACCAAGCTCCAATATCTCTTGGCTCTCTGTTTGATATGGATGGTCTGCCAGAAAATTGGCTAAGACTTGCCCTTTTACTGCCCTTTGAGGGACATATTCTAGATGAAATTCTGATAAGGCTAATATCCACTTGCCAATTCTCCCCCTCAACATAGGTCTAGATAACATGTATTTAACCAAATCTGTGGTTGCAATTACCAAGACAGTTGTAGGTAAAAGATAATATCTTAATTTCATTGCAGCAAAATACAAAAGCAAGACACAGCTTTTCAACAGCTGAATATTTACATTCACAAGAATTTAAAAACCTACTAAGGTAATAAATAGCTTGCTCCTTGCCTTCTTCATTGTCTTGGGCCAAAAAGCTCCCAATGAATCTTCTGCTGCAGCTATGTACAACTTCAAGGGCTTGTCCCCTTTGGTGGCATCAGCACTGGAGGGTTGGCCAAGTAGGCTTTGATACCTTCGAAAGCAATTTGATGCTCTGCTGTCCACACAAATTCCTCTTCATCTTTCAGCCTTAACAAGGAAGAAAATACTTTAGTTTTCCCTGCAGTGTTAGAAATGAACCTTCGAAGAAAGTTAACCTGCCCAAGGAACCTTTGTAATTCTTTCTTACTTGATGGAGGCCTGGCTTCAATGATGGCTTTGGCTTTATTCTGGTCAATCTGTATTCCTTTCTTGTGTACCACATAACCCAAGAAGTTTCCAGATGATACGCCAAAAGCACACTTAAGAGGATTGAGTTTCAACTTGAACTTCCTCATTCTTTCAAAAGCTGCTTCTAAATGAAACAGATGCTCCTCCATGGACTGGGATTTCACTACAATGTCATCAATATAACACTCTAGATACCCTCCAATGAGGTCATGAAAGATAGTGTTCATAGCCCTCTGATATGTAGCCCCAGCATTCTTCAGACCAAATGGCATTTTAACCCATTCGAAGGTGCCAATATTCCCAGGACATCTGAATGCTGTCTTGTGGATATCCTCCTCTGCAATGCATATTTGGTTATAACCAGAGTGGCCATCCATCATTGATAAAACTTGATCCCTGCTGAACTGTCTACCAGCAGATCCACTATAGGCATAGGGTACTCATCTTTGGGAGTTGCTAGATTTAAGTTTCTGAAATCGATGCATACCCTCATTTTGCCATTCTTCTTAACTACAGGCACAATATTAGATAGCCATTCAACATACCTGGCTGTCCTAATAAAGCCTGCCTTGAGTAGTCTAAGAATTTCTTCCTTGACTTTCTGAATTACTTCTAGACTCATTCTTCTTGGTTTCTGCTTGTAATGGCTTGAAAT